>OX328103.1:32754265-33181065 GCA_946811185.2 Hippopus hippopus
CAGCAGTTTTCGGAAATGTTCGCAAGTTTCCATTCGGTATTGATGATTGACACACAGTTTGCCCGTAGGCGATGTACACAGAATCCTGTATTAGCATTAAAAATGATGAGCAAAGTTTCTCATCGCTCCTTACGCTTGACAACCCTTGAAAACAAACCAATATGAACTTACCTTTTTATTTTATTTACATTTTGCAACAGCGTGAAATGTAATATCAATTAGTCTCATACTGATGGCCATATTTACCAATGAAAAGGCGGGATACAAATGGTTCATGTGAGTGGCCAGCAACGATCTGCATCAGAATGCAATATGCACGCTGTTGAAGATCTTTGCAGGCAATTCACATTTTACCAGACACATCCGTTATGCAATCGTCACAACTTGGTTGATTCCGTAACTACTTCTGACTTGATCAACGGATCACACGAGGATTGCCAAATGATCTGTTATGCATTTTTATTTTCTACTTTTACTTTCAACTGTCCTTGAATTCTCCGAAAATAGTCTACTTTCAGTTTCCCAAAACTCAATACTGATCTAATGTATTTCACATTCATGATACTTTCACTTTCACTGATCAATCATGAAAAAAATCACGTGATCGATGTTTATTTTCTTCATGATGCCCAATCAACGTTTAATCAATTAAGGATTATCACTCAAGCGAGTTAACGATTTGACAAGGTGTCAATTACCTGTATATGCAAAAATACAATGTACCTGTGAAATCAATCAGGTGTGCAAACAATCGATGTTTATTGCTCAAAGGAAACATGACCTTTATGCGTGACTGTGCTGGACATTTTTTAACTTCGAATTTTGAGATGGATTTTAATGGGAATTTCTTTGATCGGGACCGACAGATCGGTAATATTTTTACATACAATAATAGCAAAATACGTCGGGACTGACGGTCAGCTTCGAAAAATCAGGTAGTTTCGAAAAATCAGCGTTCGAATCACCGAGATTCTACTGTAATGAGCATTATGAATCATACTCGGTTCACTTCACCAGAAATATCTATGTGTCAATCATTTTTATTGTGTGCGTAAGCTGCGCTATTCGGATTAACAATTTTTATCAGCGTGAGCGGCGGAAAAATGCATCGCTTATGTTTTGGATGTTTGTTTTACATGTGACGTAAATGTATCGCCAAGTATCGATACAAAGAGTAAGTATCGCGATATACTATCGCCAGCAAAAATATCACGATGTACCAATGCATCGCTCCAGCTCTAATTTGCAGGCCCATTTATAGTACCATTATGCATGGGTTGGTTAATCAATACCCTGTGGTACTTATTCACAACTTAGCAAATGGATATGATAGGGCATAATCCTTTTCTTGTACAAATTGGTAATGAAATATTTTTTGATGTGTTACCCTAACTAGAGGCGCTTGAGCGCCTGTATCGCTCCACAGGCCTGATATTTCTATAATGGCGAAAGGAAGTTTTTAACAATTATCATTCAATCCTGCATTTTAGCTCACTGAAGAAACAATTTGGTAGACAACCACCATAGGAACTTACCTGCAAAACAACAATGAAATCCAATGAATAGTTTTAGAGAAGAAATTTTTCAAAGATTTTACTTTATACCATAAAAGGAAAATGAGTCTCCCATAAAAGCCATGTTTTTTGACAGATCTTTTTTTTTTTTTAAGGAATTCTGTAAACCTGTATCTAAGGAACATTCCTGCAAAATAATAATGCTATCCAAATAGCGGTTTGGGAGGAGAAGATTTTTAAAGGTTTTTTACTTTGGTTGCCATGGCAACCAGAATTCTTCATGGAACACAATTATTTGAAGGAATTTGAAAGAGGATCACCAAAGAAACATTCCTGTGAAATTTGGTAAAAATCCAGTCAATAGTTTCTGAGGAGAAGTTTTTTAAAGAAAAAGTTTACGGACGCACGCACGGACGAACGGACGGACACACGACGGACACAACGCCATGACAATAGCTCTCTGGCCTTCGGCCAGTGGAGCTAAAAACCCTTAATGACTGTATAGCCTACATGTATTTTCAGACGTACCACTTTAAGCTGCATCTGCCCCTTTCCAATGAAGAGTTGTCTTCAAAAATATGTTGAAAAATATATAAACCTGTAAATTAATCTTTCACTTCAAGAATAAACAAAATTAAAAAAAATGCTGGTGTGTGTACTTTTCATTATTTCTCTTTAAGTTCATGCCATCACAAAAGAGTTTCATGAATTATATATTCAAGTACCTCCTACACCCTTATTTTTTTTTTCAAACTCTTTATCGAATGCCAAAATCTTGGCTTTGTTCAAATCAAAAGCATTTGCAAGTAACAAATAAAATGTGGCTCAAATGGTAGTATTTATCTATGACATTGTAGAAAACAATTTGATAACGAGAGAAAATGTTAATTACCAGCATTTTCTCCTTTTTCCAAATTGTTTTCAAGAGCCTTCTCTGTCAGGGTTATTAAAAGTTGGGATTGTGTGGTGAAAAGTTAAAAAATCTATTCTGTTACAGTATATAAGGGGCAGTCAGTACATTTATCCCCTTGTTTTTGATGTTTTCTGGGCCTGCAAATAGACTTGCAAAAAGGCCGTCCAGAGGCCTGCTGAAAAAATATATACTGCTAACAACACTCTTTCCAAGCAATGGCTGCTTTCCCAAATAAACAAAGTCAAAACATGGATAAATTAAAAAAAAACACTATCTGTATAGTAATAAACTGAATTAAAATGAATTAGTTAAGAACAAAGATGAAAATTCAAGAAGCTTTTCTCAAAACTTCATGCCATATGGTGCATGTCAAATTAAATTATGTACCACACTTTAAATCGGGGATTGGTTTCAAAAATTTTGTGACCAGTTTTAATCATCAGTTCTATTTTTACGTCTGACAGTGAGGGGGCTAGCATGAAAGGGCAAAAGGAGTGGGGTTGGACTTGGCACATCTTTCCTTTAGAATTCTCTTTAGCCATTTACCAATTTTCAATCCATATAATGTGAAAAACATAGTAGCAAAAGGAGAAATTGCTGATTAAAGGCCATTTCTTATTTTTCACATTGCTTTTCTAAGTATTCCAGTTTTAAACCTTAACCCATGACCATTCCAGAAAATTTCAGGACTGCACAAGTTGAAATGTTTTGCAGACGAAAAAATTAGTGAGACTAAAAAATCTATATTTGTCTTTGGACGGGTTGAATCATGTAGAAAATTCTAATATCAAAAGGATGTTTTAAAAGTCATCGACTGAAAATTTGTCTCAGGGGTTTAAAAGTACAGCAAGAATATGGAGTTATGGGAGAAAGAAGACACCTGCAATTGGTTCATTAAAACTAGTACAAATTAAAGTTTACAAAATAACCTCCTATCAAACAGTTAAATTCCCAATAATAAGATTACAGATAATTTGTATCAGAAATTCTGCAGAAAATGTACCAAATATTTGCAATTACCGCACAGAAAACTTTCGAAATGGTTACCATATTTTTCGTTAACTGCCTTGAAACCTTGTCATTTCATTGCAACATTTTCCATCCCCCAAGTTTTTTTAACCATTCAAAGTATGTTTGAAGTCATTATCTAGAGTAAAATTTAATTTTCCAAGTCAATTACAATTTCTGGTAAGTTTATGTAAATGATAAAGATTTCTATTCTTCTGAGGTATTGAATCCTGCAATCTTTGCCACACAGCTAAATCTTAGACCCTTCTATACTGAAAGTATTTACACAAAAAATTTAATATGGCACAACTGATAGGATTTGTCTTTTAAAAGGTAGAAAACATTGTGGAAAAAGGAAAACAACTGCAGGGTACCAGAATTTTTTCCACACTATTTTCTAACCAAAGATGGTAAAAGATACTGGATCATGTTTGGCAAGACATTTTAAGAGCCAGATTTACACAACTCTGTCTAAAACTCTTGGGGTAAGCAAAGAAACAACATGAATGGACTCAATTATGAAAAGAGACCTAAATATTGCAGTTTTCAGGCTGTTTTGTCCAGTATTTTCAGGCTGTTTTGTCATGAATGTTCAGGCTGTTTTGTCCAGAATATATCATAAAGTAGCAGACTGTGTATATTTAAGGTCAGACTGTAAAGTGTAAAGCTTGTCCAATCTGTTCTTGATATACGCTGTCAGTAAATTCAATTTAACCCTTTACCAGACAACAAAAATTTTAGACTGTGCAAATTGAAAGCATTAGCAAACAACAAATTACTATGTCACACAAATAATAGTATATGTATCAGAGAGGGTAGAAAACATTGTCGGGAAAAAGAGAAAATGCTGGTCATCACCATTTTGTCCTTTTGACACAATGTTTATAGAAGCCTGTAGATATGTCTTTGGGGTCAGATTGTCTGATATTAGGGCTAAATGGACATTTTCAGTGTGGAAAAAAAAAACATTACTTAAATATTGCAACATTAAGTTATCAATGCCCAAATATCACACATGAGGAACATTGGAAAATGTAGATCTCAAAGATCAGAGAGCACATTCTTTGCTGTTTGATCTTGACCTACAACACTGTGATGTGCTTAGCACTCTGGTGGATAACTAACAAAATTTATATGACATTAGTACAGAGTATGTGTAAATAACCATTTACCAAACAACAATATCTGTGACCAGTCAAAGATAAAAGTTTACAGATAACAAAATAAAATGTATCTCATTGATGAGATTCGTTTTTGGAATGGCAGAAACAAGTTTTAACAATCTGTTATGAATAATATAAAGTATGCTATACAAATTACATGCATACTTAACAGCTTATCGTAAACATTAAATCTTTACCAATCGACAACTTCTTGACTCTTTCAAATTGAAAGCATCTGCAGACGACAAATTTGATTTGAAAGTGATATAAATGAGCCAAAGTTTAATATACTCAGTTCTATAAATAAGTGTGCACTTAATTTTCTTTTTTCTCGTCGCATGTTTTACTGAAGACCAACAAATTTGGTATCATACTTTAGTTCCGAGTCTAGAAAATGCCAGGCTAATCAGATTTTGACTAACAGAAAGTTTAAGTTAGGTTTTTGCAGTTTAAATGAAGGTGGTACTAAAACCAAAGTTGCAAAAGTACTCAAAGACTAAGGTAACATTAAAGTTAGGTTTTTCTTAAAGTTCTTGTAATTTTTCAATCAATATCTTGTATGGCCACCTCTGCTGTCGATACAGGCAATTATTCGACGTTGCATAGACCTTACATAACGTAAAATCATTGCATCAGGAATGTTATTCCATTCCTGAACGAGAGCGGTGGCCAAAACCTAACTTTAATGTTACCTTAGTCTTTGAGTACTTTTGCAACTTTGATTTTAGTACTACCTTCATTTAAACTGCAAAAACCTAACTTAAACTTTCCGTTAGTCAAAATCTGATTAGCCTGGCATTTTCTACAGACTCTGAACTAAAGTATGATACCAAATTTGTTGGTCTTCAGTAAAACATGCAACGAGAAATAAAAGAAAATTAAGTGCACACTTATCTATGGAACTGAGTATATTTAATAGATGACAAAATACTAGACTGATCCACAATCAAACCCTTTGCATAGGACGATTTTGTGTTCAATCTCGTGTTTTAAACACCCTAAGAAAGACAGCTTTTGAAAGCATTGTAGGAAAAGGAGAAAATGCTGGTCACAATGTTTTCTATTTTGTCAAAAAATAAGTCTCGTCATCTGAGTCATGATAAATTTCTCCTCTTCATAATAATTATGCTTTTAATGTGAATAAGTCTTAGATTTTGTCGTGTGGTAAAGGGTTAATTCATTGTCTGAAAATACTTCCAATTTGGCCAAGTCTAAAACTTTGTCATCTGGTATACGAGTTAAAGGCTTGAATTGGTACTTGTATTTAAGGATTAGGTCTATTGTTGGATCACCTTTTACTGTCCACATTGTTGACACTGTTTCACATTGCTATAGACTTAAATCTTCACTTGTATTCTTGCAACAGAAAACATGTTTATCACTGAGACAAATGAAGAAATCGTTCTACAGGAAAACAGACAAATTGTTCATATTTGGCTCTGTAATTTTCGCAACACAAAATGCATATTATCTAAGACAATAATTTTCCTTCCCCTTGGTACATGTTATCAAGTGTGGGTTTGTTCATTACTCTGTTGGCTAGCTTAAGACACAACCCTAAAAAAAAATTAAGAGAGAAATGTTGGATAAGCTTTTAATTTGAAGGAGAGGAAATTTTTATTTCCTATGCTAATGAAAACTTTGTGGGAAAAAGAGCAACAATTACTACTTGTAATAACAATTGCTCCTTTCCTAACAATGTTTTCAAACGTTGTCTTCTGTAGAGGTATGAAAAGTCATGTTTGTACTGTGAAGGGTTATCCAAGATTTCAGGGATACGTAATTATTAACAGTGCAATCATCAGTAGAGAGATAATTAGTGAGCTCGGGGGTTATCAATTCCGCGATGAATCAAACTTTATTAAAGTCACCCACCGAGCCCATGCATTTTTAATGATTCTTCATTTCGTAAGTGATAAATTTTCAATATAAAAACACATAAACGTACGGTTTTATGAGAAACAATTGGGAGTTTTTAAGAAAAACTTGTCAGAGGCAATGTTGTTGTTATTTTCTAGTTTCTTCAGGACATACTCACCTATTGATTCTAGGGAGGATATAAGTCTGGGCAAAAGGTGGGTTGTATGACATTAGAGATGAAACATAGAAAATATTTGAGAGTTTAAAACTAACTTGAGCTGCTACACAATGGGTTAATGAACAGTCAAAGTATTTAAATGTAAAAATACATGTGATATTTGCTTCTCTTTCAGCAATATATCGGGTAACACTTACCGTATTTCACCTAACTAACGCTCCCTCCCCAATAGTAGCTCCCCTTCCCTACCATAGCACTACTCCAGAAGCCTCCAGACAATCCCCACCCACAATGAAACTTACCTTAAAATGGATGACTTGTCTAATGTGACAAACTTCCAAATGTACATCTAGTTCTTTCACCACAATGTCCGTCTCTATTGCTTTGGCTACGGCAACAAATTTTAATTTGAAAGTTGCGATAAATGCACGCTTCAGGCCAATTTTGACAGCAGGCCGACAAAAGTAACTGATGACCAATATTTAATAAAAATGCCAATGATGTAAGTCGTGTCAAGTTAGATGACCACATTAAAGAATATTACTGACATCTTCCAATCAATAACTGTGTACAACATGCATCCCGGTTTGTGCTTCTACTAAAGTACCATGCTTACTCTACTATATGATGGCATTTAAGTTTTGGGTTATTGTTTATGAAATAAGAGCGTCCTGTCAGCCTTTTGCATGGTGCCCAGGCGTGTTAATTAGGTGAAACACGGTAACAGCAGACACTGTTAAATATTGTACAATTATTCCACATTTCCACGCAGAAAGAAATGGATTTGGTATTTGAATGTGAGAATAGAAGTATTTACTCCCATTCTAATAGCTTTCATTGCAGATGATGCCTGCACGGTAATGAGTTAATGTTTGTTCAACTATCTTATATTGTTTTCAACACCATTTCACTGAAGATAGGGCAAAAAAATTTTTTCCATACATTCTGAGTATTTCCCTACCAGTATGAAACAAAACTCTCTTTCTAAACCACCACCAGGCAAATGCTTTGAAACAGCTGAACAAATACTTTTAATCTGCATATTTATCACAATCTCCACCAATTTTTGTAACATTTCTTTTCATTTTTAGGTATTTATCACAGCCTAGCACAGAAGAAATTGGAGCGTGATGCTTGATTGAATTGGCATTTTTTTATCGTTGCTACCGGTTTCTCATATGGACGACGCCCCCTGAAAACTGTTAGTTTTGTTACAGGAGATAGTGCAAGATACAAGACAAAACCAATTTTAAGTTACGCCTGGTTCTTTACCGAGCTCATAACCTGCACCAATTTTTGTCACATTTTCTTTCATTCCTAGGTACTAAGTATTTATCATAGTCCAGATATCAAAATATAAGACTACCAGTAGTACAGAAGAAATTGGAGTTTGATGCTTGATTGCATTTGCATTAATTTATCATCGCCACCGGTTTTCCATAAGGGCAACATCCCCTGAAGACTGTTAGTTTTGTTACGGGGGATACTGTACAAGATACAGTGTGAAATCCATCCCAAGTTACATCTGGTTCTTTAACATGCTCAGTGTATAGCACCATCACAAGGGACCTTGGTTTAACATCTGTTAGTAATTTTAGATGGCCAGCCATGGGGCTTGAACCCTACACCCTCAAGTGACCCAAGACTTGATGATTACAAGTCCTATGCTCTACCACCTAAGCTATGCTGGCTGGTCAGTATTGATGCTTGTCCAACCCATCAATGGGCAAGTCACATGAGCCCTTATTCAGTACAAATCAGACAAACTGTTAAGGTAATATAGATAAGATGATGCTGAAAGTTTTGGAGAGTTTTCTCCTTATTAATATCTATGTGCCAGAGGCTTTGAGGTTATGCAGTAACTTGGGGTGTTTGATCAACTTTTGCGTTTATGTATCGCCACCGGTTGCCCATATGAGCAACGCCTCCAGCAGGCTGTTCGTACTGTTACGGGGGAGAGTGTAGATAGAGGACGAAACCCATCCTAAGTTACGCCTAGTTCCTTAACGTTCTCGGAGTATAGCACTGTCACACAGGGCCTCAGTTTAACCTTTCATTATAAAGACTATTAGTAATTTTAGCTGGCCAGCTGTGGGAAGTGAACCCACACCCTAAAGTGATCTGAAACATTACTTTCATGAATCGTACACTCATTTTCTCCTTTTCAGGAAATGTTTTCTACCCAGTCAAAGACAATTTTCACTCTATGAGCCGCATTTAGATTTTTGAAATGCTTTGGATTTGGAATAGTCTAAAATCTTATTTTGTAAAAAGCGAAGGGGAAGATGGGTGGCATGCCCCTAGAAAAACTGTGAAAACAAGGGGGAGATCATCTTGTAACTTGTGCCTTTTTTTAAACAAATACCTAGGTTGTTGGTACATATTAAATCTGCCTGCATAAGATGAGTACCCACATCACAAGTTTTAGTGAAGAAGTAAGAAGACAATTACTCTTTAAATCCTTTATCATACACTAATTTTCTCACTTTTCCAACATTTCACTAGCCTTTCAAAGACGAATCTCAGTGTTTAAGCTATTTGTCATCTATAAATGCTTTGAAATTTGACAAGTCTAAAATTTTGTCACCTTGTTAGCTCTTACCATATTTTAACTCTTAATCATACACCAGAATTTCAAACTCTTTAGAATCGAAAGTATCTGCAGACAAAAAATTACATGTTGCCCAAACATTGGGATTTTTCTTAACCCTTTACAACACAAAACCGAGTTTTAACGACCCTGAGGAAAGAGGGTTTTGAAAACATTGTGGGAAAAGGAGAAAATGCTGATAAACAGCATTTTCTCCTTTTCCCACAATGTTTTCTTTTTTATTAAAAACAAATCGCATCATCTGTGTCATGCTAATTTTTACCTCTACAAAATGCTTTCAATATGGATGAGTCTAAAAATTCAGTTGTGTGGTAATGGGATTAAATAGGATAGAAAAAATATTAGGAAATGGAGAAAATGCTGGTTCCTGGTATTATCTCTTTCTTCCACAGTGTTTTCATAAGCTATTTTCCTCGGTGTCATTAAAAGTTGGGATTGTATGATAAAAGGTTACAGAATAAACTCTAAAAAAAATCTTCCTATGTAAAACTCTAGACAGTGGGGGAATGGGGGGGGGGGGGGGGGGGGGAGAAGACTGGAAGCCTATTAAAACCATGCAGATGTAAATGAATGACAGCTTAATAAAGTTTAACAGCTTATCCTATATTTATGGTGCAAAAGTTATTAAATATGACTATCAAAAATGCTTCATGCTAGTTTCTGAGAAATTTGGATGACATCTTCAAAGTGTTAGATAATTTTAGGCCTCAACAAAGTATCATTAATAATTCACATCATTAAGGATTTTCAGAATCAATTTCCTCCAAAAATGTAAGAAGCTACTTAAATTTTGATGGAACTACAAACAAAAGAAAATGAAATCTCATCTCAAATGACTGGGAACAGGAAGGACTGTTGCCTTTGTTAGGCTTAAGAAATTAAATTGGGGACACAGTCTGCCCTTGACAAGTGTAAATGTCAACTTCCTGTCTTTTGGACTGGCACAAGTCTGGTTATTTTTTTTTTTTCTCTTCCTCCAAATCAGAAGAGTAGTTCCTGTCTGAACAATGCATTTTGAGCCATCCAGTAGAATGCCTTTGGAGATTTATTTGTGATCGTATTATGAATCACAAGTGTAATAAATGAGACATGTCTAAGACATTTTACATTGTTTTTTTTCTTCTTTGTAATCTCTCATCCAAAAAAAAAGGGGGTTTGAATCATGCCTTTGTTCTAAAATGACCTGAATTTGACAGGGCTCAATGCCCTAATAAGCTTTATGTTGTTTTATCAATAAATCTGTTCAGCCAATTACTTTATACCAGAGATCATATTATATACATGCATATATACAATCCCTGTTTATTACCAATTATGGACCAAAAATCCAAACTTTCAATAGCCATGGAGGCACAGAAGCATAATAATAATAAAAATGAGCGTTTTCCATCAACAGGGAAAAGATTTTTTTTCAAACATAATAAAGATAAAAGGCCATTTCACTGGACTTCATCCTTCAGCTAACAGTATCAAGGTAAAGTATAAAATGACTTGAAAACACAATGTTATTTCGGTAAAATTATCAGAATCATAATTTTCAGTAAATGAAAACATTTTGAGCTATGAGAAAATGATTATCTGTCTTAATCAAATCAACTGATATGAGAAACTTGAAATTCTAAGTATTCCAATTATTTGTTCATATATTATGTCGAGTTTATAGTCAATAATGATACAGCCAAGCAAGTAGAAGTTTGAATTTAACCATCAGCAGAATTTGTAGGAAAACAAATGCCTATAAAAAAGCTGTACTATAGGCTTTAAGATTTCAAAACTTGAATTTGGCAAGTTTGGATTAAATCCTTACAGCAAATTTCACAACTTAGTTGCCTATGCACCCAATCATCAGAAGATCAGGTTGCAAAGAACATGCAGTCTGATCTTTGATTTACAGTGTTTAGTTGAGACATTCTGGACAAAAGCTTACTAGTACATGACTGTAGTTGCATTTTTTTTCTTACCTATTTTTAGACTTTAACTCTTTACCAAACAATGCCGGCTTTTAACGACCCTAAGGAAAAGGAGAAAATGCTGGTAACCAGCATTTTCTCCTTTTCCCACAATGTTTTCTACTCTTCTAAAGTCAAGTTTCAATTTTTGAGTCACGTTTGTCATCTGCAAATGCTTTCAATTTAGGCAAGTCTAAAATTTTGTCGTTTGGTAAAGAGTTAAATGTCTTCTGGACTCTTTTGGCACAATAATGTTTGTACACTGCAGGTGTGCTAAGGGAGTGTTTTAATGCTGTTATGAATAAATCTCCTTCACCTCTGTACAAGTTAAAAAAATTTTAGACTTGTCCATATCTTAAGAATTTTCAAACAACAAATCAAAGGCTGCTCAAATGACAGGAGATAGACAACATTGCTGGAAATGGAGAAAATGTTGATTACCAGCATTTTCTCCTTTTCCAACAATGTTTTCAAAGGTCTCAACCTGAGAGCCGTAAAAACATGTGATTGTTTGGTAAAGAAATAAAATCTGGCCAACTTTCAAATATGTTCAGCTGCAGATGTGTGAAAAGGAAGTAAAATGAGGTTTTTGAGAACACAGTACCTTCTTTTCTATAGATCACAGACACTATAGGGACAGATAACTAACAGATTTCAACTGTATTTAACCCTTTTGGCACAAAATATGTATACTCAACTTCTTGTGACAGCTAAGAACACAACTCAATAAAACTCAGATTTTAGTCATAGGCTTGGCTAAACAACGAGCAGCATAGAACCAAGGTAAGACTACATGTTCTGTGCAATCTGATCTTGATCTATGTCATTTGCACAAGCCCTTGTTTTACCCTATAGCACTGACAGGGTTAATCTTAATCAGACAGCAACATGTTACACTTACCTAAATCTAACTTTTTGCCAAACGACAAAATTTTGGACTCAACCAAATTGAAAGCATTTGCAGACAACATATTAAATGTGGCTCCAATGATGACTTACATCTTTGGTATGATAGAAAACATTGTGGGAAAAGGAGAAAATGATGGTTACCATTATATTCTCCATTTCCCAAAATGTTTCAAAAAGCCTTCTTCTATATGGTCGTTTAAACTCAGGAATATGTGGTAAAGGGTTAAAGCACATCGAGACAATAAATTCAAGATGGCTATTACCATAGGATTTGTCCTATAAGGGGCAGAAAAAATTCTGCAGCAAGGAGAAAATGCTGGTTACCCACATTTTGTCCTTTTCCCATTTTGCTTTCAAAAGCCTACTAAATTTGTCACAAGAACAAGACTGTGTAGCCAAGAATTGAACTAATTTTGGACTACATATATTTCATGACAGTGTAACCCTTTTCCAAACAATTGCATGTTTCAATGACCCTAAAGATAACAGTTTTTGAAAACATTAGAACTGGTGACCAGCATTTTCTCCATTTCCCACCAAGTTTTTATTACCCCTTTACCACACAACAACAACGACTTTCCATGCATTTCTGCATTTTCTTCAAAAATGCTACTCACTGAATTCTTCCTAAGTCATTCATGGCTTTCCCACATTAACCTTTTACTACACAATCCCAAGTTTAACCCATCCTGAAGAATAAAACTTTGAAAAAATTGTAGGAAAAGGAAAAAATGCTGGTAACCAGCATTTTGCCTCCTTCACACAATGCTTTCTACTCTTTCAGACACAAATTCCATCATTTGAGTTTATCTGTCATCTGCAAAGTTACCTTTGGTAAAAAATTAACAAGGTTTAATGGTGAGAAAGGAATGAAACCCGACACATTAACTACATGTATCACCAATTTTTTTGACTGCCTGCAAGTAACAATAATTGCTTTTTTCCAATAATTCTTTGCAAAAGAGAAGAAAAAAAAAATCAAATAAGACAGTTTTACTCAGAACAATACAGCTTAATATTGCACTCTTACTCTTTACCACACAATCCAAAGTTTTAATGACACTTACAAAGACACCTTTTGAAAACATAGTGGGAAAAGGAGAAAATGCTGATAACCAGCATTCTCTCCTGTAAATTTTTTTTCTCCATTTTTAAAAGCAAATTCAATTATTGTAATGCATTTAAATTGTTGCCTGCAAATGCTTTCAATGTCAACAAATCTGAAACTTTGTCATGTGGTAAAGAGTTAAAGACAATTCTGATTGTTTTTTTATCAATCAGACAAAATACCAGATTCATGAGGCAGGTATTAGATCAGACCACAGCTATTTCTGTGCTATGTGATCATGATGACTATTACATATATGCAAAGGTCAAGAAACATTGTAGCCCATAGCACATGGAATGAATGAAATTCACATTTCAGTAAGCAGCTTGCAAATTTCAAGACTGTTTTCCCCTAAATATCTAAAACAATAGAGAACAATGTAAACCCAACACTGCTACCTACTCTTTACCAACAAAGTCTGTGAATACAGTTTAACCCTTAGGCTGCTAAGCGCGACTCACTGACCTTTTGCGTACAGTGTAGATCAAGATCAGACTGCACAAAATGTGCAGTCTGATCTTGGATCTACACTGTCCGATAAGGAGATGTCTTTCCTCCAAAATACCTTTGAAATAGCAACACTTGGGTTTTTACTATCGGCTTGGAAGTTTTATTTGAAGTTATACAGCAGGATAAGGGTTAAGTTGATCTGAACGAATGAAAAGCTGAAAATGTGCAGACAGTTAATATTTTCTATGGAAAAGATTAACCCTGTACCTGACAACAAAATTTTAGTCTAGCCTAAACTGAAAAGCATTTGCTGACAAAAAAATGTTTCTCGGCTGAAATAATTTGTCTCAAAAAGGGTAAAAAATGTTGAAGGAAAAGGAGAAAATGTTTGAAATCAGCATTTCCTCTTTTTCCAACAATGTTTTCTAAAGTGTCTTTCCTCAGGATCATTAAAATAAGGATTGTATGGTAAAGGGTTGAAAACACCAGTTACACTCCAAATTAGAATCTTGGGTTGACATATATAGTGTGAAAACACAGGAATTGTCAGATAAGATTTACTACTTAAAAACAAAATGAAACAACACAACCTGTAGTTTTGTCAAAGTTTATTGACTTGCTTCCACAAGTCACAGGAAGGGAGGGCTGTTCAAATTGTTTACAGGGGAAATGAGGGTTTTTCAACATGTTTGAATTCAATATGTTCCATCATTCAAGTTTAAGTAAGTAAAGAGAAATATACTTGGGCATCAGTATTTTAAATTAGTATAAGAAAAAAAACACAAAAACCTCGTCACATGGTATACTTTTTAAAGACTATCCTTATAACTTTATGTATATGAGCCATGCTCTGTTATCTGCAAAAAGTATCGACCAAGGTCAGTGTGAGCAGTCCATGCAGGCTGACCTAGGCCCAAAGCTTTTGCTTTTGGTCAAATTTCTGCAAGTCCAAGGACCAGTCTACCTGAGATTCAGCCGGTTTTTGGATGAAAGGACCTTGATTGATCCACATTTGTATGATGACTTGCTTGGTATCATGCATCACGCAGATGTATTAAGCCCCATTTTGCCAGAGCATAGCTTTGTAGAATGTAGGATGTTTTGGCCACGGACGTTTTGGCCAGGACTTTTTGGCCAGTACGTTTTGGCCACGGACGTTTTGGCCAGGTAAAAGCACAAAGTAGGACGTTTTGGCCAGATGTTAATTTTATGAGGTTTTGCCTCATTAAACATGATTTAAAAACATTGTAGGAGATTGAGAAATTAATATAATGTATTGGGTTTTTTTTACATTTATTATTGAAGTTACAAATAGTTAACTTCTTTTTTTCACTGATTGGTGTTACTAAATAGAATTACATGTACATACTTTGATTGATTGATTGAATTTGCATTTATCGTTGCCACCGATTGCCCCTATGGGCGACGCCCCCTGAAGGCTGTTAGTATTGTTACGGGGGATAGTGCAGATACAGGACGAAACCCATCTTAAGTTACGCCTGGTTCTTTTGCGTGCTCAGTGTATAGCACCGTCACACGGGACCTCGGTTTAACGTCTCATCCGAAAGACAATTAGTAATTTTAGGTGGCCAGCTGTGGGGATCGAACCCACACCCTCCAAAGACTGGAAACATCACGTTCACGAGTCCTACGCTCTACCTATTGAGCTATGCGGGCTGGTTGTACATACTTTCAAGTGTTACTTTGCTTTTTTACTCAACTACATGGACGAAACTGTATTTAATGATTACTTTAATTGCCAATTATCACCTCTGTCAATTAATAATGATTGAACAATAACTTAAAACTTCTATTTGCAACAATAAGTTGCAACAAAGCTTAAGAAAATCTATGCAGTTTGTTATGGAATATTGCATATTTTCTATGTTGAAGAGCATTTGGCCAAAACATCCTACTTTGCAAATTTAGCTGGCCAAAACGTCCTTGGCCAAAACGTCCTTGTCAAAACGTCCTAGCCAAAACATCAGTGGCCAAAACCTCCGTCCACCCATATACATAACTGCATCTATATTTCATTTTCTCTTTCAAATAAATTTAACTCTTTACCACACGACAAAGTTTTACACTGGTCTAAATTGAAAGCATTTGCACATAACATATAGTTCCTGAAGCATAAATGGTTAACCAGTCACTGAACAATCCGGTATTTTAACGACCCTGAGGAGGTAGACTTTTGAAACAGTAGTAAATATTTTGGGAAAAGGAGAAAATGCTGGTTACAAGGTTTCTCCTTTTCCCATAATTTTTTCTATGCTTTTACAAGCAAATTCCATCATTTGAACTACACCTGATTTAATGTCTGCATATCCATTTCTAAGTTTTCTCATTTTCCCACATTGTTTTCAAAAAGAGTCTTTTCATTGTTTTATCAGTGCCCTAAGAAAACTGCAGGATTGTGTGGTAAATTGTTAACCCTTTACCTCAAAATCCGAATTTTTTGACTTTAGAAAACAAAGTGGGAAAAGGGGACAATATAGATAACCTACATTTTCTCCTTTTCCCACAATATTTTCTACCCTATTAAAGGCAGAAACTGCCATTTGAGCGACATTTATTTTGTTGTCTCCACATGCTTTCTACTTGGTCGAGTCAAAATTTTATCTTTGGTAAAGGTTTAATACACCTCTAGCATTTTACAAATAATCTTGCCTTCTAACAACCCTGAACAGGAAGAATTCTGACTTTTACTTTTCTTTTGATTTCATGTGTAATTAACACTTTTATGCAACACAGGCGTACACCTCACATAGTAATGGAATTCTGTTAAAGTCAATAAACTTTTGGTCATATCCCTGTTTGAAGAAAATAAGTTGGGGTAAGAACTTGTAACAGCAATTACCAATGCAGTAAATGCAAGATTTAGACTTGTACAAAAGTTGAATTTTTTTCATAAGTGAAATAATGAAAAAATTGACCATAGAAGATAAATACGGAGCCCGGTAGGTGTCATGCTCTACACATTTTTTATTTTGAAATAACGAAATACTAAATCGTTAAAACGAAATGCTATTTCGAGTAAACGAAATACTAAATTGTTAAAACGAAATGCTATTTCGAGAAAACGCGTAATGATGGGGAAGAATATTTTTGCACAGATTTATATATTATGTCAAAATCAGTGAAGTATGCATTATTAACATCTTTGGTTGGCAGGTACATAACTTGGGACGAACAAGCCTGGACTGACGAGAAACCAGTTAGTATTTCGTTTTCTCGAAATAGCATTTCGTTTTAACGATTTAGTATTTCGTTTTCTTGAAATAGCATTTCGTTTTAACGATTTAGTATTTCGTTTTCTCGAAATAGCATTTCGTTTTAACGATTTAGTATTTCGTTTTCTCGAAATAGCATTTCGTTTTAACGATTTAGTATTTCGTTTTCTCGAAATAGCATTTCGTTTTAACGATTTAGTATTTCGTTTTCTCGAAATAGTATTTTGTTTTCTCGGAATAGTATTTTGTTTGAACGATTTAGGATTTCGTTATTTCGAAATAAAAAAAGTGTAGACCATGACACCTACCGGGCTCCGTAGATAAAATATGGAAAATCTTCTACTGGACTGATTTTTCCAGATAGTTTTGTAGCAGAAAGAAAACAATGTGTATGGAGAAAAACTGAGCAAAGTATGATCTCTATAGAGGTCACCCACACCAACAAGTAGAAAGCAAAATGAAAATGGTGTCAACATTTATGAGCGTCAAAACACATGATCGGACAATATAATTAACCCTTTGTCAAAGGGTCATCTGTTTATAGGACCTGAAGAAGTAGTATATTGAAAACATTGTGGGAAAAGAAGACAATCCTGCTAATTTCTTGTCTGCAAATGCTTTTACTATGGATGTCTTTCTTTAACTCTATACCACACAATCCCATAGACAATGTGGTGGGAATAGGAGAACATGCTGGTAACCAGTCTCCTTTTCCCACAATGTTTTCTACCCCATCAAAGATAGAAATGATCATTTGAGTGTCACCTGATACTGCTTTCAAGTTGGTCTAGTCTCAAGTTTCATCTGGTAAAGAGTAAAAAATTTTTCGGCCTGATGAAAAATTACATAAGTAATACTTATTTGACTACAAACAGATTTCTCTCTCCAATTTCTGTAAATAATCATCAGTGATAATGATCATGCGCAAATATACTAACTGAAGTCTACTATGCCAATTAAGCATATGCAATGTTTTGGGTAAAAAAAAGAAAACGTTTGAATTTAACATTCACTTATACCTTGGCCACATCAATGAAAGTGAATACAATCTACAATCTATTTACAAGCTAAAAGGTTTGTAGCATACTTAAACAAGAGCACCACATGTGGGTACCAACATTTTGCTGTAGTTACATATTCTATTTAGGTTCTATGTTGAAAAAGGGCATAACTGGGTGATATGGACCCTGAAGGACTATGTTACCAGGAAGTACATTTGTATGAGCAGAGGTGGTCTACTTACCGACTCAGTGCTTGTGGTAAGCTTGATATGATTGGACCATACCCAGATGAATTATCGTAGAGTTCAAACAGAGGAGCTGCCACTAATTTGTAATTTCGTGGGACTGCAAACAAAGCTGAAATCATACAAAACACAATATATATTGCAGAGAATTACAAGTGTGCTTTGTTCATCATTTTTTTTTTTTTTTGTATAGATGAATATTCTCTAGATCTAAAAAAAACTATATTCTATCTCAATTTGTGAACAATTCATGGTTAAAATCCAAAGAACTGCTTCTGTGCATAGAAACAATCAATTCCATATTATATATTATACATTGAATTAGAATTTGTTTGATGGTGTGAACAAGAAGAACTTGGAATCATACAGGGAGAAAAACAACAATATTAAAATGTTTAACTAATCTCAAATTTACCTCCCTTACAATGTCTTAATTTTCAGTTACAAAGTCCTTTCTCATGTAATCTGTATCTTACAAAACTAATCCTCAGGAATGATCCTCATTATATGCAAAAGAAATTAGAAACAACTTACAAGAAAATGTAGCAGCACATTCATTTACAAGCTGGAATATGATGCTAAGTCACCCTTTGACACATAAAATAACTTTGACAAGAATAATTTACAGTTTTCGAACTACCCACTTTAAGCCAAATATTTTGTAGAAATGTATTTAAATCAATACATTAGCAATATCCATGTCACCAAAGAATGAAAAGTTTCAGATTTGTAACTGGAAATGAATCTTCGTTGGGAGAAAATTATGTTAAGTCAAAATTGTAAACAATTTGGAAGTGTATTGCTAGTGCATAGCCCAATCTAAAAATAGAAAGATAGGCTACTTGTTGTTTCAACACGGGAAATGGTGCACTCATCATTCTGTTTGTAGGATTATGTCTTTTACCCTTCTTTCAGCAATCAAAGCACGCTATATATTAATGTACATATACGAAATTTACACATCTACTGTCTTTAAAGTCATTCCACTGCATTCTCGATATATCCTGGAGTAAATTGCTATTGAGTTCTTGTGACATAGGTCGTTGCAACAGTATACCTGTCACTTTGTAGGGTATTCCGACTCCACTTTCTTGCAAGCCACATGAATATGCATGAATATGCAAGGCAAAGATTGTGCACAGTCACTTGTACAAGCATCATGCAACATCCTCCACTGAACAAGTGGATAGCCGCCAAGTCCACAGTTGCATCTTTTATCCATTGTATTCTATGCAGTCTCACAACTGTCAGGTGTAATATTTGTCATGAGGCCACAAGAACGACTATAGTTTGATAAAATATTGACGAAATTGGTTATATTTGACTTAAAATTAGTAAATAGAGAATTTTAAGAAATATGGAAGATTTTTCATTGAAAAAACTATAGACAGCCTGAGAGGTATTGGAAAATCAATAATAGAAAACCCTGTGGTTACACTTGAAAAGAAGGAATAAACAAGTGAGCACACCAGCAATTGCCTTTTTTCAAATTGTTTTGCATATTGTTAAATAGTGGAAGATTTGATTTGATACACTTTTCAAATAAGACGTCATTTCAACTCAACTTTGGAAAAGGAGTAGTCCTGGCTAAAATTGGTGTCTAAAAATATACATGCAGACTGTACAATAATAGGTTATAGCGTAATTGATAAAAAAGAACTAAATTTTCAATTTGTACACAATAAGAATTAAGGATAGGGCACCCTAATGGGATTCGTGTAACATTGCCTTTCATCGCCAAAATATCGTACGGATTCAGCTAAGACTTGGGTAATCCGTAATTGATGCGGGGAACCACAGTCTATCGGCCGATCAATTATTGAGTACCCGAGTCTTAGCCGTATGATATTTTGGCAATGAAAGGTGATGTAACACGAATTCCATTAGGGTGTCCTATCCTTAAATCTAATCATATCTATTTTCCATGGCGTGAATAAGCCCAAAGGGGTATCAATTAATTAACAGTAGAAACACTTATAATTACATTGGTATCTTAAATGGATCGACAAAAAGGTCCACAGAAAAATCTTTCCACACTTTCAACCAATCACAACTAAATACTGTTAGTTTTATTCATTTGCGACTAAACTAAAGAGTCAGTCAAAAGCCAGCTTACACGGCTATGCAAAAACTTGCTTGACATATCTATACTCAATAGAATCTGTAAAAGATTTACCTTTTTCTGGTAACTGCACTAAAAACAGTCTTTTGTGTTCTTTTGGTCGTGTAATATGGGCTGGTATGTATGGATACTGAAAATAAAATGTGTACTAATCAGTTTCTCTATGAAACTCCAGGAACTCATGGACAGATGCTTGATTGATTGATTGTTTGGTGTTTAACGCCATTTTCAACATTATTTCAGTTATATCGCGGCGGCCAGTGCACCTATCCATGCTTTCCTGGAGTCTCTTTTACCAATACTCTGCACAATTTTCTTTCCAAGCCACAGGCTGCTTTCCCACATAATCATTGTCGTAACAATGGTCAGCGGTGGGAGAGGAATGAATCCTGTCGCAATGACTATCATCAATCCTCGGAAAGAAATTGGCCGAGCCAGGGATCAACCCACGACCCCCTGTTTTCAAGTCATGCACGCTACCGGGGCTCTGCCATGGACAGATGCACTAGCTGCCCCGATACAACTAACATAATACTGAAAAAAATGGAAAAACACCATACAAACAAACAAAAACAATTTTCAGTATCCAAGGGGAGCAAAGAATCATTTCTGTTGCTTTGGGGGACAGTGTAGATTAATTTAGTGTCATACAACTTGGAGCTCACAGCTGTACAATATTTTCCTTTTTTGAGACAGTCAAACCAAAACTGCACTAGAATTGCGATATACCAGTCTCTTTTGTACCGATTTAAAATGTCAATTTTGTTGATTTAGTTCTCTAAGAATTAAATCTATATCACACAATCCCAACGTTTAACAACCTTAGGGAAGCAAGCTTTTGAAAACATTGAGGAAAAAAAGAGAAAATCTTTATCACAAGTATTATCTTCATTTCCAACAGTGACTTTTACTTATTCATAGACATATACCATTATTTGAGTTGCATTAATCTGAATGAGTCTATAGCTTTTATTTCGTAAAGAGTTGTAGTATTACAGCTTTCAGTCCAGCACTGAGTATGGTCGGATCTTAGACCAACACTGTTTGCTAGTAACTCTATTACATATTCTGGCCAAATAGCAATATTGTGGTCCTACTTTACAACTGTTTACCACACAACCTTGTGTTTTAAGGCCATAAGATAGAATGTTTTAGAAAACACTGTTGGGGGAAAAAAAGAAAAAGAAAAAACAGCTTGTTTTCTTTTTCCCACAATATTTTCTCTCTTATCTGGGAAAAGTTTCATCATTTGTTACACTTGTGGTATCAAAAATGCTCCCAATATAAACAAGCATAAATTTTGATGTCGGGTAAAAGGGTTATTTAACTGTTTACCAAAAGAATAAATTTTAGATTAGTCCAAATTCAAAACATTTGCAGACGACAATCTAGATGTGGCTCAAATGATGTAATTTGTTGTTGATTCGATAGAAAACATTGTGGGAAATGGAGAAAATGCTGGTTACCAACATTTTCTCCTTTCGTACAATGTTTTCAAAGGCTTCCTTCCTTAGGGTTATTATAACTTGGGATTATGTGATAAAGGGTTAAATAAATCGAATTCATTACTTCAGAGCTCTAAAATGTGTTCAACATCAAGCAACCCCTTGGTGTATGTCTCCCTACCTGTGGGGGTTCAAAGTTCGGCCGCCACCAATTACCAATGATATCTTCGACAAGCCATTCCATTGGGGCTCCATCTTGTCTACCTAGGGTCTGTCAAAATAGAAACAAGATGATCCTATATATATTACCAAGTTTCTAAACTTGGGATCTAAGTGCTCAAAGGTTAGGGCATTTTATTTTTAATTCTAAATCTCTTGAGTCTGAATCCCCTTAACAACCCTGCTGCATAAGAGTGACCATTGAAAAAGCACTGCAATGCAAGACTCTAGCCAAGTAATTGTGAAAGCACCAACGTACAATCCTGTGTTTATCAAACAATCCTGTTTTTAATGACCTTAAGGAAAAAGACCTTGAAAATGACTGTGGAAAAAGGAGAAATCACAGGAATATTGCATTTCCTCTACATAGGCAATTCTAATATGGTTTGAACCACATCAAATTTGTTGTCTGAAAATGCTTAGAATTTAGAAATCTAAAATTCTATTGTGTGGTATTTTCAAAGCAAACATATATGCAATCTTTAGATAGAGAATTTAATATTACTATTATGTTGAATGTACCTGCATTAATCAAGTGCCTGTCTCATGCAGCCACATTTTGAGATCCATTAAGCCCTTACTTTATGACAGTTAATACACTTTTGTAAAGCTTATGCTCCATGAAAAGAATAAGCTTTTTATCCTAGTAACATTATGATATAGCCTTCTGTTGACTTTTGGTATATAAAGGTGCTGTAAGAGATGTTATAGATCAAGATCAGACTTCACAGAAATTACATTCCTATCTTGGATCAACACCATTTCATATTTTGCAAGAAAGTCTAGTAAAGACTCTTAAATCCTTTATCAGCCAACAAAATTTTAGACTTGTCTGAAAGAGGGCAAAATATGCGCTTCCTTTTTGTCAAATAATGGGATTTTTCTATCAAAAGGTAGAAAAACATATAGGGAAAAGCAGAAAAACCGTGTTACTTTCTAAATCTTGAATTAAACTAAGAATGCAATTTAGAATGGTTGGTAAATATGAACCCTAATCAGCTACAATGATAATCCACCTACTTCTGTGAGAAGTCGCTTTAGTCCTTCCACCTGATCTTCTGAAGGATTCAACTCTCCACCAGGTCTGAAATATAAAGTGATGGTCACTATAAACAACGTAAGAAAGTAGCAGCAAATAATTCTAAACTCAATAATTATGAAAACAATAGCAAAGCAAGATTTCTGCTAAATAATTCTGTTTTGTACATAAACTTGTCACATAATGGATGTTTTGAGGAGACAGATTCTGTCAAAATATAAAACAAGGTGATATGATCAGTATACGAAAGTAATACACATATGGTACACTTGGATTTGAAAAACAGAGGTAGAGGCAGTGAATCTTGCTGGCAGAGGGAGCCCATAGTGGTGCATCAACATTTCTGCAACTGAATAGTTAAATCAGTGACTACTGTAATGTTGGTGTCTTGGACCAGGAAAGTTTACCAAGCAAGACATGGGAATATTATCCAGAATCCTGAAAGCAAGACAAACTTATGAAATCAAGTCCAACAAACTTTTCCAGTCCCTTTGCCACATTCCTTTTGCTGGAATGTTTTCAAAGCTGGTTCACTACAAGATTTAACAAGTTTGAGTGAAGCTGCGATCATCATTCAACTTTTACAAAAAACTCCAAAGTTTTAGACTTGTTCAAATAGGCAGCATTTGCAGACGACAAATAAATGTGACTCATAGTATACAAACATGCAAATTTGTTTTGGAAGGATAGGAAACACTGTGGGAAAAGGACAAAATGCTGGTAACCAGGGTCATTAAAACTCCTAATTGTGTGCTAAAGGCTTAATCCATTGAATGCAGAGTACATTTTTGGAAGCTTGTAGATCAAACATAAGAATCAAAGACATCTTAACTTAAACTTTCAAACTCAAATCGTTCATTACATGTATTTTGTAAGATATTCTGGTTTAGGAAAAACATAGTTATTTCTGGTTCCTGAATGCACTCCCACTTTCTCTTTAGCACTCAAAAGGTGTATCATGAATAAGCTTAATTTATAACACTTAATCCTTTATTAAACAATCCAAAGTTTTGACAACCTCTGAGGTACAGGCCTTCTGAAAACATTGTGGGAAAAGTAGACAATGCTGGTAACCATCATTTTGTACTTTTCCCACAATGTTTCTTTCCCCGTCAAAGAGCTTGAGTTAGTTTGAACACATTTCAGATTTGTTGTCTGCAGATGCTCTCAATTTAAGAAATTCGAAAATTTGTCGTTTGGTATTGATCAAACCCTTTACCAGACGACAATATTTATACCCGTCCAAATTGAAAGCATTTGCAGATGACAACTTCAATATGGCTGAAATAATGTGATATTTGTTTGAGTACAAAACATTATGGGAAAGGGTGAAAATGCTGGTTCCCAACATTTTCTTCTTTTCTCACAATATTTTCAAAAGGCTTTTTCATCAATGTTGTTAAAAGTCTGTATTGTAAAGGGTAAAAACATCATATGAGAAACAGTTTCTGCACAGAAGCAACTGGTACATTTGTCCTACTTACAGTTTAAAAAATGTTGTGCCCAGCTGCAACAGTAGAACATGAGGAAGCCCATGCTCGTGGACAATAAGAACACCTTCAACAGATCTTCTCATCCCATACTTTTCGAACTCATCTTTCATACGCTGAAATCTTGCTGGCACCGAGGCATCTTTTTCATAGAGAGGATCTTTCGTACCGAAGGTGTAGTTTGTAAGAGGGTACCTAAAAATGGAATTTAAACCTTTACGGTCCCATGCACTTCATTTTCATTGTTAAACAGAAGGATTCAGACGATGAATGCAGGAGCATAGGCTTTGTCAGGGCACAGGAATTTGGCATTCTATAATGAAAAAATATGATTAAATAAGAAAAAAATATTTCCCTATATATAAAGAAACACAAGGAATGCAACGCCTCGATTACCGGCGACAACACAAAAATGCCCTACCCACCCAAAAGTACCAACGAAACGAAGAGTGATCACAATTTCCTTTACCCTACTAACAGATAACACCAAAATGTACCTGTGACATTCAGCGATCCTTAAGTAGACACCTTTACACCGGAGATATCCGTCATTTTTTACAGCTTTTTTGACAATTACAAGCCATCGAGGAGGCCATTCGCTGACGTCACAACATTATGCCCGCAGTAAATGTTGTGGCTGAGGGGTATGTGTATTCTCCGGCCCCACTCGAAAAATGAGCCAGAATATTCCCGGCCCCTACGGCCCCCATGAAAGAGTAGAAAAGACTACGAGGAAAAGCATAAAATGCTGGTAACCATCAGTTTTTCTTTTCCCACTATGTTTTCTCAAGGCTTCTTCCTCATGGTCGTGAAAACCATGGATTGTTTGTTAATTTATTGATATTTTCGTTTCCGTGCTTCATGAAAAATGATCAGTCGAATAAGGCTAATGTCAAAAGAGTTACATCCACTGATGGGTTTTTCCCTATTCACACAAGTGAAATATCCTTCTTTAAAAAAGAATACCAACAAACATTTTTGCTAGTTACCTCTAGAAAAATATGTAGTATCATGCGATGTACATAAATATATTTTAAAATGAAAATAAATATGAAATCGAAAGTAATATTTTCTTTGGGTCTTAAAAAATAATGACGTCAGCGAATAGCCTCCTCGGTGGCTTGTAATTGTCAAAAAAGCAGTAAAAAATGACGGATATCTTCTGTGAAAAGGTGTCTACTTAAGGATCGCTGAATGTCACAGGTACATTTTGGTGTTATCTGTTGGTAGGGTAAAGGAAATTGTGATCACTCTTCGTTTCGTTGGTGCTTTTGGGTGGGTAGGGCACTTTTGTGTTGTCGCCGGTAATCGAGGCGTTGCATTCTTTGTGTTTCTTTATATATAGGGGAATATTTTTTTCTTATTTAATCATATTTTATCATTATAGAATGTCAAATTCCTGTGGTCGGGGTTTCAATTTCTTTGCCGTAACAACCGGTAAAAAAAACATCTACACTGCAAATAAATTTGCAAAAAGGCAGAAATAATAATTTCATTTCAATTTTAAAACAGTTAATAATTTCCTTGGCTGAACTTGGCCTCCTTGTCAAAAAAAACAGACGTGAGCGTGCCCTGAACGGAACAATATTATGGGTTTTCGCGGCAGCTACATGTCGCGTAACAATAGCGACGCCTTTCAGAATTTACTACATTTGCACAAAATTTGAAATACTTACAGCTGAATAGGCTTTTCTAATGTTATTGAAGGCATTATTTTTGGCTTCAGTGAGTCCGAGCTGGAGGAAATAGACCTTTTCGGCCATCCACGGTTGTGTGCTGCCATCATTGGAACGAAGGGTGTTTTGCTTGTAAATTCGTCCAAGCCGATTTTCTTTCTGGCTTTTTCGTGACACTGCTTGTTCGCTGTGAATTGTTCGTTCCCAGTTGAACGCAACGATTTCAGTCTGTACTCCCAAACTTTATCAAATGATTTTCCACATCTTTCGTTTTCATTAAAAATATTCATTTTTCCTGTACTAATTTCATGGAATATTGAATGGGATCATTTTACTATGGAGACGGGTTATTAATTAAGGTAATTTGGGTACCCCCCAAAAAGTGCTAAAATAATAGCAATTTCAGGTGTGCTGCATTTTTTCACCAAATATCTATATATATCAAAGTATTTGAACCCTAAGAGTTAAATCCTTTACCAAACAATACCCGGTTTTAATGACCATGGGACTGATTATTGATTATCGCCGTTTTCAACAAATTTAAGTTACATCACGGCGGCCAGTGCAGCTATCCATGCTTTTCTGGAGTTTCTGTTACCATTACTACGCATAATATTCTTTCCAAGCCACTGGAAACATCGTCGAAATCCTTTTTCAATTACTATCATCAATTCTCGGAAAGAAATTAATCTAGCCATGACCATGGAAAAAGAAAGCTGTTGAAAACACTTGGGGGGGGGGGGGGGGGGAAAGGAGAAAATGCTGGTGTGACCACTGTTTTTTTCAGCATTTTCTCCTTTATACTTAAAGATATTTATCTATTTACCATTCGAAGACATATACTGTATATGTCATATTTAATTTGTTGTCTTCAAGTGTATGGATTTTTATCGTTTAGTATATGGTTCAGTGTTACAAATGGGATATTTTCAAACAGTGAAATGAGCTGTATAACTGCATTTCTATTAACTCTTTACCACACAACAAAAATGGAGGCTTGTCTAAATTGAAAGCATTTGTAAGCGACAATTTAAATGCATGTGGCTCAAATGATGGAGTTTGTCTTTGATAGAGTAGAAAACATTGTGGAAAAAGGCTTCATCCTCAGGGCTGTGAAAACTCCGGATTGTGTGGTAAAGAGTTTATGGATATTTTTGCAGAAAAACCTCACAAAATATCAGACAGTGTTGGCCCAAGGTTATCCTATCCATAGAATGTACAGTCTGATCTCGATCTGTACTGTTGTGTACAGTCTGATCTCGATCTGTACTGTTGCCAAACCTTTAAGCTGCGAAATAGATTACATTGAAATAATCAAGTTTATAGATTAAGATAAACAAAAACGATTCAGTGTTCTTCCCTGTGGAAAAAGCTCACTGTACTGGACAAAGGATAGATCGAGCCAAGATCAGGTTGAACTTCCAGAGCTGTCACATTTTGACTACATTGTCTGTAAAAGCACACTGACCCTTGAGTTGTGCATGACATTTCAAGGGTTAATTAGATATGGTACATAAAGACCCAAGGTTTTTATTCTTCATCAACGACATATTTAGCAGTATAAATAGCGATATAGATGGTATATTTACAGTAGAGAATTTAAAACTTTTTATTCTATTATTTGCGGATGACGCAGTCATTTTCGCCGAAACACTCGAATCACTGCAAACCTTATTGACTGAAACACAAACTTACTGTAAAGCATGGAATTTAACTTTGAATATTAATAAAACTAAGGTTATGATATTTGAAAATGGGCGCCCAACCAAGAGAACATTTTATTACGACGGACAACAACTATCGTCCGTGGCAGAGTTCGAATATTTGGGACTAACATTATATAAAAATGGAAAATGGACCCGAACGCAAAAGAAACTAACAGAACAATCCCAACATCCCTTACATAAATTATTTACAGTTTTTAACCAACTTGATCTTACCATAAAAAGTAAATGTCAATTATTCGATAATTTAGTGGCACCAGTATTAAACTATGGGGCGGAGGTACTTGGGTATAATGAGTGCAAAGACATAGAATCCGTTCATTGCAAATTTATGAGAAAAGTACTACATGTTCAAAAGAGTACAAATCTTGATGGTTTATACGGAGAATTAGGGCGTTATCCACTGAAAATTAGAAGACAGATAATAATGGTTAAATATTGGTCAAAACTACTAAACTTAGACAATAATAACATAACTAAAAAGATTTATAATATGTTAAAAAACGAAGCAAATAATAACAAGACATTAAAAGGAATAAATTGGGCCTCGCATATGAAAACATTACTTGACAGACTGAGACTTTCTAATTTGTGGGCCAATCAAGACACTTTAACCATTAACTATAATTATGTAAAATAACGGATTATTGATAATTACATACAAACTTGGCATTCCAACATTAACGAATCTAAAAGACTAGAATCTTACAGTAAATTCAAAGAAAATTTTGAATTAGAAGAGTATCTTTCTAATATAACTAATAAAAAATATACATCTCTAACAAAATTTAGATTATCATCACATGAACTACTCATCGAAAAGGGAAGACACCTGCACATCCAAAGAGAAGATCGGTTATGTAAATATTGTAATATGAACTTGGTCGAAAACGAATATCACTTTCTTCTAGTTTGTCTGAAATATGCTAATCTTAGAAAAGAATATCTCACAAATTATTATTGCAGGTGGCCTACTGTCGAAAAATTTAAGAATTTAATGTCCTCAAAGTCACAAAATACTTTAATTAATTTATCGAAATATATATATTTTGCATTTGAGTTAAGATCGGAACTCGCGGAAGTGTGATTTTTCATCAGTTTTCTATCAAACATTGTTCATTATTTCTATTTTTCTACTTTTAATCAGTTAATGTCAGAAGTTATACTTCGATTTTTCGTATAATTTCTCAGACAAAACAGAAAAGAAAATTTCAAGTCACTTTGATCAACTACAAACGTCTTGTGTGGCCGTTATTCGCCGGATTGGCTAATTCACAGTTTCATTTTTTTTTTTTTTTTTCTTTTTATATATTTCTTATATTTTTTCTATGCATGTGCAAATGTTGTTTGTACCTATATATTATCAGCTAAAAATTTGTGTAATTTTATGCTGAATAAACTGAAACAACTGCACGGACATATTTGTTTTGTTGAGCTACGTGTAAGTCTATCACCTCAGGGCGCTGCTTATGACTGCTGATGATGAATAGCGTTTTAAGGCCCGTCGACAACTTAGGTCATATTGGGCGCACTTACTTAGTAAACAATAATGCGAGGTGAAAATAACATACATGTGCAACAACATAAGACAAACATGATAAATGAGGAATGGACGAAACACAAAATAATGCCCCTTTTGTCGCCTTTTACGACATGCATGCTGTCACTTTTATTCCGCCAGATGAAATGGCAGATGTGACGATCGCGGGACTGCAGTGGTTTATTCTTATACCCCCGATTAAACCACACGGGTTCCCACAGGCCAATTGATTCCCATTCCAAACCCTATTTACATCGAGAAAAAAATACAGGATTTGGAATAAGAACTACCCAGCCTGCTGCAATCCTACGAATTACGAGGAAAGCAGCCGTTAGTCTCTAATTTTAGTCGCCTTCTACGACATGCCATAGAGAAAGGCCGAGGTCCTATTCTATAAATTAAAAAAAACCCGGGACCCCACGGGGAGCTTATGACTGCTACATGTAAAGTCAATACTGCTAGAGACAGAGCTCTGCTGTGTCTAATCTAGATCAATGCCATGTGGAAAAGCTCTTTCTTTTGCATATGGCGCTTGAATGGGTTAAATCCGCTTCAATTTACAATTTTTGTACGGTTTGTTTGAAATTAAAACAAAAGTGACAAGCTTGAGACAAAATGAGCAAGAAATTTATTTTCTTTTAGTCATTTAATGTGTTATAAACAGTTACTAGTACCATGTATACCAGTATGTTCGTCCCTTTGTCATGCATTTATACACCCATCCCCCATACATCCATCCACGCACCCACTCATCTATGCACCATCCACTCAACTGACCATCCGAATCCTGTACCCATCCATCTATCCAATTTATATCGACGATATTTTTCAGTTCATTCTTCCATCCTTTTGTAATCCAATACATGTGATATTTACGTTCATTCGTCATAGAATCAGGGATACCCTCTTTGGAATGTCTGCTGTCCCGGTACGGTCTGGAGGTTTGTATATGTGTTAAATCTTCCAATCTCATTTTTGCAACGAGGACAGTAGTGGATGGTATCCTTGTCGAACTCAAGGCAGAAAAGAAGACACCATGTACATCTGTGATAAAAAAGGAAGAAAACAGTATTTTACTCGTATGGACATTCATTTTCCTAGATAAAATGACTATATTTATCGGTGTGTCAAAAATAGATCAATCGTATTGGCAGAGATTCAAATCTTTGAAAAACAGAGTCACTTGAAGAGTAAATGTAATGAACAGGGGAGGACAAAAACAGTCGCACAGACTGATAGATGTATGGCCGGGCGTGTAGTTGGGAACACAGGCAGATACACTAGAACTGTCGCAAAGCGGACAAAGACCCTCCCCCTACCAGCACCTTGTGAATGAAGCGGCACAATCAGAGAACGGAAATGATTTTCAAAACAAAGATCAACAGTGACCTTGAATTAACTTTGACCACGTGACCCAAAAACAATAGGGCACCTCCTTAGGCCATGTCAACAATTGTATGAAGTTAGAGGGTCCTAGGTCAAAGAGCTATCGAGTTAGAGCACGGAAATCATTTTCAAACAGATTTGTATTGCTTAGTGTTACATTGTATGAAAATACATGCATGATTCAGATTGTATGTTGTACTGTGCATGCTCGTAAACTCAAGCCATTCTGGGCTTCGTCCAGAAATAGTTAGTCTTTAATAAACCGTTTAATCGACCACACGCTCATGTTGTATGTATATCAGCCACGCTTGTGGAAAACCAACAGCAAACAGCAAACGTAACAGATAGTTTAGGTTACGTTAGATAGAGAGATCTATGGGTTAGGTAGACCGATTCGCAGGTTAGATAGACAGATTTGTAGATAATAATAGACAAATATGAAGGTCAGTTAGACCGATTTGTTGGTTAGATGGACAGGTTTGTAGGTTAGACTGAAAGCCATGTTAACATCCACGGTGACCCAGGTCAACATCATGTCGTTAGTACATTCAAAACGTGACATCAGAAGTTAGCGTTATTTTCAAGACTAGCCTACTGAGGGATGGCAGGTAGGCAGGTATAAATACATTTAGTTAAATGTAGGAGAGGTTTGAAATGCTTCTGACAGCTAAAGTTGCATTTAAGAAACGTTCTGCGCATGTCTCCTTTTTTGCAAGACTTATTTTCTTGTCTCTACATCAGAGTCTACTTTAGCTTCAAAAGACGTCAGCGCTGACAGAGATAATGTACATACGTGAAAATAAGAAAGCACCATGCTTTCCTCCCATTTGCTGTTAGGGTTTCTTTGGTCTTTGTTGTGACAGTTTCCTGACACCTAATACAAGTGGTGCGAAAAGAGTTTGGCGGGAAGTTTTCCGTGGAATGTCCTATTCCTGGTGCAGTGTTTCTATATGTAAAGTCTGAAATATTAAAAAAAAAAATCATCTATCTGTGGTTGAATGAGATTATACCAAAGAATTTTTGAGCGACAGGAATCTGTCGTCATTGAATAAAACTTAAAACCTTTACCAAACAATCCTAGAATTTGACAACACTAAGGAAAATGGCTTTTGAAAACTTCGGGGGAAAAGGAGAAAATGCTGGTAACCATTCAAAGACAAGTTCCATCATATATAATTTATTGTCTGCAAATACTTTTAATTTGGACAAGTCTAAAATTGTGTCGCTCAGTAAAGAATTAATCGGTTTAGAAACAAAAGATCTTCACAGACTATCTTACGCGATTTGCAAACTCTGGGAATGATTGAAACGGTTAGGTCTTTTATAGGCCTGAAGACCCCTTTATTTGAAATAACTTAAATTGAGGTCTAGGTGTATCCAGTTACAAGATCCTTCCCCCCCCCCCCTTAGAATTGGACCTCCAGCACAACAGTGCAGAGTATACCTGCAAACATGGCGTTGTCACAGCGAGAGACAGTTCTGGTTCAGAACTACATGCACAAAATGAGAGAAAAGGTTCAGTTATTTCTTACTAAAATTGTCAAAGTTGAATGTTGACCTCTGTCAGTACCTCTTTATATACATTTGATACATTTCTATCTCGTTCGACAGCTGAAAGGTACATCCCATTGAAACCCAGGATTTTTGTGTTATAGACCTGACAAAACAAGTGGACGGTATAGATTCAGGATTAGATTGCACATTATGTACAGTCTGGTCTTGATCTATTGGCACTTATATTATGCCTGAAAACAGACTGTCTGCATAAAAGTTAACTCTTTACCAGACTACAAAATGTTAGACTTGTCCAAATAGAAAGCAACAAAATAAATGTGAATCAAAAACTGATATTTGTCCAGGGAAGGGTAGAAAAAATTGTGGGAAAAGGAGAAAATGCTGGGCAAAGAACATTGACAGGGATCAATTTATTCACTGTGTGGTGTTAAATGCCGTTTTCAATATTATTTCGGTTACTAGTATATCGCGGCGGCCAGTGCATCTATCCATTCTCTCCTGGAGTTTCTTTTACCAATACAATATCCTCCCCAAGCCACTGGCTGCTTTCCCATATAATCATCGCCGTAATAATAATGAGTGGTGGGAGAGGAATGAATCCTGTCGCAATGACTATCATCAATCCTCGGAAAAAAATATGCCGAGCTGGGGATTCGAAGGATTCGAACCAGCGTCCCCTGTTCTTAAGTCCTGGACGCTGCGAACTGCACTACCGGGTCTCGGTGACAGCGATCAACTATACCCACTGTTGCTGCGAGAGTCAGCTGGCATGGCCGGTAAAGGTGGCGCAGAGGGCACAGGTTGCACTGAAGATATAAAGAAATAGCCTTATACCTCATACTAATCTTCTCTGGCAAAATAGGGCTTAATGTTCCGCCGTGATGCATTATACATGTACCAAGCAAGTCATCATATAATTATGGATTCTTTAACATCCATTTTGTCTAATAAATAACTGAAGTTTGAGGTACAATGGTCCTTGGACATGCAGAAATTTACCAAAAGCAAAAAGATTCGACACAGGTCACCCTGTGCGGACTGTGCAGGCTGACCTTTGATCGATTCTTTTTGCAGGTGCATTAAACTCCCTTTTCCTAGAGCATGGCTCATATATACTGTCCACAATGGACAGACAGACAGACAGACAGACATACAGACAGATATTTTGTCACGGTTATTCCCCCATTGCTTTAATACATTTGCAATAATCACTTTGAGAACCTATAGATGATGATATAAGGGATATATGCCATTCTTACAGAAATGCACTCAAAGGTATTCAAAAAGCATTCAAATACAATCATAACAAAAGTAGTTGTATTCTGTATTCTTAAATTGTGAAGTATTTGTATTTAAATACTTTTGAAAGCATCAGGCCCCAGGGCACGTATTCACCAACCATTCTTAAGTTCTTAAGAACGTTCTTAGTCTTATTCTCCAGAATTTTCTAAATCTGAAAGTAACACAACTTCTGATTGGCTTAACCATTAGGTTTAGCCAATCAGAAGCTGTGTTACTTTAAAATTTAGAAAGAAAATCTTGGCGAATAAGACTGAGAATATTCTTAGGAATGGTTGGTAAAAACGGACCCTGGTGTGACAGATTGCCCCCGCATGCAACACATCGTCGTCTCATGCTCCCGATGGGACGTCTGATATTTTTCTGTAGAGTCTGTTGCCATTATTTTTGTAATGCTATACCGAGCTCATCCAACATATGTGAAGGTAAATTAAGCCTTCTTACACGTTTTTATGACATCCTGTAGAATGCTCGATAGTTGATGGGTCAGGGCTTATCGCTAATTGCAAACTTTTTATGTTTTCAAAAGCCCTTTACCTCAGGGTCGTTAAAACAATGTACCCCCGACACGGAGGCTTGCTCCGATATCATTTTTATTATTATTGTTTTTTTGTCGGAGCTCCCCTTCGGATCGAAGGTAGGGATTGTGTAATAATGGGTTAAATGTGAATCAAACACAAATAGATAAAAGCTTGCTCATTTATGTCTGCCGTATATATAATAACGTTACTCAAAGTTTATAAGGCAGATAATAATGTGCATGCTCAGACTTACGAGTTGTAGAGTATTCTGTTTGATACTGGCTGAGTCCTCGAAACCCAAAGGCCTCGCCGTAAGACGGAGGTCCAGACTCAGGTTCGATCCTGTTATTCATTCTGACTGTTATCTAATAGATTTTCATAACTTCTTCTTGTCAGAAATAATCTGTAAGGTACAGGCAGTACCACATGTTGTATATAGTTTAATGACTATCATTGTGAGTACCGGGAGTACTTTGATCATTTGATGCTTTAGTACTATTTTTGGAATACGTTGTTTCTTTTGAATAAATCATAGATTTTAATTTCAATCAGTGTTAATGTTGTGTCGAATAATATGCATTTTTGTTTTGTTATATTCTGCAATAGGTACATTGTAATTTCACATTTAAAGTCTTGGTAGATTATCAGATCAAGAAATCATGACACTTTAAGAAACACAAAATTTTGACCCCGTTCAGTCGACTTATAATTGGTGAATATAAATAGTGCCAAACTCAATAGAGTTTCACATTGTTGCAACAATATACTGCGACAGCAATTTTTCTCCGTAACACATTACAGAGAAATCACTCTTTTCACGCTGTGGATATAGGCGACACAAGGTTGAGCAGATCGACTAGCACAGAGCAAGATCGACAGAGGCTCAGCATTCGTCTTCCCATCTACAACGCTGGGGAGCAAACGACGCTCGTCTACGCCTCAAACAGCCCAGCTTCAGAGAGGTACAGACTCGCTCCAAACACGTTGGACTGACTCGGGAGTTGTTCCGAACGAACCAGCTTCAAACAGCCCAGCTTCAGAGAGATTCAGACTCATTCCAAGCACGCTAGGCTGACTCGGGAAGTTGTTTCAACACGTCCCATACAGACCCAGCCTCAACCGGACCCGTTCCAAGCAGTTTGAAGCTGAGAAGTCTTGTCTCACAGTTCCAGCCTAGACAGTGAGGGTTGAACAGATCAGTCTGAAACACAGACCGACAGCGGTTCAGCATAACACCGTTCCTAGCCAGCTTCAGACAGACTTGAAGTGCTTCACAGGGACTTGTTTGAAGACGTTTGAAGCCGAATAAGACTGAGAGGGTGTTTGAAGCCAAGTCACGAACGACAGTTTGAAGCAACGTTCATACTCCGTCCGTGTTAAACAAAAGACAGAAGTTTGAGCTTGGCACTTTGTCTCCATAGACTGTATAAGACAGTCGTTTGGCGTCCGACGGATAATCTACCAAGACAGTATTTTGATGCTTTTGTGTTTTTAGTTTCAAATCAATTGAGGCCAGATAGCCTGAGGAAAATTCTATATATCACCAGAACTGTACATATTCCCTGGTAAGACATTGTCACCTGAGAAACAAACCCATTCATCGTCATCATATCTCTTGACAACTTGGGGGCTCGTCCGGGATAGTTTCGAGCGGGTATTTTAGACTTGGGTTTATTGTACTAAAACACTGATATATAGACATGGACTTCAGCAAGTGGATAGAGGCCGGAGAACGTTTAGGTTTAGAAGGGTCCGAGCTGAGGCAGTATGTAGAGAAGAAAGAGACCGAGTACCTAGAAAGAGAAGAGAGGGCCAGGGATCGCGAGGAAAGACAGGCTGAGTTGCAGCGTGAAGAAGAAGGCAAACGTCGGTCTTATGAGATGGAACTACGATCTCGAGAACTCGAAATTCTCAGACTTAGGTCCGAAATGAAGTCTGGAGCAGAGGATTCCACGTCGCTGTTTGAACCCAGCACCAAATCCCCCAGACCGAAACTTCCGAAGTTTGAGGAAGGAAAGGACGACATGGACGCTTATATCGAGCGTTTTGAGCGTTTTGCTACCAGCCAGGGCTGGCCACATGAAACTTGGGCCATCAGTTTGAGTTCACTTTTAAGCGGTAAAGGTCTTGAAGTTTACACCAGCATGCCTCCGGAGTCGGCGAATGACTACAGAACTTTGAAGAAAGCTGTACTGAGGCGGTATCAACTGACTGAAGACGGTTTCAGACAGAAGTTTCGAGACAGCAAGCCCGAGCAGGGAGAAACTATTTTTCAGTTTATAGCTAGACTGTCACGATACTTTGAGCGATGGGTTGATATGGCAGAGGTCGAAAAGTCATTTGAGGGGTTGACAGACTTGCTCGTTCGAGAACAGTTCACCAGGACTTGTTCCCCCGAACTTGCACTGTTTTTGAAGGAAAGAATGCCGAGATCCTTGCGAGAGTTCACAACTTTGGCTGAACAGTACGTCGAGGCACATGGAAGCATGGTGTCTTCAAAAGGTTCTAAACCAAAACAAAACCTGTCTTCAACGAAACAAAAATTGAAGTGTTTCGTGTGTGACAAAGAAGGGCATATTGCGAAGGATTGTAGATCTGGGAAGTCAAAACAGGACTCCAAACAGAAAGGCAAGGCTGACAGCTCTCACAAACAGGGAGAGAAAAAGGTTTCAGCCAGCTGCGTCAGTATGCCGTGCGATAGACAGCCGTTCAAAGAAAACATGGAAGATGGTAGATTGAAGCTAGCGAACGGAGATTCGGTCCCCGTTGTGTCGGGATTGTGCACCATCGAAAATATGGAGGGTGAGAGAAACTTGAAGTTGGAGCAAGGCTATGTAGGTTCCAACAGAGTCAAGGTTTTGAGGGATACAGGCTGCGAATTAGCTGCCGTGAGGCGACATTTGGTTCGAGACGACCAAATCTTAGACAAAAGGTATCTGATGATTACCATAGACGGCGAAGCAAAGATAGTTCCAGCTGCTCGAATCCATGTAGATACTCCATATTATCGAGGGGAGCTTGAAGTCATGGCACCAAAATCATTGATTTGTGACTTGGTGATCGGAAATATCCCAGGTGTCTCAGACATTCCGGTCCCAAGCAATCGTGAAAATACCCAGTCAAACACAGAAACTTTGGCTGGGGCAGTTTTGACCAGGGCTCAGGTTAAGAAGAAGGAAAAACCGTTAAGCCCATTGAAGGTTTCAAAATCTCAACAAAGTCAGGAAATCAACACCGATGAGCTGAGGTCGGCTCAGAAGGAAGACAAGTCGTTAGAACGACTTTGGAAACATGCCGACAGCAAAACAGTATTCAAAACCAGGGGTGGAAATACGTTTTCATACATGGTTCGAAAAGACATACTGTACAGAGTGTTTCAGCAGAAACGAGGCTCATCGACGTCTGAAGTAAGACAAATTGTGGTTCCAAAACTACAGAGACGTAGAGTCATGGAACTCGCTCATGAATCCATAGTGGGCGGACATTTATCTTCAAAAAAGACAGAAGATAGGATTTCAAGCAGTTTTCACTGGCCTGGCATCTCGAGCGATGTAACAAGGTTTTGTCGTTCGTGTGATGTTTTGTCAGAAAACTATACCTAGGGGCAGGGTTACAAAAGTTCCGCTGGGACAGATGCCTATTATAGACATCCCATTTCACCGTGTAGCTGTTGATCTCATCGGCCCGATAACTCCTGTTTCGGACAGAGGCAACAGATACATTCTCACAGTTGTAGACTACGCTACAAGGTACCCTGAGGCTATAGCATTGCCAAAAATTGAGGCCGAGCGAGTGGCCGAAGCACTGTTTGAAATATTTTCAAGGGTAGGGTTCCCTTCTGAAATATTGAGTGACAGAGGAACTCAGTTTACCTCAGAGTTGATGCAGGAAGTTTCTAGACTGGTTTCAGTGAAACAGCTTTTCACAACCCCATACAACCCGAAATGCAATGGCTTATGTGAGCGTATGAACGGAGTTTTGAAGAGCATGCTTAAAAAGATGTGTCAGGAAAAACCTCAAGACTGGGACAGATACCTTCCAGCAGTTTTGTTTGCATACAGAGAAGTCCCGCAGGCAAGCACTGGGTTTTCACCGTTCGAGCTTCTCTACGGTCGCACAGTGCGTGGACCGATGCAAGCTTTGAAAGAGCTATGGACGGAACAAGAAACACCCGAAACCAGAAGCACGTATGAGTATGTGCTTGACTTGAGGCAGAGACTTGAAGAAACATGCAGAATTGCTCGGGAGAGTTTGAGCGAAGCCCAGAGCACGTTCAAGCACCACTATGACAAGAAAGCACGAAAGCGAAATTTGCGGGTTGGAGACAAAGTTTTGGTTTTGCTGCCTACAAACCATAACAAGATGCTTTTGCATTGGAAAGGCCCGTTTGACGTAGTCGAAATAGTGAATAAGATGGACTACAGAGTTCGGGTAGGAGACAAAATTAACACCTATCACATTAATTTGTTGAAGAAGTATGAAGACAGGAGTCAAGTAGTTTCAGCCACGGCAGCGGTTATTGAGGCCGAGCACCATTCCGACGTCGGAGCTGTAGACGACGAAAATTTGCTCGAATTAACCAACTTGAAGGGTGCTGAAACTTGGCGTGATGTTCAGATCAGTGATCAATTGTCTCCATGCCAACAGAACGAAGTTACAGAGTTGTTACAAGAGTACAGCTCTATATTCACAGACAGACCGGGCACAACGATGTTGACCCAACACAAAGTAGAACTGACTTGTCCAAACCCGATTCGTGTGAGACAGTATCCAATACCTTATGCAAAGAGGGAGGAGATTGACTCCGAAGTCGAGACAATGTTGGAGGCTCGAGTCATAGAGCCTGCCAACTCAGAGTACAATTCGCCCATTGTTATGGTGAAAAAGCGCGATGGTACCAGCCGGTTTTGTATAGACTTCAGAAAGATCAACGCCGTGACAAAGTTTGACACCGAACCCATGGGTTGTGTCGACGACATTTTGGCCAAGTTGAAAGACGATCAGTTCTTCACAAAAATTGACCTTGCGAAGGGGTATTGGCAGATTCCTGTTGAAGAAAGTTCTAGACCTGTGACTGCTTTTTCCACTGCAAAAGGTAGTTACCAATTTAGAAAAATGCCGTTTGGAATGGTAAATTCTGGGGCGACATTCAATCGTATGATGCGAAAACTATTGAAAGGTTGTTCACAGGCGGACAATTACGTTGATGACATTTTGGGTCATACCCAGTCATGGAAGCAGCACATGGCTATGCTCAGAGACCTGTTTGAGCGAATCAAAAATGCAGGTTTGACTGTCAGGCCGTCAAAATGTTTGATTGGTTTCGGAAACATAGGTTTCACGGGACACATTGTCGGCAATGGCATAGTTCAAATGGAGGAGGACAAGCTTACGAAAATCAGAGATGCTGAGCAACCCGTGACGAAAAAGCAAGTGCGGGCATTTTTAGGCTTAGCTGGATACTACCGTAGGTTCATACCGTCCTTCGCTGAAATAGCGGCACCATTGACAGACTTAACCAAGAAAGGCTTGCCTAATAAGGTTGTTTGGTGTCCAGAGCATGAACATTCGTTTCAAACATTGAAGTCACAACTTACCCAGAGACCTATTCTAAGATTACCAGACTTCAAAAAGACGTTCGTCTTACAGACAGATGCATCGGATAATGGGATAGGAGCAGCACTGCTTCAACAATTCGAGGATGGTATTTTTCCGATAGCATATGCAAGCAAAAAGTTGCTTAAAAGAGAAAAGAATTATTCCGTCACAGAACGAGAATGTTTGAGTATTGTGTTTGGGATCAAGAAATTCCAAAAGTACCTTTATGGCAGGGAGTTTGTATTGCAAACAGATCATGCTCCTTTGTCTTACATTCAAAAGAGCAAACCTGAGAGTGGTAGGATCATGCGTTGGGCTCTGTTCCTACAAAATTATAGTTTCAGAGTCGAATCGATCAAAGGTTCAGAAAACGTTTGTGCCGACTATTTGAGTCGACAGTAGTTACAGATTATTTTTCAGTGTAAATATAGGATATATTTTCTTGAGAAGGTGGCAGTTTGTCAGAAATAATCTGTAAGGTACAGGCAGTACCACATGTTGTATATAGTTTAATGACTATCATTGTGAGTACCGGGAGTACTTTGATCATTTGATGCTTTAGTACTATTTTTGGAATACGTTGTTTCTTTTGAATAAATCATAGATTTTAATTTCAATCAGTGTTAATGTTGTGTCGAATAATATGCATTTTTGTTTTGTTATATTCTGCAATAGGTACATTGTAATTTCACATTTAAAGTCTTGGTAGATTATCAGATCAAGAAATCATGACACTTTAAGAAACACAAAATTTTGACCCCGTTCAGTCGACTTATAATTGGTGAATATAAATAGTGCCAAACTCAACAGATTTTCACGTTGTTGCAACAATATACTGCGACAGCAATTTTTCAGCGTAACACATTACAGAGAAATCACTCTTTTCACGCTGTGGATATAGGCGACACAAGGTTGAGCAGATCGACTAGCACAGAGCAAGATCGACAGAGGCTCAGCATTCGTCTTCCCATCTACAACGCTGAGGAGCAAACGACGCTCGTCTACGCTTCAAACAGCCCAGCTTCAGAGAGGTACAGACTCGCTCCAAACACGTTGGACTGACTCGGGAGTTGTTCCGAACGAACCAGCTTCAAACAGCCCAGCTTCAGAGAGATTCAGACTCTTTCCAAGCACGCTAGGCTGACTCGGGAAGTTGTTTCAACACGTCCCATACAGACCCAGCCTCAACCGGACCCGTTCCAAGCAGTTTGAAGCTGAGAAGTCTTGTCTCACAGTTCCAGCCTAGACAGTGAGGGTTGAACAGATCAGTCTGAAACACAGACCGACAGCGGTTCAGCATAACACCGTTCCTGGCCAGCTTCAGACAGACTTGAAGTGCTTCACAGGGACTTGTTTGAAGACGTTTGAAGCCGAATAAGACTGAGAGGGTGTTTGAAGCCAAGTCACGAACGACAGTTTGAAGCAACGTTCATACTCCGTCCGTGTTAAACAAAAGACAGAAGTTTGAGCTTGGCACTTTGTCTCCATAGACTGTATAAGACAGTCGTTTGGCGTCCGACGGATAATCTACCAAGACAGTATTTTGATGCTTTTGTGTTTTTAGTTTCAAATCAATTGAGGCCAGATAGCCTGAGGAAAATTCTATATATCACCAGAACTGTACATATTCCCTGGTAAGACATTGTCACCTGAGAAACAAACCCATTCATCGTCATCATATCTCTTGACACTTCTGTCACCCTGAAACGATAATTTGCGTTACAAGCAGCATATAGAAAAAAGGAGAACTGTACAAAGGACACGAAGCTGGGCTGCGTTTCAATAAACTGCATAGATTTACGCAGTGTTTTTTCTTTTTTTTTGGGGGGGGGGGCGTTTCAATAAACTGCATAGATTTACGCAGTGTTTTTTCTTTTTTTTTGGGGGGGGGGGCGGGGGGGGGGCGGGGGGGAGGGGTTGTTTATACACACACACGATCCCTGCTTTACCCAAAGGTATGAGGTGGCGTAAAGTTAGGCAAATATCTAGACAAATGGTAAAGTTATGAAGGCTAGTGAAACTTCTTTTCAGTCTTGATGCTTGCTTACCTAAACTGCGTACGCAAATTTCGTGTGTAGGCAATTTAGTGACAGGTAGCCAGTGTTTTCTAAGAAGGCACAGAAACAGTTGATGAAAAGAGCAATTTATTTCAACAGTTATATCAGTTGCTTTTTTTTAGAACGGTATGTTTATTAACCCTTTGGCTGCTAAGTGCAACTCACTGACCTTTTGCGGGCAGTGTGGATCAAGATCAGACTGCATTGAACGTGCTGCCTGATCTTTGATTTACACTGTCTGATCCGGAAATATTTCCGCAAAATAGCTTTAAAATAGCAAAATTTGGGTTGTTTTACCACCGGCTTTAAAAAGTTTCATTTCACTCAATTAGCAGGATAAGAGTTAACTGTTTCCCGATATGGCTTGCACCACGCGAAAAGGGGCATTCGGACATTTGCGTAAAGTGTCGTCTCGGATCAGCCTGTGCAGTCCGCGCAGGCTAATCCGAGACGGCACTTTACGTCTACATTAGTTTTTGTTTTTCAGTAGACTTGCACAAAACAGAAAATTACATAAAAACGGAAAGTGTCGTATCGGATTAGCCTGCGCAGACTGCGCAGGCTAATCCGAAGACGACACTTTACTCAAATGTCCGAATGCTCTTTTTCGTGTGTTGCAAGCCATATATCTGTATCGTCCTTTAGTAGTACTAAAAGATACATGTACTCTGGTTAATCCTTTTCCAGCTATATAAGGGAAGTGAAACTTTTTAGCCGATAGAAAAAATTCGATTTTTGCTATTTCAAAGGTATTTTGATGGGGAAAATTTGTCCTTTTCGGACAGTGTAGATCAAAGATCAGACTGCACGTTCTGTCCAGTCTGATCTTGATCTGCACTGTCCACAAAAGGTCAGTGAGTCGCGCCTAGCGGCTTAGGGGTTTGAAAAAAAAAGAGAAGCTGCGAGACCGATATTCTGTGAAGATCAGACTGTGAAGATCATGCAGTCTGGTGTTGAATTCAAGTGTCTAATATTTAACTCTTTACTAAACAATTCAGAGTTTTCACGATCCTGGAGAAGAATGATTTTGAAAACAATGTGGAAAAAGGAAACAATGCGGTTACTTATTCCCCTCGTGTTTTCTAACCTTCCTAAGCCATATTTTAACATTTGAGATACATCGAATTTATCGTCTGCAAATGCTTTCAATCAGATTGAACAAAACTAAAATTTTGTCAGTCTGTAGCTTGATATAAAGCTGCGAGATCTATATTTTGGCAAGATCAGGCTGCATAGAACATGAAGTCTGATCTTGAGTTCAGGTGTCCGTAACTAGTTCAGATATACGGTCTGCTTCACATTTCCCCCTCCCCCACCCCCTAAAAAAAAAGTGCGGGACTTGTATTCTGATATGATCTGACTCTACAGATTATGCAGTCTGATCTCGAATCGAAATATCCCTACTTAATCAGATATTCTGACCAAACAAGCTACCAGATGTTTTTACATGTTTTTACTTGGCAGTCGAGGGATAAAAATTCAAATTTATTTCATGCTTTCCGGTAGGATATCGAGAAATAGCGGTGAAAATATTTTTCGATATTCCACGGGTACGACCAGTGGAAATACCGATTTTTGTGGTATTTGTCGAAGACAATACCACTATGAGTTCAATATTGAATTTTGAAGACCATGTATCGTCAGAGCTCCAGATAAGAGGGGGTGATGGTATTCTAAGTCCATTATTTCTCTTTGAAGCCCTATGTTGTGGGTACTCATTAGAATTGTCTCCATGAGACAGTTCTAATGAGTACCCACAACATAGGGTTTAGTGGAGAGTTATTAACATTTTCAATTTTAAAATCAAAATCACTCCCTCTATCTGGAGCTCTGTATCGTATTTTGTGCAAAGCCGAAGGAAATAAACCCAATTAAACTTAATTTTTCTCAGGCAAATGAGTTTTTCGGTAGCAATCAGATATGTAATTGGAAATGGCATGTTAAAATACACTAGGTGAGGCCATCGATCGTGAAAATATTAATTCTTGATTGAAAATAGCTTCACTCGCCCATATCCTTCTATTGGCGCAATGATATATACAAAGTTTGTCTACTGATCGCTTGGTCCTGGGCTTTTTCGTTCCAAAACCAGCTCGTCCCATGGCTTGTTCGTCCCATGATTGTGCGCTACTCCATTTGATTGGGCATGAATATTTATATATCGAAATAATTGATTTTAATGTTGGGAATTAAATGTTAACGGCCAAATATATTTCAAAATCATAGTTTTCAGTTAAAAACTTAATTTTATTTGATATATTCACATGGTTTCTCTCTCTATCCATCATGCATCCTATTGTCAAGGGACGTTACTCCTGACTCCTCCTAATGATCAATGGGAGACCACCAATACACAAATAATCCTAACTTTGTCGTGAGTACTCTCCCTTCAACGAAAAAAGTATTTATTTTCTTCGTAGGTTGACTTTCAAGCCAATATTTGAATAATATTTCTCCTTTTCTTTCAAATTATTAATTCCACACAAGGGCTTCATTGACAAATACCACTTCAGTATTCTCAACGCTTTGATTATAGTCTAGTTACCTAGGTAAAATGCGCGTGACTGGAAATATGACGTCATTTACCTTACATTTCTCGCGCTTCACGTACAGTAATATTGTAATGCATTGCTATGCGGAGGGGGTACGCCACGGGGAATAACTGAAAAGACTGTACTGGATTTTGATAAAGTTCCTCCCAGAAAGGGTTAAAAGCATGAAATAAATAGAATATTTGTTTTTTTCGGTGAAAGATCGAAATTTATTTCATCTCGTGAACACCATCGGTAATATTTTCACGAGTGGCGCCGAAAAAAACAAATATCCTCTATTTATACTAACAAGGTTTCGAAAACTTAGTCTATCTTGTATCCAAGAAATTATATAGTCCATGATTACTTTTCTGAATTATAAATGGAAAAAAGGGGCTTAACGCGTCTCCGTTGTGCATTGTACAAATCATGCCATCATATAATTCTCGATCCATAATAGCTACCTTTTTTAACAACCGACTGAATCATGAAGTAGATTGGTCCTAAGACATACAGAAAATTGACCAATAGCGACAAGTTTCGGCCCAGGTCAGCCTGCGCGGACTGCGCAGGCTGACCTGGGCCGAAACTTTTCGCAGATGCATTAAGCCCCCTTTTCACAGAGCATGGCTCAAATGTAAAGTAAATTACGAGAGTACACAATCGCCCCTATCTGTTCTATTTACTAGGAAGAAGAAGAAGAAAAAGAAGAAGAAAAAGAAGACTAACCACATTTCCACGCCATTTTTTTTTACGGAAGTGTTTACACATATTTTGCTATATGTATGTATTTATTATAATCCTACATAACAGTATAATTAGAACAAAATTAAATTCAATAGACGAAATTCGATATCAGTCGGTCTCTTCGTTCACATATTGTTCGTGCACTGGAACTTTTCCAAGTTATACTCCTTGCGCCTAATTTGATTCTTACTCTGTGAAAAGGTGGTTCTATACATCTGCAAAAGTTACCTGTGTCAGCATGCGCAGTGCGTGCAGGCTGACATGGGTCGAAACCTTTTGCTTTAGGCAATTTTAATGCATGTTAAAGGAACGTTCTATTTTATGATTCAGCCGGTTTGTAGACACAATAGATATGAGCCGTGCTCTGGCAAAAGGGGGCTTAATGCATCTGCGAAAAGTATCGACCCAGGTCAGCCTGCGCAGTCCGCGCAGACTGACCTGGGCCGAAACTTTTCGCTATTGGTAAATTTTCTGTATGTCCAAGGACCAGTCTACCTCACAATTAAGTCGGTTGTTAAAAAAAGTGGCTATTATGCATTCACACTTGTGTTATTGCTTGATTTGTATAATGCATCGCGGAGATGCCTGAAGACCCCTTTTTGCCAGAGCACGGCTCATATATATTCTTAGACGACTTGCTTGGTATAATGTGTCAGGAGCATGCATTAAACCCGTTTTTCTTTACATAAACCCGCCAAATTATACAAGCATGCTCTGCATCTTTCGACGGTTGAAAATATAATCCAATGAAAATTAGAAAAGAACATTGTCCTACAGGATGGACGAAACAAGAGGACGGTATGGATCCAAGACCAGACTGCACGTTCAGTGCGTTTTCTGCATATTTACCAATACCAAGGGCCTTAGGACCCAAATACTTGCTACGGACCGCTACGAACCTTAGCATGCAAATTTAGACGACTTAACAAAATGAGAGAGAAATGACTTGAAAAAACAACGGTTCAAAGTTGGCCGATATACATTTGGAAATTGGTTGTTTTTTTTCTTAATCAAGGGAAGTAAAAACTGTAATATTGGTTATCTGTATGACAGAGTCGCCTTACTTAGTTTAAAAATAGCTTATTCTAGAACAGTCCAGTGTATTCAGTATGACGCACAATTAAACAAGATGACTTGTTACCAGTCTCTAGAAATTTCGACGTGGTAATAAAAATTGAGAAATCAACGGTTACAAATCAGTTTGAAACAAAACGACAACCACTACTTTTAAGACGAAAGAAAAGAAAACAAATAATTCGCAGCTAACGATGGCTCTGTTTCCGAGAGGATTTTTCTCCGACTGGTCCAGCGACTTCGACACTAGGCCTACTTGGAGGCTTCTGCACGTTCCGGTCCAGCCTCTGAGGAGACTTGAACGTGAATTCGAAAACATCCAGAAGCAACTGACAGGCGATCATATGCTGGAATATGAAAATCCATATGTAACGGACGAGGCTGGTAACCGACTGTTGCAGGTTCGATTTGACGTGCAGGCATACAAACCGGAAGAAATCACGTCAAAACGGTGGAAAACAAACTTGTGGTACAAGCAAAACATGTGGAAGAAGGTCCCGGAAGGAGAAACTGTTCCGAATTTTCCCGAGTGCTGGGGCTACCCGAAGGGATGGACCTTAAACAGCTGAAATCCACGCTGACGAAGGAGGGTGTGTTACAGATAGAAGGTCCGGCACCGCCAGCGATAGAACAGCCGAAAGAGAGCATTGTGCCCATTGAACATTTGTAATTGGTGGAACTTCGAAGAAAATAAGTTAATCTAGGTGTTAAATATGATTCAAAGACATTTATTTTCGTTGATCATTGCATAGGCTTCATTTTCGAAGAGGAAAGAATAACTGTTATGGACTTTAAATCACTTAATCAGTATTACGCAATGCATAATATTAAAAGTGTTTTTTCTATTCTTTGTTTTTGTACTAACTGTTCATGGTAAAAGATTGCAGTTCAAATGCATTATACTCATTGTCTTGTGGTAGTTATGTGTGACTTTCATTTTCTTTCACTGTTAATTTGTTTTTGATAAACTTGTGAAAATCTAAGTTCTGTATTTGTTGTTATTTTCATTTGTTTTATGAGAGAGAGAGAGAGAGTTTTGTGCGATGCCAGAATACGGGTAAACTGAAATAAAGAAAGTGTGGTTGTTCCCTGCCTACCACGGGATTCGAACTTGCAACCTTTGCCGTTTGAGGCCGATGATCTATCGCTACACCTCTGTCTTCCAAGATTACACATTGATCTCTTAACCCTGTTCCTGACAGTTCCGAGTTTTAACTACCACAAGGGAGAAGACTTTTCAGAACATTGCAAGAAAAGGAAGAAATGATGACAGCCACCATTTTGTCCTTTTCCCACAACGTTGTCTGTCCTATTAAAGACAAATACTGTTATCTGAACCTTGTTTAATTTTTCTTCTGCAAGTGGTTTCAATATGGCCCGCAGCATGCAAAAAGGGGCATGCATATTTTTTGCGTAAGATCTCGTCCTGGATCAGCCTGCGCAGACCGCGCAGGCTGATCAGAGACGACACTTTCCGATCGTGTGCGATTTTCTATTTCACGCAAGTCCACTGTAGGACAAAATCTAATGTTGCTCAGCTAGGCATGAAATCTTACAGTTAAGACCTTGTTTTTTAATAAAATGGATTCGATAGGGGCACCAGTCTTGCGCAAAATCGGACCGTGTAACTGGAGTATTGGTGTTAAGTAAAGTAAGGTGAGAATGTGAACATTTAACTCTTTACCAAACGAAAAAATTACAGACTGGTCCAAATTGAAAGCATTTGCAGACAACAAAATAAATGTAACTAAAAAAATGAAATTTGGTTTGGGAAGGGTAGAAAACATTGTGATAAAAGGAGAAAATGCTGGTTACCAGCATTTTCTCCTTTTCCCACAATGTTTTCAAAAGGCTTCTTTCTCAGGGTCGTTAAAAGTCGGGATTGTGTGGTAACGGGTTAAGCTGCCTCTAACGGTTGACAGACACGACAGTTCTGTACTCTCCCTAAATATGTACGAGTAATAAAGCTCCAAATAGCGGCCAAAAGTAAACAATACGGGTGTTAATGGAAATGCATTTGAATTTAAATCATACCATTTATTAGTATGGAAATCTTTGAGAAGATGAGTATCTGTTATTGTACGGTTGATCCAAGTGTTTATCGCTGACAGAACAAGAGGGCCATGATGGCCCTGTATCGCTCCACTGGCTATTAAGTAAAAACACTACAAGCCAAACGTTTTTTGACGGATCAAAATTTTACGAACAGTTTTTGAAAAGGGTCACCCAAGGAACAATCCTGTGAAATTATTTCGAAATCTGACCAGCGGTTTCAGAGAAGAAGAATTTTGAAGAATTCCTTCATTTCTATATGGTGCAAGAAGCCCCCATTCACCAGAGCCACATTTTTTGACGGATCAAAATTTTACGAACAATTTTTAAAAAGGGTCACCCAAGGAGCATATCTGTGAAATTATTTCAAAATCTGACCCGTGGTTTCAGAGGAGAAGATTTTTAAAGAATTCCCTAAAAAATTCCATTTGGTTGCAATGGCAACCAGAGTTTTTGATGGAATCAAATTCTGTGAACAGTTTTTAAAGAGGACCTTCCAAGGAACATTCCAGCCAAGTTTGGTCCAAATCCGCCCAGTGGTTTAGGAGGAGTTGATGTTTAAAGAATTGTTGACGACACACGACGCACGACGGACACCAGGTGATCCTAAAAGCTCCCCTTGAGCACGTTGTGCTCAAGTGAGCTAAAAAGTTAACATACGGATGGACGCACAACGGACAATAACATAAGCCTGCTGGCCTTCGGCCAGTGGAGCTAAAAAACTTGTCTAGCACCAATTATGTATCACTGCAGCTTGATAATCAAGGGAGGTAAATAGTAACGAACTTTATCTTTCATAAAAAGAGTTATTTCCCTTGATTACTGTTTAAATTGAAGTGACAATATTTTGAAGCCCATGTTAAACTTGCGATCCCTGGAATGAAGGCAATTTTGACCCCAGACCTACAATATGAAACTAGAATGAAACAAAAAGATTTTTTAATCTTGCCCAATAAAAAGTCATGTAAAACAAGTTTGCTGAATAAAAGGCCCTGTAAAATATGTGATCCATGACACAGGTTTATCAAATAATAATGAATAATGAATAGCGTTTTAAGGCCCGTCGACAACTTAGGTCATATTGGGCGCACTTACTTAGTAAACAATAATGCGAGGTGAAAATAACATACATGTGCAACAACATAAGACAAACATGATAAATGAGGAATGGACGAAACACAAAATGATGCCCCTTTTGTCGCCTTTTACGACATGCATGCTGTCACTTTTGTTCCGCCAGATGAAATGGCAGATGTGTCGATCGCGGGACTGCAGTGGTTTATTCTTATACCCCCCGATTAAACCACACGGGGTCCCACAGACCAATTGATTCCCATTCCAAACCCTATTTACATCGAGGAAAAAAATACAGGATTTGGAATAAGAACTACCCAGCCTGCTGCAATCCTACGAATTACGAGGAAAGCAGCCGTTTGTCTCTAATTTTAGTCGCCTTCTACGACATGCCATAGAGAAAGGCCGAGGTCCTATTCTATAAATTAAAAAAAAAAAAAAAAAAACCCGGGACCCCACGGGGAACAGGTTTATCAAGTTTTCACTATAAAAGCCAATGTAAAACTTGTGACCCCTGGTGTGGAGTCAAACTTGACCCCCAAAGTTAAAATTTGGGCCCTCTTGGTAGAGGCCCATTATATAAAGTTACATGCAAAATTTGGTAGCCCTAGGCCTAAATATGGCTATGTACAAGTAGATTATTAAAGTTTCCTTATATAAGACCATGTAGAACTTGTGACCCCCTGGGGTGGGGCTACATTTGACCCCCTGGGCTATAATTTGGGCACCCTTGATAGAGACCCCCTAGATAAAGCTAAATGCAAAATTTGATAGCCCTAGCCCTTATAGCTAGATGCGAAAGATTTTCCTATATAAGCCTGCCCATGTAAAACATGTTACCCCCCGTGGCGAAGTCAAATTTGACCCTCGGCTATAATTTGGACACCCTTGGTACAGGTCCACTAGATAAAGCTACATGCCAAATTTGGTCGCCCTAGGCCCCATGGCTAGGTCAAAGAAGAATTTTAAAGTTCTCCCTATATAAGCCCATGTAAAACTTGTTATATAAGCCCATGTAAAACTTGTTACCCCCGGGCAGGGCCTAATTTGACCCCAGGGCTATAATTTGAACAATCTTGGCAGAGGTCCACTAGATAAAGCTACATGCCAAATTTGGTAGCTCTAGGCCCTATGGCTAGGTAGAAGAGGAATTTTAAAGTTCTCCCTAAATAAGCCCATGTAAAACTTGTGACCCCCGGGGCGGGGCCAATTTTGACCCCAGGGCTATAAATTGAAGAAACTTGGTAGAGGTCCACTAGATAAAGCTACATGCCAAATTTGGTAGCCCTTGGCCTTACGGTTTCAGACAAGAAGATTTTCAAAGATTTTCAAAATTTTTCAGTTTTGTTGCCATGGCAACCAGAGTTTTTGAAGGAATTAAATTCTTTCAAGAAATTCTGAAGAGGACCATGGCAGGATCATTTCTGTGAAGTTTCATCAAAATTGGATGGGTAGTTTCAGAGAAGAAGACGTTTTAAAAAAAAGTTAACGCACGGACGGACGGACTAACGCACGGACGGACGCACGGACGGACGCACGGACGGACAACAGGCCATGACATAAGCCTGCTGGCCTTCGGCCAGTGGAGCTAAAAATGAATCTTAAGACCAGGTGAAAAGTAAATAAAAGATAGAGCGACCTGGCATTTTTTAAACTAGTTTTGAAATTCTTTTTTTTGTGTGTGTCTGTGTGTGTGTGTGTCAGCAACTAACACTTGGACCAACCGTACAATAAACGATTGTCATCTTCACAATAGTTTCCATTCTTTTGCATGGTACGATAAATACATTTAAACACCCGCATTGTTGACTTGTCTACTTACTAAAGCCCCCCTCCCCATGTCCTATCCCCATACTACGAGCTTATGAGACTTCATACAGAAAGTTCCTAGTACCTATCGCTACAAATCCTCCTGTATCATTGAAACAGTATCAAATAAAAAGACCGTAGAGTCAAATTGTCAAAAACAAAACGCAGAACTTTCAAAAAAGAGCCATACTCTGTGAAAAGGTAGTTTAATGCATCTGCAAAAAGTATCGACTCAGGTCAGCCTGCACAATCCGCGCTCGCTGATCTGTGTCAGAACTTTTTTGGGATCATCCTACCTCATGATTCAGTCGGTTGTTTGACAGAGAAGGATTTTAAAGATATATAATTATATGACGGCTTGCTTCGTAGGCATGTTTGGTGCATTATATCATCTGCAAAGTCTTTTAATTTGGACAAGTCTGATTTTTTTTTTATTATCTGGTAAAAAGTTTAGCTAGGTAAACTAGCATTTGTTTCCTTTCCCACAATATTTTCAAACACTTTTAAAAGAGTAGTTCCATCACACAGACAGAGCTGAAAATTAACAGTATAACACACAATCCCATGTTTAAATGGCCCCGAGTAAAAAGATTTTTTATAAACATTGTGGAAAAAGGGGAAAACGTTGGTAACCAGCATTTCTCTTTTCCCCCAGTGTTTTTTTCCCCCTTGAAAAACATATTCCATCATTTGAGCCACATATACTTTGTCATCTGCAAATTTGTCGTCTAATAAAGGGTGAAGGTCAATCTGTGTAATAGAGAGAATAGCCAATGAAAAAACAAATGGAAAATGTTCAGTGTAGGAAAATCAACTTTGGTTCAAACCCCTGTAACAAACAATTGCAAGATTTATAGAACTTTAGGTAGATTGCTTCTCAAAACATTCTAGGAAAAAGAGAAAATGCAGGTAAACATAATTTACTCCTTTTCTTACTGTTTTTCATACTTTCAAAATCACATTAATTTTGTCTTCTGAAAATGTTTACCAATTGGACAAATCTAAAATTTGGGTTTTTGGTAATGGCTTAATTCATAAACAAACTACATGTACATGTACTTCATGTCTTAATTTTTCTTTAACCCTTTACTAGATGACAAAATTTTAGCCTTGTCCAATTTGAAAGCATTTGCAGACGACAATTTCAGTGTGGCTCAAATGTTGCAATCTTTCTTTGAGAGGACAGGGTTAACAGCTTTTTCACCTTTTCCCACAATGTTTTCAAAAGGCTTTTTTCTCAGGGTCATTAAATGTCTGCATTATGCTTTAAAGGGTTAAATGGTGTTTATTGGCGCATCTACATCTATGGTCATTTAGCGCGCTTGAAAGGTAATGTATTATCAATAATTGTAAGAACTTGGTGGTAATTTAAAAGTTAATAATACTTCATGAACAAGAATTAAAAATTAAAGCAGAAAAATGTGAAATATATCTATTACATGTATATGATTTTAAGTGCTAGTAGACTTAGCAACGAGGCAATCCTCATTGCAGGGTCATCCAGCGTGTTTTATATTCATGTCCTAAATTTAAAAATTCTATATTTTATTATAAAAATCTATGTCTTTCAGATATTGTAAGATGTTATTCTGTTTAACGTTTAAAGATAACATGTACTTCATTTTTCATATTGTGGTATCAATTTGTAAAATATCGTAAACCTGAACGATACTGGCTAATTTCAGACACACCATTTGCTTGTATACCCTAGGGCTGTACATGTGTCACCGTAGCCAACATATTTTCAAATAACTTGAATAAATTCAAAGTACATAGAGGATGATCAACTGGTTGTGTTTGATATTTAAGATCTGTCACTCAAATGGGGTGTGATGCAGTTAAAAAAACGCATCACACACTACATTTGAGTGAGATTTTTAATATGTCGTCTGCAAACACTTTCAATTTGGACAAGCCTACTTTTTTGATGTTTGGTAAAGAGTTAATCTGTCTACAGTAGGGGTGTGAAGAATCTTGTGGTAATCGCTGGGACTGTATTTTTCACACTTGTATATTGTATATCACCAAATGGTTCAACTTTCAAAAATTATCTCAGTTTTGCCTTCCATAGTCTGTTTGTTTTGCTCTAGATCTGTACTTTACCTAAAATTAAACAAAAACAGAGGTAAGGAACTACATCCACATCCCCAAGTAGGCCAAAGTGGTCATTTGATTTAGCCTGTTGCTCTCAAAGAATTACAAATTTTGATGATAAGAAATAACTTCATTAATGTAAAATTTATTTAATTCCTTTCCCTTTAAGCTGACGCAATATTGCATTCTGTCTTACACACCAAACATTCAACCAGACAAGACCGTTCATATAGCACGGTATGGCCAAAATTTTAGCGAATATATTACAGGCATGTTCATAGTCATTTTTTTCAAAACAAATGCTCATTTTGGTGTCAGCTTTGTAATGACCATTCTACTCTCCGCTGTGTCCCTTTTTCTCAAAGATCAAAAACAAAAAGCCTGTATTGGAATAAGTAGAAACCATTACCTAATATGCTGACACAATATATAATATTTATTTTATACACTCCAGACATCAGACAAGACTGTCCACCTAGCGCGGTGTGGCCAATATAGGGAGGAGCTTTTTCTCTAGGCATGTCAATGGCCATTTTCTTCCTTGCTCCATACAATGTGGGTGTCAGCATGTAAATGGCCATGTTGATGTCACTATGGGGTTATATTTCAATGTTTTCCGACATGCCTTGGCCTGACAGTCTTACATGAGAGACGGGTGCAAATATGAAAAGTAAATTGTTTGGGTTGAGGTTTTAATAAGACTAGGCAGGGATCCTATAATCTCTATAGATGATCTCTGCACCAGGGTACCCAACACACACCATGACAGTACCATCTTTACCTGCAAATACTTTGCAACAGAAAAGGCATAAGGCCCTATATCCTCTCTGTACATTGGCCATATCAGGTACATTTTTGCAGACCGGTACCTAGGTTATCAATGTGGGGATAGCACTGTCCACAAAAGCTCCTCTAAAGTGTGAAATAAGCATGAAAAATATACAAACAAAAACAATTTTGAATTTAGAAAATTTTAGAAAATTATTAGAATTTGTTATCAGGAGGTTTTCTGGTACTTGCTTTTTCATTCATTTTGACAAAACACAGCATGAAGAGCCAACAATCCAGATGAATTAGGAACAGAGATGCAAGACATTCACAGCATTGGCTTCAAGTGTACAAAGTTTGATTTGCTGATAGACCTTAAGTAGTACTTTACCAAACGACCAAAATTTGGACTTGTCATAATTCAAAGCATTTGCAGACAACAATTCAATGGCGGCTATTATGGCAGAATTTGTTTTTGAAAGGGTAGAATGCATAGTGGGAAAAGGAAAAAATACTTGTTACCAGCATTTTCTCCTTTTCCCACTATGTTTTCAAAAGCCTTCTTTGTGAGGGTTGTTAAAAGTCCAGATTATGGGGAAATGAGTTAAATCTTTACTCTTAGACTCTTCCATAATGAAAGCACCTACAGACGAAAAATTAAATGAAGCAAGCATGATGACCGTTCTCTTTAAAAACCTTCTCAAAACAAAAGAAAATATTGTTGGGAAAAAAGAGAAAATGCTGTTTAAAAATATAGATGATTTTTTGCCAGCAACCTAATTCAAGTTTTTTTTTTATACCATGATGTGCATTTGACCTATTTACACACACAAAAAAAAGATAAATGTTATTTTGAACAACCTGATAGCTGAAATTTCTTGTTTTTGAAGTGAAATTTATATACAGAAGTTGTGTAAGTGATCTCTTTTTTTATGCTTTGTTATGTCTGACCTTGAAATGAACTTTACACTTTCATACTTTATGTATATTTGATGTAGTTACATATAATTGGAAAATGTTATTGACAGCAACCTGATAGTTGAAACTTCCATTTGTTTTATAAAACCCCTGTCCCTGGCCACAATGTATGTACTGGAAATGGAAATTCCAACCGTCAGTCTGCCGACTCTCACTTGCCTATAGGAACCTACTGTAAGATGTTTTATTTATGAACTTTTAGTCTAATACTCTGATTTATTTTTAACCATAATACTAAAAGTAGGTTTTCCAGGAGCTTCAATCCAATTTTCACTAAATTTGTTACTTTATGCCATAATGCCTATTTAACCTAACAGTTTACATATAGTTCAAGGAAGATATATTGTCAGCAGCTAGATTTTGCAGTCCGTAGGTCTTCTTGAGTTAAAGCTTACATGTAAGAACTTTTTACTGGATAATTAATAAATATTTCTACCACTTTACAATTGAAATTTTGCCAGCAACCTGATAGTTGAAACTTCCATTTGTGGTTTTAACCCCCGTCCCTGGTCACATTGTATATAATGGAAATTCCTACCATCAGTTAACTGAGCCTAACTTGTTTATATTACTTTTATACTAAGGTAAAGCATTCTCATTCATGAAAAGAACTTTTAGTGCTTAATTTGAAACTAAAGGCTTTAGAAACAAATCATTCCAAACATTAAATTTGCTTTTTCATCGTTTTATGAACTTCTATACAGTGAAAAAGTTTAAAACTACCATTTCCTAATTGCTTTAACTCAGTATGTATTTTGTCTTGAGTTAAAGCTTACATGTAAGAACTTTTTACAGGATAATTAATGAATATTTCTACCTCTTTACAATTGAAGTTTTGCCAGCAACCTGATAGTTGAAACTTCCATTTGTGGTTTTAACCCCTGTCCCTGGTCACTATGTATATAATGGAAATTCCTACCATCAGTTAACTGAGCCTCACTTGTTTATATTAACTTTATACTAAGGTAAAGCATTCTATTTCATCAAAAGAACTTTTAGTGCTTAATTTGAAAATAAAGGCTTCAGAAACAAATCCTTCCAAACATTAAATTTGCTTGTTCATTGTTTATAAACTTCTATACTGTGAAAAAGGTTTAAATAACTGTCATTTCCTTATTGCTTTAACTAATTCACAAACAACAAAAATTTTAGACTTGTCCAAACTTGAAGACAACAAGTAAAATGTGTGTCAAATAACGGTTTTTGTCTATGATATGGTTACCAGTATTTTCTTCTTTCACCACAATGTTTTCAAAAGTCTTTTTTGCCGTAGGGTTTTTAAAAGTTGCGATTGTGTGTTTAAGAGTTAACCTATAATCTGTCATAAACATTCGGAAAGAAACACACTTGAAAATATAAGGATGTTATATGGAAACTCAAACCTAGCAAAACTTTGTACAAACAGGACAAGTATGAATGTCTTGCACCCAGTGTTCCTCCTATTGTGTCCATAACGCCAAGATGAAGTGCATTGCAGACAGGGATTTTATGCACAAAATGATGAAACAAAAAATACTCTAAAACCTTCTCTAGCTCCACTAATAAAAGTTCTGTTGAGCCAAATACATGTGAATTTAGAAAACTTTAACAATGGTACAGCTAAAAACTGACTGACAACTTTGACCTACCTCGAGTCCATAATCATCCCGAAATTTCCATATAGGCAAGCTCATTCCCTCCCTGCAACAGATTTCAAAGGAATAATAATAAACTTTAAACAAAATTTATCATTCTACATATACATAATTTTAGCATAAAATTAACACCTATGTAAAATACATGTACGTGTGCCATGTACATGTACATAATTGATTGGTTGTATAGTGTTTAACACTGTTTTAAACATCATTCCGCACAATAGTCTTTCCAAGCCATTGGCTGCTTTCCCACATAACCATCATCAAGACAACGGTCAGTGGTGGGAGAGAATGAATCCTGTGGCGATGACTATAATCAATCCTCTGAAAGAAATTGGCCGAGCCAGGGATTGAACCCAAGATCCCCTGTTCTCAAGTCCTGCACGTTACCGACTGAGCTAGTGGGGCTCGGCATGTACCATAATAAATGAATTAATGAATGAATGAATGAATAAATGAATGAATGAATGGCGATTCAGCAAGGCATTGGCATCTAGGTCTTTAACCCTTTACCACATGCCCTGGTTTTAACCCTGCTAAAAAACTAGTATGAAATTTTCATTTCCATAGTAAAAACCCAAATATTGCTAGTTCAAAGGTTTGTTTTGGGAAATAATAAATCCTTCTAGGACAGTGTAGATCCAAGTTCAGACTGTACATTCTGTGCAGTCTTATCTTCTGTGCTGGATACAAGCATTTTGTCCTCTTCCAATGAGGTTTTTTTTACCCTTTCAAAGACAATTTCATACAGAGAGGTACATTTGTCATCTGCAAATGGCAAGTCTAAAAATTTTGCCATTAGGAAGAGTTAAATACATATGAGTAATGCTAAAGAATACATACTTCAGAAAATATTGTGGCAAAAGGCATATTCCTCATTTTTCCACATACTGGCATATTCATATTAAGGTCTACGGCCCCTAACTCCCATATTAAAAGACGGAAGCTGCTGAAATTGACCGAGTAGCCTGTACGAAAACGTCGATGTTACACGATATTTACAGATGAGTTAGCGAGTCTACGGCTCCCATCTCTCATATTAAAAGATGGAAGCTGCCAAGATTGGCCGGATAGCCTTAACATAAACGTCGATGTTACATGATATTTACTTATGAGTAAAGGGTTGTAGTCCTTGAATATTGAAAATGCCTTTCCTACAAGAGTATTCTCAAAGATACCTGCAGCAAATTTATTCAGCAGCTTGCTAAATACACTAAGTGGATATTTTAAACTTTTACCACACATTCCTAAGTTTCAAAAACCCTTTTCAAAATATGTTTTTTACCTCTTCAAAGGCAAACCCATCTTTTGAGCCATATTTACAGTCTACAGTCCCACAATGTTTTCAGTTTTCTTCCCTTCCCAACACAAACTTCAAATTTTGAGTCACATTTATTTTGTCATCTGTAGATGGTTTTAATTTGGTCACATCCAAAAATTTTGTTGTTTGGTAAAGGGTTGACCCTTTACCACACAATTAAATTTTAGACTAGTCCAAATTAAAAGCATTTAAAATGACCAGAGAAATGTGGACCAAATGATGAACCCTGGTCTTTGAAAGGGTAGAAAAAATTATGGTAAAAGGAGAAATGCTGGTTACCAGCATTTTCCCTTTTTCCCATAATATTTTCAAAAGCTTTATTCCATAGGGTCGTTAAAACTTGGGATTGTGTGGTAAAGGGTTAAATACCTGATCTGTTCAACTTACCATATAGATGCACTGCTGAGTTGTAGATTGTTCTGATAACTGCTGCTGACGAAGTGTCTGCCATCTTTTCCAAGCACTGCCAATTTGAAACCATGGTATCTTGAGTTGAAAACCCTAAGAAAAAATAAAAGAAAACCTCTGTGTTTTATTTTGGAGGAGGGGTAGCGGGATGGGGGTGGGGTATTGTTGTGAGGCAATGATTTCTAGTAAGTTTATAAAGTAACTTTGTGTTGCTATTTTTTACTTTTCTGTTTTTTCAAATCTTTGCTTGTTTCATTAAACTTGTTACCACACAAGCAAAATGTAGACTTGTCCAAATTGTAAGTTCTTGCAGACAGCAATTTATGTGTGCTTTAATTGATGGAATCTGTATTTTATAAGGTAGAATTAAAACATTGTGGGAAAAGGAGAAAATGCTGGTTACCATCATATTCTCCTTTTCCCACAATGTTTTCAAAAGCTTTCTTTCTAAGGGTCATTAAAAGTGCGGATTGTATGGTAAAGGGTTAATCATGACTATTCTTGATTTTCTCTTTAACCCTTTTCGGAACTTCAAATTTAAGACTTCTAAATTAAAAGCATCCGCAGGCAACAAATCTGAAAGTGGTACAAATGAACTGAGGCTCTTTGACAGGCTAGAAAATATTGCGGCAAAAGGAGAAAATGCTGGTTACCAGCATTTCCTCCCTTTTCCACAATGTTTTCAGACAGGGCCTTCATCAGGGTCATGAAAACAAAGGATTGTTCAGAAAAGGCTAAAATACCAAACAACAGAATTTTCGACTGGCCCAGACTGACTGTTATTGAATGGTGTTTTATGCCTCTTTCAACATTATTTCAGTCATATCATGGCAACAGCTCACATATTCATGTGTTTCTTTGATTTTACCAGTGCTAGGCTAGAGCTCTGGAGTGTCTTGCCCAAGGACACTCCCACGAAACGCCAAGTGGATCTAGTGCTGCTCGAACCCAGGGCTTCCAGGTTATGAGAGTCCCACACTTTACCACTGAGCCACGAAGGACCCCGACTGGTCCAGAGTGAACGATTTTGCAGATGACTCGTATCACTCAAATGATGGAATTTGTCTGCGATTAGATAAAAAACACTGCAGGAAAAGGAAATAATGTTGGTAACTATCATCTTTTTGTTTTCCCACAATGTTTTCAAAGGCTTTTTTCCCCAGGGTCTTTAAAACATAGGATTGTTAGGTGGCAGGTTAACCCTTCACCACACCATCCCCAGCTTTAACGTCCTTGGAGAATGAAGCCTTTTGAAAACATTGTGGGAAAAGGAGAAAATGCTGGTAACCAGCATTTTCTCCTTTTCCCTCAATGTTTTCTACCTTTCTCAGGACATGTTTTAATTTTTCAGTCACACTGAATTTGTCGTTTGCAAATGCTTTCAATTTGCAATTACTTAAAATTTTGTCGGTTGGTAAAGAGTTAAAGGACAATCTAGACTATTACTCTTTCCAAATTGTTGTTTTGGAAAAAATATCTGTGAAAAAAAAAAGTTTATGTTTAAGATTAGAATGCATAGTCTGTTTAGCCTGATCTTAATCTAACTGTACAGTTTTTAACTTACCATGAAGATGCACTGCTGACGTGTAGATTTTTCTACGGCCTCAGGCAAAGTGTCTGTCATCTTTTTTAAGTATTACCACTTCAAAGCCATGGGATCTTAAATTGAAAACAAAACAAAAAAAACAACCTCTGGTTCTTTTTCTCTATGGGGGTGGGAATGGGGAAAGGAGTGGGCTAGTTGTGGGAAAAGTTGTTTCCAGTAATTTTATTTTGCTTTTTTTTGCTTCTTTTCTGATTCATACACTTTAGATTGTTTTAAATCAATATGACTATTCTTTGTTAAATTTTATTTCTATTGTAAGTAAAATCTGAACTTATGTAACTCACAATGCTATTTTTCTTGCTCAAACCTGTGTTTGTAAGTGAGAAATGAACTGCTGCTGTAGAAAGCTGACTGTATGCAGTCTCAGTGTGAAAATTTCATTTTTGTACTGTTAATACAGCTTTACTCATTTTTATCTTGAAGTTTAAGGTAGTTTTTAGAATTCATTTAATCAATTTTTCTTTCTGATAACAGGTTTTAAAATTTTAGAATGGTGCAAATTGAAAGCAATTGCAGATGACAAAGTAAATGGCACTCAAATAAGAAAATTTGTCTTTGAATGGGAAGTAAACAGCATTTTTTCCTTCTTCCTCAGTGTTTTCAAAAGTCGTATTTCTAACAGTAATTAAAACACAGAATTGTATATTATAAAGAGTTAATAAACCACACCCTTATTTGTTTTATTTTTTTATTTTTCAATATAATTTCATCTTCATATGAATACATGTAATCATGATTTCTTTGCTCTTGCAAAGGAATCAAACTTAAACTTACTATTCAAAAGACTTTCTTGCTCGCAAGTGTTTGTGGGTGAATGACCTGCTGCTGTTGAACTCTGGATGCATATCTAACTTGTTAATTACACTTTTGTACTGTAACTTTATATTTATTCCTTTTTGTTTTCTTGAAACATAGAGTGAACTCGAGTTCTTTTGTGTCAATATTTCTATTTTTCATTCAAAGATTCCTCATTAACAAAGTACTGAAAATTTTAAGTTTATTATCTGTATCCTATTTCATGACTGTTGATCAACAATTTAAATATTTTTTGGTTTTTAAGTTTGTATCTAAAGTAATTCCCTCCTGATGATTCCTTCATATTTTACAAATCTGCATGTTTTAGTTCATGATGAAAATTGTTCATGTGTGCAAATTCCTGTCATTACTTTAAAAGAAAAGGATTATGGGGATGGATAATGCTTGCTTCTGATACTTTCTGCAATACTTTTGCCAGGGACAGGGGGTATCAGAAACAAACATATTCCAATTAAAATTCTCTAAAGAAAAAAAAAAGCAATAAAGATTTTTTCAGTACAACATGTACAAGTTTGCCTATAAACAATTCAAGTAAACTGCACAGATGTGATTATTTGTTAAACCTACGGAAATACAACTTGCATAAATAGAAAATGAACATTTAGGTTTACTTTAATGTTAATGGTGAGTAAAATCATATTCCTTGTATAACTCTTTTCCAAATGACCATTTCATTTTGTCCAAATCAAAAGCATTTGTAGACTATACAGTAATATGTGGCTCATATGGTTGGATTGGTCTTTGACAAGCACATAAAATATGTTGGCAAATAGAGAAAATGCTGATTGCAGTGTTTTCAATTTACGCCTTGATCCTCAGGGCCTTTGAAACTCAGGATTATCCAGTAAACAGTTCAAAATCAATCTACGGTACTTAAGATTACACACTTTTTTTTTTGCATTTGTGAGTAAAAATCAAGTTGTTGCTTTATGTATAAAGCTAACTGTTTGTTTAAACTTGGCAATGTCATTTTCTGTATTGTAACTCCATTTTTTGTGTTAGAATTTAAAGCAGCAGTTCTTGTATTTCTGTATCTTTTTTATACCCTATATTATTTTCTTTTATTCATATATTCTTGTATAATTTTTTTCCCTGTTACTATTTTATTCTTTTTTTTTTTCTTTCTTCTTTGTAACTTATTATTTTTTCCTAATTATTTTCATTGCTTTCTTTTCATGTTTTTTTTTTTTTTATTATTATTACTTTTTTTTTTTTTAATTCTCAAGTTTATTTCATTCCTTTTCAAGTTTTTCATTTTTCACAAATTTTTTTTTAGTAAGATGTTTTTCATTACTATTATTATTATTTTTAATCATTTATATTAATATATTTTTTTTTTCTATTTTAGTGTTGTAGTTGTTTATTCTTTTCTATGTTTAGATATTCCTTTTTTTTTTTTAAATATTTTTTTGTGGTTGTTGTTTTTGTTTTATGATAATTATAATATTCCTATATTTTTCCTGTATTCCTATTTTTTTTTGTTCATTTGTGTAAATATCCCTATTTGGTGTGGAAAACTGTTAGCTCAGACACATGGGCTGAGACAGATATGTTTCGCCTTGTGTGCTTTTGCTATTTCAAAAATCTGTTTTCAATGAAGTATCCAGATAAATTATCAGTGTTCTTGATCCACTCAATCAAGCCCACAAATGTCCAAGGGATGAATGGAAATAACTACCCATGATTTACTCATTACATAGTTGATATTGAAAGTTGCAAATATGCTATCTACAAGATATTTATTGAAGTATGCTTGAATTATGCTTTTACCGGTATGTGAATGTTGTTGACACATTAAATGTGAAGGGTCATCTAGGCTAGAAGTTCATGAGTAATGAACAAAATGTTCCAACAATTAACAAATATTCCCAGGCTTGCCAAAATTGTTGAAACCAAGACAAAATGTCATTATCCTCATTTTTTAATTTGAACTTTGAAATAATCTACCAACACTTAAAAATTGTGATGTCTTTGTTTTCTAAATGACTCCTTGAAACATGACTGGAAATATAATATATGACAAGTTTCTTTAACAATTAGGTCTATATGAACTTGGACTTGGCTTGTAAATTTCTAAAGTGTTTGAAACCAGCCTAGCATTTATGATCTGAACTACTGCAAATCAAACTAGATGTTTTCTCTTACTGTTTTGATTTAACAGAAAAAAATAATAATTTAAACATCATAAATGTAATTAATTGTTGTTGTCTTTTCGTTTTATCTTAAATAACCTTTATGCAAATACTTTGTAAGAAAAGCTGCTAAATTGAAACAGTAAAAATTTGCATGCATAAGTTGCAACAGCGGTAGCATCAAGTATAATTTAATACACTGAACAGTTTGTTATAAGGTTTTCATGGTGTGGCTAGTTGTGGTATTCAAAGTATTCCAAGAGCTGATTTGTATGTGTTACTGAATTGAAATCAGACAATGTCAATGCATTTATATATAGACCTGCTGATGAATCTACTAAAAGCACCAAGTCTTTGATTGTCCCTGATATCTATTTGATATTGATTCCCCAGTTTGATCCAAAATCTTTTCACAGAAAACATCTTCGAAATGTTTTTAAACCAACAGAGATTACATTCACATAGAAAGCATGACTTTACTTCTCAATATATTAGCTCTTTACCAAACGACAAAATCTTAGACTTGTCCAAATTGAAAGCAGTGGCAGACAGGAAATCAAATGTGACTCAAACACTGAACTTTTCCCTTGGAGGCTAGAAAACGTTGTGGGCAAAGGAAAAAATGCTTATTATCAGCATTTTCTCCTTTGTCCACAATGGTTTCAAAATTCTTCCTCTTCAGGGTTGTTAAAACTCAGGATTATGTGGCGAAGGGTTAAATACACAATACAACCTAACTTAGTAATGACAGATAAAAATACCCTCTTTATTACAAAGGTCAGCAAGGGATGCATTTATAGACAGTCAGATCACATAAACTTGAAACCTACAAGTACCATACTGAGGAATAGCAAAGTTAAATCATATGTGAAAGAAAGGAAATGAATGAAAAAATGAATGAAAAATTTAATACAATGATAATAATATAATTTGATCAAGGAAAATTTCAAAAGAAAAAGAAAAAAATATCCATATGTATATAAATGCAGATCTAATGTATAAAAATAAATGTACCATTAGGCTCTAGATATCTATTTGATATCTATTTGATACCCTTCAAGTGCCAAACAAACTGTGTAGACATGGGATAGAGACCAGAAAAAATGTCATTTCAATGCTGAACTTTACTCATTAGACAGTGCACATCTAAGAGCAGGCTACATTATACAGTCTGATCCTGATCTGCACTAGCCTGAAAAAATCTAAAGTAGTTAGAGGCACTTGAAAGGTTAAGATCCTTTTCATTCCACATTAGATGAACCTTATATACATTGACACACACACACACAAAAACTGTGTGGTCTTTTGAACCCAGTACCAAACAATACTGAGTTTTAAAGCCCAAAAGGAAGGCTTTTGCAAACATTGTGGGAAAACAAGAAAATGCTAGTAGCCAGAATTTTTTCCTTTTCCCTCAATGTTTTCTACCCTTTCAAGGGCAGGTCTTATCTTATGTGCTGTATTAGTGATGGTATCTGCATAGGCTTTTAATAATGAAAAGTCTGCAATTTTGTTGTTTGGTGAAGAGTTAAGTCTAATATTGAACATGAAAGGACAAAAATATAGAAGTTGTCTTTGTCAGTCTAAAAGTAAGATAAATGCATTCACATAACTTGTGAAAATGGTCTTTTTTTAACTGATAAAATTGTTTTACAATTACACGTACTTTGGTTTGATAAAAGGGCTCAGATGAGGTTAACTTTGCAAATGAAACACAGCTACTGCCCCTGAATAGACCGACAAACCTTTCTGACTTGCCTTGGTCCGTCATTGGTGACAGTTTATCTCTATATTTTTGGTTGTTTGTGATTAAAAAAACTTGATTAAAAGACATCAATTTTTCCTGGATCCCACCCAGTAATCAACACTGTCCTGGCTACATGTATCCCTCTGCTGTGTTTCCTCGGTTCTAACCAGTCCAAGGAAATCATCAATTGGGCAAGGACAACCTTTCTGAGCAGTGAAGTATAAAACTAATTTTGTTTCATGCATGTTAATTTGAAACATTTTTTTTTTCCAAAGATGATTAGTATACTTATACAAGCCATTTTCAGAATTTACATGAACAGATTTAACTTAACCTACTAATCAAACTATAATTCAAATTCTGCTTTTTTCATAATCAATCTTATCAAATTTGGATTTAAGATCCTTAACATCAAAAATTGTATGAGATATTGAATTATTTCTTTTCTACTTCTGGATCTAAGATCCTTTACATCAAACATTGTATGAGGTAATCAATTAATATTTCTAAGATCCTTAGCAACATAGTCATTGCTTTGGACTTTGGTAAAAAGAAATGCAGTGTTCATTTCAGACCAAATTTGTGTACAAAAAAGATGGTATAAAATCAATGCAACAAGAAGTTAATGTTGGCTGGGTGGGCCACAAAAAGGGCAATTAAGTGCAGTAACAATTACTTGCCTGTTGATCACCAGTTTCTCTAAAATTAAATTTTTGCAGTATTTGGTCAGTAATGAAAGTATGATTTTTTTTTTAATTTTCTCATATTTACAGAGCTTTAATTTTGATTGCAACTGTCTTTCCATGTTTTGGTCAGTTTCCTTAAAAGTATTTTACCTCAATTAGCTTGGCCTATACAAAAATTATTAAGAGGCCAAGGGCCCACCTCAGACAAAAACTGAAATGAACCCTGCAGATTAAGATCTTTACCAAATGACAAATTGGATTTGTCTACTTGGAAACATTGCAGATGACATATTACATGTGGCTCAAATGCTGCAAGTTGTCTTTGTAGGTAGCAAAACACTGTGGATAGAGAAAAAAATGCTGCTCCTCTTTTTCTCACAATGTTTTTAAAGGTCTTAATACATGTATTTCTTCAGGATTACAATGAAGCAGGGTCATTTGGTAAAGGGTTAAACAAGGCATTTAATAATAGATCAGAAATATACAATAAGAGTAGTAAGACATTACATCCACTTTCATTTTTAGGAGTTAAAATCCTCAACATATAATAAGGTATGCTGACAATACCTTGGTGGCTATTACAAATCCCTTTGGTTTACTAACTCTCAAACATGTTTTTAAGTTCATGTGTGTCTTACAGACACACATCATGTTGGGATACCTGAAAATGTATCAAACCTATCAATTTGATAGACATGGTGCCAAGTTAAAAGATTCATCTGTTGTAAACTTTTATGTCTTCTGTACCTGTCAACTAATGAAATACTTTGAATACATAGGCCATAAACCTAAAACTTTAGAAACCTGTACACAGTTCTTCTACAAGAGTCTATTCTGCTCTACTCTGACACTCAAAAGCCATTGATGAGCACTGTATGAGCTAAAATGTTAAGAATCAAAACAAAATAATAATAATTAGAGTCAGGACTATGATTTAAAATATCATACCCAATATAAATGCTTTCATGCAAATTTTTGACATGTTAGATTCTTATTATTTGTATGTAGCTGTTAAACGTTGAATGAAATTTGGTGTTAAGTAACTATTACTTTGAGGACAATAATTATGTAATTCATACTTAATAAAATAGATATTTTTGAGTCAATAGCAGGCCATTTGTTTTCAAGCACTTGGTCCATGCTATCATTGGGACAATAAACATGTCCTTTACTGATCTGTTTCTCGCAGAAAATCTAAATTATATTTATGTGTATACCTGACTATAATTGGTCTGATTATAATCATTTCTACATAAAGTGACAGTCAAGTATTTGTGACTCATAAAAGTCAACCAAGTTCAAGCTCAATAATCTATGTAAAATCATAAATGATGCAGTAATGTGTGTGATAGAGAAACTGCTCAATTATTTTGGTTGTCCCATCCGCAATACCCAACTTTTAGATGAATTCTTTGATAATCATGTGTAGAAACATATATATATTTAGTGCAAAGACGACCACTTTAAGTTTTAATGTGCGATATAGTGAGACCTATAAATAACTAATGACTGATCTACCAATCTACATGATCAATGTAATGTAACTTATCTATGATAGTGTTAGATAATTGATAGTTAATGTACCTATTTTATTGAAGCATCTTTGCAAATAATGCTAGTAATATTGAAATTATAAGCTGTGATATTTGTTGATGGTTGGGTTGTAGCAAGAAGGGGGCGGTCAAGGAACATGATCAAGTTTTCACTAGAAGTAGATCTACTTAGTCTTAGAACCATAAAAGGTGTTACAGGATATTAGAGACATAATGTAAGAATATGCATAAACTGATGTCATGAGGGTCAGAATATATTTGGAACTGCTTGAAGATGGTTTGTCTTAGACACTGATAATGTATGTTTCATCAGCATAGCAGTCTAAAGGTTTAGCAAGACATTATTTGTTGGTCATTTTGGGGTTTTGGTAAGTATGTGGTATTGATCTGTATTGATTTATTTGGTATAATTGAAATTATTTAAAAAAAAAAAACCCACACACACACACACACACACACACACAAACTATGTAGGTCTGTCAACAGAGTAAGATTAACATTCATGATACTATGTCTTCTTTTTCATTTATTAGTGGCTGGTTCCAGGGGATGGCCTCATAAATTGAGGCAGGATGTTGTAATTTGAAGGTAGAGTGTGGCATCTTAGTGAAATGGCACAGTTTGAGTGCAGCTCATATTTTGATTTTTTTTTTTTCAAACTTTCCAAGTTTGCTACCCTTCAACAGTATATGGCAACCATATTGTATTACACCCTTGACACCATGGCCGACAATCAGTTTAGAACTATCAGGTTATATTTAAATTTTGATTTTTAGGCAGGAAGAAGTATATCAAAGTCATACCTCAATGTCTCAAATTATAAATATTGCATTCCAGAATTTTAGAACTTGTTGATAAGTTATCCATCATTACATGGAGAGATTTTCTATAATTTTATATGTGCTCAAATTGACTTTTAATTACCTCATGTAAAGTGATTCTTACCTCAACAAAGTCCAAATCTGGTCATAATGTAAATCTACAAAGAAAAAAATAATAAGTTTTGTGTAGTTAATAACAAATGACATAAAAACCCAGTTGTTGCAGGTGGAGAAAAATTCTATTTCTTTGTAAGTGTATATTTTTAACCCTTTATCCCATATTCAGGAGTTTTAATGACCCTGAGGAAGAAGTCATTTGAAAACATGTTAAAAGGAGTAAATGCTGATAACCAGCATTTCTCTTTACCCATGTTTCTACCCCTTCAAAAACAAATTACATCATTTAAGTTACATACAATTTTTCATCTTTAAGGCTTGCAATTTGGACTGGTAAGTAATTTTGTCTTCTGGTAAAGGGTAATGAATACACCAATGCTAATTATGTTATCCTTTTACCACACAATCCCAAGTTTTAATGACCCTGAGGAAGACGTCATTTGAAAACATTATAGGAAAAGGAGAAAATGCTGGTTACCAGTATTTTCTCCTTTTCCCACAATGTTTTCTACCCTATCAAAGACAGCAGTCATCTTTTGAGCTACATTTTTTTTTTGTTGTCTGCAAATGATTTCAATTTGGTCAAGACCAAAATTTTGTCGTTTGATAAAGAGTTATTAATTATATGGATACTCTTTGACTTGCCTCAGTATACTGCAGTAGGAATTTTCCTACCCTAAAATTTTTAATTCACTATTGAACAGAACAGAACATTTTATTGACTTAACCTGCACAGGTCATCATCATTGAAAATAGGCTAGAGAAATTTCTCCGAACATTCCCATGCTTGAATGATTTTGACTAAGATGGCTTTCAAAAACTTTTTGAAAAGAATAAAAAAAAAACAATCTTCAACTAGCATTTGCTGCTTTATCCACAAAATTTTCTACCCTACTAAAGACAAATATCACTATGCAAATCACATGTAATTTGTTGCCTGCAAATATTTTGTTGTTTGATAAAGAGTTAAATGAAAATCACCAACATTTGCTTTTCGTTTTGCTGTATACAACTATCATAAATAATGTGGCAAAGGAGAAATTGCTAGTAATGAGCCATATTGCATTTTGCCACAGTATTTCCACTCATATTCATCAAACGTGAGTTTAATTGTTGACTATCCTTATTATAAAAGGATATTTCAAAATCATCTACCACCAACTTTACCCAGAACGGATAACTCTGTACCACATAGTCCTGAGTTTTACCACACAGTCCTGAGTTTTACCACAGTCTCAAAAACTCAGGACTGTGTGGTAACCAGCATTTTCTCCTTTTGCCATAATGTTTTCTTCCATATCAAAAACAAAAATCAACAGTTGATCTACATTTAATGCTTTGAATTTGTCAAGTCCAAAATTTTGTCTTTTGGTAAAGAGTTAATGGATTCCAGGTATTACTGCTTCTAAGCAAGGATCATACCATGACATGTCTCCATGATGCCTACACTGAACAATTTCTCTACTTGCCACAATATTCTTCCCTAAAGTAATCTGAATCTATGCTAGATGCCTTAAGATATATCTCCATAAAAAGAAGAATGAACCCGCTACAAGAAGATGTGCATTTTTATGCTTCTTGCACTGTGCTCGATCTTAATTTAAAATCGTTGCATGTGTGTAACCTAATAAATGCGCTCGATCTTAATTTAAAATCGATGCATGTGTGTAACCTAATAAATATCATGTTAGATCGAGCGCCAGTGGCTCCTTGTGGCTTTTCTTAGATTTCAAGACAAACGTATTGTTTTCCCGAGCTGTTTTTACCATTATTTTTATGATATCTGTGATCTTCGTGTTATTCATGGAAAACTTTAAGACAAATAACGATAAGATGTGAGTATTAGAGCTACATATTCAAAAGAAAATCGGAAGGCGGGAGCAAGGAGACATCAGCAGTAGTTAAGACGCCAGCGATAATTTGCGGGAAAATAAAACTATCGCAATTTGCAACCACGTGCACCATGCTAGATCTAGATTTACACGTACATGTACTTTGATTATTCATGAAAAATATCTGCAGATTACGAATAAATAAGACACTTACTTCTTTTTTTCCGGATCAAATTGTCTGGGTCTTTCTACGAAACACCATACTGCCCTCTCAAACGTTGACTACTCACTGAGCAATCTCGTGCGCGATTGAGTAGCCTAATCATGTGATCGGGGTCAGCCTAAAAACCAACCAGAACAGACGGGAACGGAAGCCTTTATTGACCCTCAATCTCCTTCACAACTATAGCCGCCTATGCGGCCTCTTAAGATTGATATCAGACTGCAAAAAAAATTCTGATCTTTGATCTACACTGTCCGTTTTGTTGAAGTAATCTGGCCAAGAGCAACCTTAAACTTGCAATTATTTAGGTCTTATTTCTAGACTGTCATTGTCTTTTTCAAAGGTTTATTCGGCGCTCTCGGGTAACCAACAAATCACTTATTTATAGATGAACTTGGAATTGTACCAATAACATGTCTTTGGATTTCTAAATTCATTTTTTACTTTTGTTTGTACATAATTGGCTTGCATCACACGAAAAGGGGCATTCGGACACATGCGTAAAGTGTCGTATGGATCAGCCTGCGCAGGGATCGTATATAAGATCCCTGGCCTGCGCAGTCCGCGCAGGCTAATCCGAGACGGCACTTTACGACTACATTATAGTTTGTTCTTCAGTAGACTTGCGCAAAAAATAAAATTATATAAAAGCGGAAAGTGTCGTTTCGGATTAGCATGCGCGGACTGCGCAGGCTGATCCGAAACGACACTTTACGCTCACCATTGACCGATAGGACAAGAAAGAGGGCTTGTTTGTCCGCAGAATGACAAGCAATTTTTTTCTTGATATTTTCTATATTATATAGGTTGGGTGAAAAATCGTTTTTATAAACGATTTTACTCTTTTTTCAACCTTTTATACTTCGTCATATACGGTGCCTTTTATTTGCAATATGGCACTGCTAGTGTTTCAATACCGCAATATTTAGAAAGCTTTGTGAATGCAGTCCCTGCAGTTTATTGCCACTTTGTATCCGACACTTTCTTTTTTCTTTCGTTCTTTCGTTCAAACGTCCGTTCGTTAGTTTGTTCGTTCGTTCAAAACTAGGAAGATTGTTTGGTAAAAGCTGTAAATGGATGAATTCAAGGCCGTTAACCCTTATCCTGCTTAATAACTAAAATGAAACATTTTAAATTCGATGATAAAAACCCAAATGTTGCTATTTCAATGTTATGCTTTGAGTAATAATATCTCCATATCGGACAGTGTAGATCCAAGATCAGACTGCACGTTCTGTGCTCGGTAACAAACCCCGGGTTCATAAAGATCCATTTTTAGATTGGTGCCGGAAAACACGTTGAAGCATACAACATTTAAGCCTGAAAATTAGCCCTTTACCAAACTATTCCGAGTTTTAACAATCTTGAGATAAAAAAAAAGTTAAAAAAAAATTGTGAGTAAATACTGGTAACCATCATTTTCTCCTTTTCCCACTCTATTTTCTACCTTTTAAAAGGTGAGTGCCATATTTTTAAATACCATATGATTTGTTGTCTGCAAAATAATGCTCTCAAATTGTTCAAGTCTAAAATTTTGTTTTCCGGCAAAGGGTTACAGATATCGTCGTCTGTAAGTTTGTATAACCCACTTCCTAAAACGGTTCTATTACCTGGCTGCTTTACAGGATACTATGGCCAGAACATCATTGGCTTGGAGATGTTGAAATAATGTGATTATTGCATCGAAGTTCACATTTACCTTCGAAATTAATAGTGTAAGTCTAGAACGCTTTTCAGAAAGCGGATTTGAATCCGCCATCAGATTTCCTTCAGAGAATAAGGGAGATAATTACGGCTACATAATCAACAATTGTATGACACAGTTCTCTCTCTTAATCTATAAATAGCACAATCTAGACTATTCCTGTTCAGTATGGAATTTAAATATATGATAAACAGGTTGTTCGTAAACAACTGCTTATGGCATTTTCTTGAAAATTCGACAAGGCTATATAAGTAATGAAATCCCAGTGAATTATACAGATTAAAACAAATCGAAAACCTGCTAAACATTACAGCACAAGGAAAGCAAGATCTACACAGTTTACGATGGCTCTATTACCAAGAGGGTTTTTCTCCAACTGGTCCAGTGACTTCGACAATACTTGGAGGCTTCTGCACGTTCCGGTCCAGCCTCTGAGGAGACTTGAACGTGAGTTCGAAAACATCCAGAAGCAACTGACAGGCGATCATATGCTGGAATATGAAAATCCATATGTCACGGACGAGGCTGGTAACCGCCGGTTGCGGGTTCGATTTGACGTGCAGGCATACAAACCGGAAGAAATCACTGTAAAAACGGTGGACAACAAACTTGTGGTACAAGCAAAACATGTGGAAGAAGGTCCTGGAAGGAGAAACTGTTCCGAATTTACCCGAGTGCTGGGGCTACCCGAGGGGATGGACCTTAAACAGCTGAAATCTACGCTGACGAAAGAGGGTGTGTTACAGATAGAAGGTCCGGCACCGCCAGCGATAGAACAGCCGAAAGAGATCATTGTGCCCATTGAACATTTGTAATTGGTGGAACTTTGAATAAGAGACATTTTCACATTCATGTATAATTTGAATATAATTCAAGAACATTTCATCCGGTGTATATGTTGTAAATAAATGTAGTTTGTTTATTAATGTAGAATTATTTAGAATTGCAGTCTGATTTTTCATCTGCTTCGTTATCGCAAAAATGTATGACTTCAATTTAATAATTTTTTGTCAAATTAAAGTTAATAACAATTTAAGCTTTTCTCCTTATTATTTGTTTGTCCTTTCCATTTGTCTAAATGAAACTCAGCTAGAGACAACGTACAATGTGTTTTCAGTAAAAAACACGAAAACTAAAAGCTAGAATGTTCAACGTACGTGGATTGTAAAGATACCATCGCTCAAAGCTTCAGTCTGTTTTTATTACAATAAATACAGACATTTCCCGGGCTGTAGGTCTTTCTACCAACAGCTCTAATTTGCTTTGGGCTGTTAATCCTCGGTTTAGCAGTTCAGATTGGTCTAGGATGTTTGAATACTTTAAACGGACGTTTATGGCCAATAAAACAATCTCTCTCTCTCTCTCTCTCTCTCTCTCTCTCTCTCTCTCTCTCTCTCTCTCTCTCATTCCACCCCCTCGTCTGTCTGTCTGTCTGTCTGTCCTTGTCCTTGTCCTGTCTCTCTGTCAGTCCTTCTTTTATAGAACGGCGACTCCCGTTCGTGTTTTTCTTAGGTGATATGTAATGTGATGGAAAAATACAGTCGAGGTAACAGCAACGTAAATATAGTAAAGCCCACTCGATACTCGTCAAAATAGTGTTTTCCTACACTTTCACCACTATTTCAGTGATATGTAACAACGGCGACAGCTCACATTTTGTATATTTCCTTGGTTTTACCGGTACTAGGTCGGTAGCCTGCTATGCCCTGCTCAAGGACATTCCCACTGAGGGTAGCCGCGGGGTGGGGGGGGGGGGCGCTAGCGCTGCAGGATTTCATTATTACAAACCTGACACACCGTTGTCCCCTACAGTAATGATGGCGGATAAAAGAGACATACAGCAAACTATCTATCATTAAAACATATGAGCCATGCTCTCGCAAAAGGGGGTTTAATGCATCTTCGTGATTCATGGTACCAAGCAAGTCATCACAGTAAAAATAAAATCCATTTGGTATGACAACCGACTGAAATATGAGGTACACTGGTCCTCGGACATACAAAAAATTGACCAATAGCGTAAAGTTTCTGCTCAGGTCAGCCTACGCGGACTGCACAGGCTAACCTGGGTCGAAACTATTCGCATATGCATTAAGCCCCCTTTTCACAGATCATGGCTCATATATACGTACAAACATTCGAATACATCACTTAGATCGTCTTTTTTCCACACAATTCCGAGTTTTAACGACCTTGGGGAAGAACGCTGTTGAAAACATAGTGGGAAAAGGAGAAAATGCTGGTAACAAACAATTCCTCCTTTTCCCTAAACGTACTCTCCCCTTTCAAAGACAAAATCCACCGTTTAAGTCACATTTAATCAGTTGTCGTCAGCGACAGCTTTGAGTTTTTAGGGGTCTTAAATTGTAAAGTTTGATAAACAGTTAACTCTTTGCCACACAATCCCGAGTTCTAACGACCCTGAAGAAGTAAGCCTTTTGAAAACGTTGTGGGAAAAGGAGAAACAATTTCTCCTTTTCCCACAATGTTTTCTACCATTTCTTAGACATTTTCCCCCATTTAAGCTACATTAAAATTGTCGTCTGCAACTTGGACCAGTCAAACATTTTGTCGTTTGGTAAAGAGTTAATTAGGTTTGTATTGAGAAAATTTGTACTAGAATTTGTCCAGTTCTCATCTTAATTGCGTTCCTGTTTCATAGCCTAATTCTCAAGAGTTTCCAATATCTTAAAATAACACAATTTTTGATAACCATTTTTTGAAAACATTGTCACAAAAGGATAAAAACTCACGAAATTCGCGACAATAATTGCATAATTTGAATATGTCAATGAAGGAGTGGTGTTCGTAGAGGTACATGTTTATTTCACAAACACCTGCACTTTGGCACTTTGACATGTAACACACTTCCGGTCTATGGGTACATTTTTTTCTATTGCAATCATAAACACAGGAAAACACCTGGCATCATAAGCAAAGGTTCAGGATATGAGGGGTGAATAATAAATCTTACCCGTAACCTGCTAAATAAGTTAAGGTAGTGGACCCGTAATGGAAAACAGCTATTTCCACTATAATAGTGTCCTACAAAATTTGATATGATTAAAAATGAGTATTATTTTACTACTTTAACCGAGCCACTTTTTCCTTTTTTTTTCCTTCGTAGAATTATCATTTATAAATCTAAAACCACTATGTTCTCATTACGAAGGGAGATAATAATTACCTCCCTTTTCTGAAAACTCACAAAAGTATCAACAAATAATTTCAAAATAGACATCAAAGGAACTTCTGGTCGGTTAAAAATGTGCAAAAGTATTATATCAGTATAAATCCTTATTTATCAACTATTAAAAAATTCTATTCCATGTTGCACTAGAAGCATTAGGGGTCTACTACCTTAAATAAAACTTTCAAGCCGACAGTAAACACCCCAAATATTACATATTTAAATGTTATTTCTGGGGAAAATTATCTTCTGATAGGACGTTGTACATCGAAGATTGGACTAACGTTCTGTACATTTTGATCTTAATCTACACTGTCAGTACAAAGGTCTTTGAGTCGCGCCTAGCAGCCAGAGTAAATGTGTTATTTCTGCGCAAAAACATTTGTTATGGGTACTCATTCAAATTATCAGATCAAGACAATTATTCGGGTACATTAACCCCTTTAAGCGTCGTATACGTAAAACAGGGCTTGTGTAGACGACATAGATCAAGATCAGACTGCACAGTCTGTACCGTCACTTGTTTCGTCAAGCCAATAATATCTTTCTGAGTGTCAGTGGATTGTATTTTCATCTTTCGAAAGAGGTCGAGTTAATTTATTTGCCGCTGTCAAAGGACGTAATTTTCCTATCAGCAGTTCTGATTACCAGTCTTAAGTTTCAGAATAGCCGAAGTAAAACAGACGTTTTTTTTTTGTCAATCAAAAGTCAGACCCTTTACCAAATGTTAAATCTCAAACCAGAGAACACTCACCTACACACGGCAGCCGAAGAACGAGGAAAATTATCTGACATCATACAGAATCTGCCCCCGTCCCCCTCATCTCTCTCTCTCTCTCTCTCTCTCTCTCTCTCTCTCTCTCTCTCTTTGTCTGTCTCTCCCTCAGTCTCTCTTTCTTTTTGTGTATGTCTGTCTTTTTATCTCCCCCTCTTTGTTTGTCTGTATTACTGGTTTGAAGCTGCGGCGACTCCCTTTCATGTTTTTCTAAGGTGATATCTAATGTGATGGGAACAAGATAGTCTAGGCAACATCGACTTGAGTAAACTAAAATGGATTCGATACTTATTAAAAAAATGTATTTTACTTAACTTTCAACATTATTTCAGAGATACCGCGGTGAGAGCTTACTTTTTTTTTTATAGCTTTCTTGGGTTTCGCTGATACAAGGTCGGTGATCTGCATTGCCTTGCCCAAGGACATTTCAACTGACCGGTGCAGTCAGCAGGGATCGAATACGGCAAGGTTTTCCAATCACAAATCCTATCATTCTCTATGCACTGACGCACGGTTGGCCCCTGCGGTAATGATGGCGAAAACAAAAAACCCATACAACGAACTATTTATCTTTAAAACATGTGGGATATGCTCTGTGAAAAAGGGGGTTTGGTGCATCTGCAAAAAGTATCTGCCCATGCCAGCCTGCGCAGTCCGCACAGGCTGGCAAGGGTAGATACTTTTTGCTATCTGTAAATTTTCTGCATACTCAAAGACCAATCTAGTAGGTTGTTAAACAAAATTTGCCTTATTGATCCGTAATCATGTGTTGACTTGTCTTGTATAATGCATTCATTAAACCCCTTTTCCAAGAGCATAGCTCATATGTATAAACACATAAAAAACATTCGAGTACTTCGCATCATTTTAGCATTTGAAAATTTAGGTATATATTGAGAAAAAAGTTTAGTAGCAGTTCTTGGTAGTGCTCACCAACCGTTCTTGGTCTGATAGCCAAATTTTCCAGAGTTTTCGACCTTTTAAGAAACGCAATTTCTGATTAGCTAAACCAACTGGATAATCCAATAAAAAATTGTGTTACTTTCTAAATCTAAAAATTGGAAATAGAATGCAATTTACTGTAGACTTGTTGGTGAATACAGACCCGGGTTCTTTTGAATATGAAAGAGCGGCTGCTGCGATGATTTTGGAGGAAAAGAAGTAATAAAAAATTATCAGAAAAAATTTATGTGAAGGCTTAATGACACACACAAAAAAAAAGCATACTCTTTTGACAGAATCATTATGAAGCTTTTAGTCATATCTTTCAATGTGCGTAATTCAATGATAAATCGAACGAACTGTCTGCATGGTCCTTTCTTTATTCTTACAATAGGTGTATAACTACATTTTGAACGGCCCTCCCTTTTACATGTACGGTTTGATTTTAAACCGTTCCCTTTTACCACGTGCAAAAGGTGGGTTTGCTCTGAAATTAAAAAAACAATTGTAACAAACAGAAGACAGTTATATTCAAATATGGATTTAAATGTGTACATGTATTTTTTTAAATTAAAACTCGTTCTTACTTTCTGCAACGTCTTTAAATTGCGTGCTGTAGAACACCCCGTTTGAAAACATTTTGGGAAAAAGAGACATTGCTCGTCAATAACAATTTCTGTTTTTGTCAAAATGTTTTCCATAATGTTAATGTATTAAGCCTTAATTCATGATCATTCATTTTTTCAAGGATGATCTCTTAGTCTTTTGACTACTTGGTTTCAGGTGTTAATGAGTTATAATGGAATCGAGAATTGGCATACGGACCCCGGTCTAGTACTGGTGTAAACCAGGAAACACGTGAAATGTCGTCGTGATATGTCTGAAACAGTGTTGAAAGTGGCGTAAAACAGTATTCAAACATTCAACCATTCCCAATAACGACAGGACTTGAAACCAGGGGGTCGCTGGTTCGAAACAAAACTCGGCCAATTTCTTTGTATTGATGATCGTCAATGCGACAGGATTCATTCCTCTCTCACAGCTGATCATTGTGTCGACGATGGTTAAGTGGTAAAGCAGCCAGTGGCTTGGGGAGAGTATTCTGTGATGTACTGGTAAAAGAAACTCCAGGAGAGTATGAATATGTGCACTGGCCGACGCAATATAACTGAAATAATGTTGAAAACGGCATTAAGCACCAAAATACCGAACAAACATGCAAAAATGTGTAGTGATCTTTGTTACCGGTGCACCGTGCTATCTATATGTGTATTTGGAATATATATATATGTGCAGTGTGATATGTATGTGCAATGTCTATCGCTTAAAGGGCGAGTGATTTTTACCTGAAAACCATTGTGTTCTTGAAAAAGAAATTTAGAACATCCGTTCGAGGTGAAAGGCGGTGAGTACACCTTTTTATAATCACCCCGTCCCTGTTTACATACTGATCAACATTGTTGGCCAACACTTGGAGCGCCACACGAAAGACGGAAGCCCAATTTTGGGACTTTAAAGGATAAATAAAATATGTTGCTATTTCGAACTGCTTTAACTAGGATAGTTTACAAGGTATCGGACAGTGTAAATCAAAGAACAGACCGTGAATTCTGTACTGTTTGATCTTGTTCTACACTATCCGCATAAACCACATAAACTTTGCTCGGCGCTCCAAGGGTTAACTTTTGTTCTGTTGAGTCGAAATAATTAACATAACAATCATTGTTTTGAATCAACCATGTATAGCCAAACCCAGTGCACTTTCTTACGTCTTGCAGTAGACACACATAGATAAATAAAGAATAATCAACTTGTTGTGTGTGGGGTGTGATGCGGTTGAAAAACGAGTCCGAATATATTCCTAATTCACCCTTTGTTTTCTAATAATCATCAAGAATGGTATATATACTGACGTTGTATATTATATATATTGTATATATTGTAAAAGGTTGCAATGTAGACGATTCCCTCTGCAGATAAGAATTAGGGCCAGTATTCACCAACCATTCTTAACTTCTTAAGACCATTCTTATTCTCCAGAATTTTTCTAAATTTGAAAATAACATAACTTTTGATTGGCTAAATCATTTGGTTTAGCCATTCAGACATTGTATTTTACTTTCAAATTAGAAAATTTTGGAGAATAAGACTACGAACATTCTTAATGATTGGTGAATCTGGATCCTGAACTCGTTAATTACTGAGTCATAGAAGATAAGTATATTTCATATACTAGTAGTATATTTCATACATGGTTATGTGGCTTGCAACACGCGAAAAGGAGCATTCGGACATTTGCATAAAGTGTCGTCTCGGATCAGCCTGCGCAGTCCGCGCAGGCTAATCCGAGACGGCACTTTACGACTACATTAGATTTTGTGCTAAAGTATACTTGCACAAAACAGAAAATTCCATAAAAACGGAAAATATCGTTTCGGATTAGCCTGTACGGACTGCACAGGCTGATCCCAGACGACACTTTACGCAAATGTCCGAACGCCCCATTTTGCGTGTTGCAAGCCAATTATTATAACATTAGGAAATTCTCACTCAATTTTTAGTCTTCATAAAACCTCTCTCTCTCTCTCTCTCTCTCTCAGTTTTTTTTTTTTTTTTCCTGAGAAATTCTTGAAATTTGATGTGAGCTGAAATTGACAAAGGAAATTCCAGATGTTTTGTCATATAATTAACGTTTGAAGACAAGACAGAGACAGTTTTATCAAAATATCTTTAAGCATACTTCGCTGAACCTGAAAATACCGTTTGTATGTGGTATCCTTGCAGAGAAATTCTTCAATAGCATTTTACCAGAGGAGTGCCTAAATGGCCAGTAAACCTTATGTTTAAGATGAATCTTTTACATTGACTTGCTGTAGTTAAAAGAAAGCAACAACAACAATAACGACAACTGTTATGTTACGTTCTCGAGATTTTTAAAGTGTCGGACTTTGAAGTTTTGGAACAATGGATACCGGAACCAGAAGGCGGCCATGGCATGAATTAACAAACTGACTTAAACAATTTTAAAAAGACCTGTGTATTTATTATTGATCAGTCCATTGATTACATTATTTTCAATCTTTTGTAAATAGCTATGGAGTAAACTTCTAAAGGACAAGGTGCAGGTCGTTTTCACTGTATTCATACGCACTCAAATCGACGGCAAACGTCGTGCAAACTCCAAGACATCCAAGGCATTGTACAGCTGGAGATTGTTTGAGACAGACTTCGGAGCCTTCACCCTTCACCATACGACAAAATTTTACGCGCGTCCAAATTCAATGCTGTTGCAGACGACAAATTAAATGCGGCCAAACTGATGAAACTTGACTCTAACAGGAGAGAAAACATTGTGGGAAAAGGAGAAAATGGTGGTTACCAGCATTTTCTACTTTTCCCACAATGCTTTCAGAAGGCCTCTTCCCCGGGGCCAATAAGACTCGGGATTATTTGGAAGGGCTAATCCGAAGAAAGGTAGCAGAAGATCTTTTACAGTTAGAAGTATCTTTGGCCTTTCAGGAGAAAAGATATAAAGGCTGACAATATAAGATTAAAGCTGCAGACTCGAAGAAAACGCATGGCAAAACACTGTGTACCTTTCAAAGTTTCACTTGATTAACAATGAACAGAATAATAAAGATTATCGACATAAAAGAACTCTCGAAATACCTGGTACCTTAGGATATAGATTCTAAGAATCTGCCAAGCCATACCAAGAATTCTGTCAGGAAACAGCGTCTTATTCATTGTTCCTTACCCCAATAAACAAAGAAATCAGTGAGTACATATTTCTATTCACCCAAACCCACCCTTTTTGTTAATTACTAATCAGTTTATTTGTTCCTGTTATTTAATCAACATTTTAAAAGGTATTAGACCACTAAATATTCTGAAACCTTCGTTTCATTTTGGGTTTTCATAGCCAAGAATAAGACTAGAATAGATCGGAACATTTTCAGATAGATTTAGGGTTCTAATATATGTTATACATTGCTATAAGTACCATATTCAACAGAAGGATAGACTTTATTTAATTAACGAAATAGCAGAGTTTCTGGAAACCGACCCTTTAAATACAACGTAACAACGAGTCCTGTTTTGAGAGTGGAATATCAATCTAGCTGTTTTGTCGGATAGTGCAGGTCAGGATCAGACGCTACAGAACGTAGAAAGCGCTTTTGTATCTTCATTGTCCTTTTATTTGTTGAGATATTCTGATCGAAACAGAAAAAAAAGTCTATCAAAATCTTTGCAGGAAAAGGCAACTGCTTGCAATAAAGTATGTTTCTTTTCCCACACTGTTTCCATTCTTTTTGAAATTCCTTTTCTTTAGATACATGTATCTGCCCTCTTTGCAACATATGAAAAGTTTTGGTAGGTCTAAAATACTAGTAGTACTTTACTCGTTTGGACCATCACTTTCAAGAAGTTTTCTTTTGATATTCTTACGAACAAAGTCCGTAACAAAGAAACAAATGAACAAATGCATAGCAGTACAAAGCGCATCTGGCGGGATTCGAACCCATGGCGGACAAATAACCTCGTTTTTCGAGGTTATTTGTCCGCCATGGGTTCGAATCCCGCCAGATGCGGTTTGTACTGCCATGCATTTGTTCATTTGTTTGTTTCTTTGTTATGGACTTTGTTCGTAAGATGGCGGCTCGTCCGGGATTGGCCATTGAGCCATTAATCCCATTTGTTGTCCAAAAACGGACATTTGTTGTCTAAATAATAGACTTACTGCCTAATAAGGCTTTGAGTCCTCAATAAATGATGACTTTAAGAGGGGGTGTGTTACGGGAGACCACTCCTTCATGCATGGCTTTGTCCCGATTTAAATACAATACCTGACAACTGCGTTAGAGAGATATCTCTTTAGCTCAGTGTTTAAGGTATTGGTCTTTTAAACCTCGAAAAACGAGGATCTTGTCCGCCATGGGTTCGAATCCCGCCAGATGCGGTTTGTATTTCAGCCATGCATTTATTCATTTGTTTCTTTGTTACGAACTTTGTTCGTAAGAATATCTTGAAGATCCACGGTTTTCTTGTACGTCCCTATTAGTGGGTAAGCAGATTTTTCGTGCAAATAAATAACATCTGGAATGCTAGTGGGAGGGAGGGACTGATCGGGAAAGGGAGGGGCAGAGAAAGAAGTGGGACGAGATGAGAAATGGAGACATGACAAAAAGAAAAAGAAAAGGAACTTAAAAGACAGAAAGCATTATGGCATGAGAGGGAGAGAGAGAGAGAGAAAGAGATTTAATCAGAAGCATGAACTTGTGTGATGACAAGATTTTCCTATACGACAGGAAAAGGCATGTACCTTAAGAAAGATAACTCAGATATAAGAATATACATGATTTTCTTATAGTTATTTCCCTTTGTAAACAAAACATTTATGGTGATTTTTTGTCTCGTTTTTTTTTTTTAATTCGAAAAACTCGCAGTCTCGAAGTAAAACGGTCAAAGCTAAGACCAATTCTGTATACATATTTTTCATTTCTACTTAGACTTTGAACATCTATAATTGAGCCTTGCCCTATGAAAAAGGGACTTAATGCATCTGCGATAAGTGTCCACCCAGGTCAGACTGCGCAGTCAACGCAGTCTGACCTGGGTCGAAACTTTTCGCTATTGGTCAATTTTCTGTATGTACAAGGAGAGGACTACCTCATGATTAAATTAGTTGTCAATTGAAGTGGCTGTTATGGATCCAAAAGTATTTGATGACTTGCTTGGTACCATACATGTAGATCACGGAGAAGCCCCCTTTTGCCGGAACTTGGCTCATATATGGCTTGCAACACGCGAAAAGGGGCATTCGGACATTTGCGTAAAGTGTCGTCTCGGATCAGCCTGCACAGTCCGTGCAGGCTAATCCGAAACGACACTATCTGTTTTTATGTAAGTTTCTGTTTTGCGCAAGTCTACTGAAGAACAAAATCTACTGTAGTCGTAAAGTGCCGTCTCGGATTAGCCTGCGCGGACTGCGCAGGCTGATCCGAGACGACACTTTACGCAAATGTCCGAATGCCCCTTTTTGCGTGTTGCAAGCCAATTTATTATGCATTTCGGTAGATTATACAATTTTACATCTAAATGAATATATTTACATGTAGCTTTATTTCGAAAACTTTATATAAAGAAAAGAAATGACGGAAAATTAGAGACCCTTTGATCAAAGGTCAGGCACAAGTCGCTCCGATGTAGAACTATATGATGCAGTCTGATCTAGACCCTAGACGCTGTTCGCTGAAACAGGACTCAGGAGAAGATACCGAATAAGACAGATGTGAAATTAAAATCTAGATATTTTATGTAAGGTAGTAGACCCCTAACGCCTCTAGTGCAAAATTGAATAAAATTTCTTGTTAGATGATGAATAAGGATTTATACTGATATAATACTTTTTCACAATTTTAACCGACTAGAAATTCCTTTGGTGTCTATCTTGAAATTATTTGTTGATACTTTTGTCAGTTTCCTGAAAAGGGAGGTAATTATTATTGAGAATTATTAATGAGAATATAGTGGTTTTAGATTTATAAATAATAATTCTAAGAAGGAAAAAAAAAGGAAAACAGTGGCTCGGTTAAAGTATTACAATAATACTCATTTTTAATCATAGCAAATTTTGCAGGATAATATTATATATTATAGTAGAAATAGCTGTTTTCCATTAGAGGTCTGCTACCTTAAGTTTTTATCAAACAGTCATGTGTTTAACAACCTTGGAGAAGAAGGCTTTTAAATACAATGTGACGACAACAGGAGAAAATACTAGTCACTAGCATTTTCTCTATTTCCCATATTGTTTCCTAGCCCGTCAATGACAAAGCTCGTCACTTACCCCTTTACGAAACAATCTCCTCTGCGCTGTATTACGTCAATCCCGTTTTGTTCACGGTTGTCAGAAACGTGGCTGCCGGGAACATGCTGTAAACGTAGGGTTTCCTCCACGGCTTGTCATGGATACCGTGAGGTACCTCAAAGAGACTTAACTAAACTCAGTAAATGGAGAAAAAACAAACAAAATCTCACGGCACACCACGTTTCGGACAAACGGGGCTGTCGTGGCTGCCGAAAACATGGTGTAAACGTAGGGTAACAAGACACTTTTTTTGGTCCATCTTACATGCTTCACAAATGTAAACCCATCCTTGAGAACTAAATGCTGATCAGCATCCATGTCTGTCACGGATTGAAAATCTTTATGGGGAAAAAGGGAAATGTCTGGTAATATGAAAACTAAACTGCGGACAGGGAGGAAAAAGTAATGACAAAACATTTGTGTATCCTTCAATTGATCCATTATGAACAAAATAATAGATAATTACACTGAGATTTAATTCATACAAAGGAAGGAAAGCAAAGGACAGAAAGAAAAACAGAGACCGAGAGGCATAGACAGATAAAGACATACAGACAGACAATGGCACAGAGAAATTGCGTCAGAGACTGACAGAGACAAGCAGAAAAGTAGACAAAAACAGAACACATCGATTCCACGAAAAGTTCCGAACTAAAAATAAAAGATAATTAATGTTAACAATTTTCTCACATCGTCTTTCTATCTATTATCCAAAAAGTAAAATGCCACTTAAATGATGGAATTCGCCTCTGAAAATGAAGTAAAACAATGTGGGAAAAGGGAAAAATACTGGTTAATAGCAGTTTCTCCTTTTCCCAAAACGTTTTCAAAGGGCTTTTTCTCAGGATCGTTAAAACTCGGGATTGTGTGGCAAAGGGTTAAAATGAACAGTATACAGTACACAAAGACAAATTTAGATTCCTTGGATTTTCTCGGCAGTGTTTATTGAAACAATAAGTCGAAGTCACATTAACTCGAATTAGTGTGTAAAAGACCCACTAATGAATAAATTGAAGCCGGGAGACGATATTGGATGGATATTGAGATGTTTTTACTGGCATTATCAACCGGTTATGAGGAAAATCACATTCTTCCGTCCTATCCTTTCCCTAGTTGGAATGAAACCTCCAAACCTCGAAATGCCTATTGAACTGTAAAGATCATGTCTCCAAATTAGATTTTTTAAATGCTTTCCTTATTTTGCTACCTCGTTAGTTGTGCTACTTTAGTTGGATGTGCATTTATGCCTTTTTGAAACATTGGAGGGTATTCTTTTCCAGAATATACAATAAAATGGTTAAAATACCGACGTAGAACGTTTCGTCGACGTCTTGTAAAGATTTTATTCTTTACCCCTTTTCAGATTGTTTCAGAATTTCGATTTTGAATACATTAGGCGTGAAAAAAATAGAAAACGGGTGTGTTTGCAAATGTAATCGATTATGTGGGATTTCTGCATTCATCTACGAAAAGACAGGAACTGAAAAAAGCGGAGATAGTAGTGCTTTAAATATGTCTGCATATGCAATTTGTAGATCACCGGCTTTTCAGAATGAGAGAAGTTAGCTCGAATCTAATAAACTTCGACTTAATGGGTCGCAAATTCGAGTTGATATATGCGAAAGAGCTGAAATTGAAGTGAAATGATATTGTAGAGAAGTGCTTGCCTGCAAATGGGTTTACTTTGCAATAATAAGACATTTTAAAGTTGGGCTTGCTTCAGCTGTAGACTGCTTTCGAACACAATACTTTAAATCTGCTCAGATTGAAAGCCTTTGTGGACAAGAAAGTAAATAATAGAGTGGTCTTAGACAGGGTAGAAAAGGTGATGGGAAAAGGAGAAAATGCTGGTTAGTGTTGGCAACATTAATTCTGCGTTGTTTGTGTGTGTGGTGCCCGTGGTTGTGAGATAGAGTGACGGCATCGTAACCATAAGGTCCCGAGTTTGATGCAATGGGGGCGGGTGTCAACTTTAGGACTGTTCATTTGCCCACACATTCGGCGAGAGTATTGGTATAGTTTCCAGGAAGCAGAATCGAGGGAGATAAGTATAAGTTGCAAGAACCGGGGCCCGGTTTCACGAAAAAACTTATGTCTCTTATTTTACTTACATCTACTGATGGTCTCAGGTTCTGACTTAAGTTTAGTTCATTGTTTGAAATGCATTTCAGTAACATTAACACAATGTAGTAACATTTTAAAATCCTGAGTTGACACTATGTTTCAAACTCAACTAACCAAAATAAATGGACCTAAGTTAATTAACAAACTTAAGTCTATTATTTCGCTGAGTTGAGTCTGAACGTTGCGTCAACTTTGGATTTGAGAATGTTCCGCAAGTCTGTTAATGTAAGTGAAATGCATCTGGAATAACAAACCCAACTTAAGTCGGAAAATAAGTCTGTTCGCAGATTTGAGTAAAACAAAAGAGCTTAGTTTTTTCGTGAAACCGGGCCCTGTTTCTTAATCGATGTACAATGAATGTGTTTTTCTTCCCTTCCCAAGACAAATTCAGTTTTTCAGTTACATTTATTTCTTCGTCTGCAAATGCTTTCAATTTGAACAAGTCGAACATTTTATCGTTTGGTAGAGAGTTAATTTTATCTTTACATAATTTTCCAGGAAAGTCATGTTCGGATTTATCAATACCGTAATGTTATCATAAACATTCATACTCTTTGTAAACACTTTGTCATAAAATTTTGACGCGCGGCGACAAGTATCAAAACAAAACAAAAATCATAATATTCCTCGCTGTAGATTTGGGTGCGTTCTGCACACATGTTGGACCTTACTTGTTCTTTGCTACATTGTGGTTGAACGTGCTTCTGTAATCAAGAGACAGGTTCGAAAATACCGTTTCAAACTCGTCCAGGAAACATGAATCGAAGAAAGATAAATTAGGTAACAGTAAAACAAAATAATGGATGTTAGATAAAAAACAGGGGAAAAAAGCGATTCAAGTTAATAAAAAATCGTCGGCGACTTGTCTATGGATATAATAGCTTCGACATTTGATTTTGCACACTGCACTTCTCGCCGCAAGCGATCTTATCGCGAGAATTCCCGAGAACAGCGGCACGTGACTTGTAGTTTAATGAAAGATTCAAACAGCGCTGCATTTCGCCCATATCATGAACGTACTCATTAAGATTAGAGTTCAATAATGGGAGATTTTAAAATGATAAAACGCGCATTATTGGAGGATAAATCACCATCACTGGGTGTCTAATTACGAAGTTTATCGTCAGTGGGTTATTTTCACTTTTCTTTTGTGAAAGACACCAGCATGAAAAATCAAATATATACCCATTTAAACATTACACTTTTGAAAATGTTGGCGACCGACAGAGATAAAGATCAATATCAAAACACGGGTTTATCCCTCGATAAGTTGATAAGAAGTTAAACACGGACTGATTGATCGATCGATCGGTCGATCAATTGATTAATTTATTGGTTTGTTGATTGATTTGTTGATTGATTGATTGATTGATTGATTGATTGGTGTTACTTTTAACATCCCTCTAGTCATATCACGGCGACAATCCACTCATTTATATGTGTCCTTGGTTCCACCAGCACTAGGACAGGGCTTTAAAGTATCTTGCCCAAGGATTCTGCTGCGAGAAACCTGGTGGCTCCAGTAAAGATTGAACCGAGGGCCCCCAAATTGCGAATCCTATTCGTTTACCACTGAGCTTTCAAGAAAGCATATAAGTTGATATAATTGGCGCTTAAACAGTTAATGGTATTTTTTAGCCTTTTCCACTTTTAGACGAATTCTGTTCGTGTGAGTGTCCTTAGGCAAAACACTTTAGAGCCTAAGCTTAGTAATGGTTGAACCCAGGACATACATGAAAATATGAACTGTCGCCGTGTTATAACTGAAATGATGTTGAAAGCTGTATGAACAAAATCAGCCAGCCAATCAGCCAGCCAGTCAGCAAGCCCTTTCCCACATACTACGTGGGGTGATCAAAAAGATCGCGGACCACCTCGTTATTTTGAAAACTACTCCACGGAGGATTACAAAAATTTGCATAGATGAGCATTAATTATCTGGTAAATGACTCAAGCTTTCAAGTGTCGTCATAATCAAGCAGGTAAAGTATGACGTCATTTTCATGACGTCATATAGTGCATTAGTGGTCCAAAATATCGGACGACGTTTTATTTGAGTCGAGAGTAATCATAAAGTTTTACGTTAAACTCGGAAAGTATTTATCGGAAATCAAAACCGATTTAGAAACAGATGAAGGGGACTCTGCACTCAAGGAATCTGATATTCGTACATGGATCGGGCCGATTTAGACAAGGGTGCGATACTGTTAAAGATGACCATAAATCTGGCCGTCCATCAACATCAGTCACAGACAAAATCATAACGGATGTAGAGCAGCATGTAAAACGAGATCGCCGAGATACTGTCAGGAAAATAGCTGACACATTCAACATTTCATATAGAAGTGCTCAGGAGATTCTGACAGAGAATCTTGGAATGTCGCGTGTTTGCACAAGGTGGGTACCTCGGCAACTGACGTCCGAGAAAATGGGGGTTACGGTCGAAATCCGTTAAGAAATTTCAGAAAGCATTAGGGTACAGGGGTCAAACTTTACTTATCGTATTGCAACATGCAATGGAACATAGGCACACTTTAACGAGACTGAATCTAAACAACAAAGCAGTGTATGGAAACATCAAACATCGCCTTCCGCTGGTAAAGCCAACCTTTCGAAGTCACTTGGTAAAGTTATACATCATGTATTTCTATTCTCCTTTTTTTCTTCTAAGTCATGTTGTATCTATACATACTACAGTCAATACCGAGTTTTATGCCCACATTATTCAAATGAATTTCACAAACACCATACGAAAAAAACAGCCTGAAGTCCTGCGGAGTGACGTCACTTTACACTAAGATAACGCCCTAGCTCACAAAGCCGCACTTGGACAGGAAACTTTGCAAAAACTAAACATAGAAACACTAGCCAACGCCCCTTATAATTTAGTTCTGACTCCATGTGACCTCTGACTAGTTCCTGTTTTGAAAGATTCTCTTTGTGGCACGCACTACGAGAGCAGAGAGGAGCTAACCCTCGCTATGACCGGGTCCTTGAGAGTAATGTCACGTGACGCGCTCGCACACGTGTTTCGGGCGTGGAAATCAAGAATGAATAAGTGCATAGAACTCAAAGGACATTACTTTCAGAAACAGTAAACACTCCAAGTTCTTTTTTATTACAATATTCCGATACCAGCACTGGTCCACGTTCTTTCTGATCACCCCTCGTACGTATTAGCTCTATAAGCGCGTAATATAAAGGCTCGTCTTCTTTCGACTATTAAACATACAAGTTGAAACTTCTAAAGGTTTCTATCTTATGGGTTCGGCTACACAAACGAATATTGTAGGTCCAAGATCAGTCCTCACGTTATTTGTAGTCTGATCTTGATCCGTGCCGTCTACAAAAAAGCTGCTGTTTTCGACTATAGAGGCACGTTTTGTCGAAAGGAGCTCGGTAGTTGTAGTAGTCCAATAATAAAACTATTATTTCTTTACTTAAAACTATGTTGTGATACTCATTAGAATTGTCTCATCTAGACAAATCTACTAAGTGTCCACATCATAGGTTTTAGAAGACAGCTTAAGTTATATTGCTCCTTTTAACCAAAGTCCATCCACCGACTTTATACTTCGGATTTGAGTCACTTTTTCTTTCTTTTCTATATTACTCATATGTAGTATAAGGTGTGGATCTGACTTTTATCCAAAAGCCACAGGTCCGCCACTGTTCAAAAAATCGCACACCTGACTAAAATCTGCTAAAATCGAACCCCTATGAATGCAATATGCAATCAATTGATTCTTCATCATCTCCACGCGACCCGTATCTTTCACACTATTTTTTCTCACGTATATTTCCAACATTTTTTCTGTGAGAAAAAGCTCAGGTGGACGAACGAACGCACGTTCGTTTCAATAGATAACAAATTCTTAATTCTTTGAATTTTGAGAAAAAAACATGATTAATTGTTTCATCATCTGTCAAAAGGTAGGATTACCCGATTAAGTCATGGCAAAGCACAGTGAAAACAAAGCTATTCCGCATAGTGGTCACGTGATGCAGATACACGTGCCTCGTTCTGATCTAAAGAAAAAGCGTCCGGTTGACTATGATTTGGAATAATGGCGGATCGTTTTCTGATTTTCACGGAATCAATGCGCTTTATTTAGTCTTTTATCTTACTATTGACTTATCTTGGTTTGGGAAAATCGCTTTCTGTTTTTTCCCAGGACGGTCTAGAGAGTTTTCCCATCGAATTTGCAGTGGGAAAAAAAAAAAGAATAAAATTCGATCTCCTTAAATTATCAAGTTCAGTTTGGGCTTATTTCTTAATTTCAGTCGACATTGAAACCATTGACACGTATGAGAGAGAGAGAGAGAGAGAGAGAGAGAGAGAGAGAGAGAGAGAGAGAGAGAGAGAGAGAGACTTGTCGAACGTTCCAACGTTTGGTATCGTATCACATCTACAGTTAGATAAAATCGTTAGGGTTTTTATTTCACCTTAATGTAAATGCCCTTGTATTTACCCTTCCTGACTACTTTTTTGACAGTTTAATCCGCTATTTACAGCAACAGTTAAATCATTTAGAAGTCGATTGTTGTTTTGTCTTCACTCGTGTCCATTCGCTGTCTTTGTTATCATTCTAAATTATGTAAGGCTTTTTTTCTCATAGACGTGTGATAAAAGAAGCGATGACTTAACGTGTACCGTCTAAGGATATGCGTAATGCTTCATTCACATATTCACAATTTACTTCTATTTGAATTGAATTATTGGAGAAGGGGGTGTAATGCAATTTTGTAATGCAGACTGCGCAGGGTTTCTGTGCAGTCTGATCTTGATCTATGCCGTCCACACAATTTATGCTTTGATCTGGTTTAAGGCGCTGGAAGGGCTATAGTAAAAACGTATATTTCCATTACGTTCAGATGCTAATAGAGTTGATATAATTAAATACGATTGTTATGTGCAAGTCTGTCTTTTTTGACAGAAAACATGTTGTACAGATGTGGAGTATTTATCCCAAAATGAAATTAATATTCTTAGGCTTCGTCGGTTCAAGATAGGAATCGGTTTATAGGCTTCTTTTCTGCACTTAACTGACTTCAAGGCTTGTTCTTTAAAGCTATTTTTAATTTTTTAACCTTGCAAATGATATGTTAATTTGTCATTGTCAGAGTAGTAGGTTTGTAATAAATATATTATTGATGGATTTCTACTGCATTGTGGTAATACAGAAACAGCAGTTTGTTTTCTTGTGTAAAGCTGAGGTATGTTCACTTGACATACTTTGCTTACTGAGTATATTTACATGCATGAATTTATATGTAAATGGACTCATAGGTATACTTTTATTTGTTACGTACTTCATTTAACCAGACCCAGGTCAACATTATTTACATCAATCAAAACTCTCCTTTTACCCCCGACATCGCACGGGGCTGCCTCCGGCATATGTCCCGAATGGTCACGGTAATATTTCGTACGGTATGCGCGAATTAAATTGCTTACCTGCACCTTCCCTTGTGTATGACTTACTTCATTCAACATGATCCAGACCTTTATGCTGAATATATAAGTAGGCATATAAATAGAAATCCGACTGTTATTCGGGAAGTTATGTATACAAGGGGAGGTATTTATAAACATGGGTAAGGATACCGTACGAAATATTTTCGTGACCATTCGGGACATATGCCTAAGGCAGTCCCGTGCGATGCCAAGGGTAAAATAGAATTTTAATTTATGTAAACGATTTTGACCTGGGTCAGGTTAAATGAAATAGGCAATATATATGTATATATAACTTCCCAAAGTAAATGCCTACCTTTATATTCTGCATGAAGGTCAGAATCAGGTTAAGTGAAGTGGGCAATACGTAAATATTTTTACTTACGAGCATGTTAGTTAATGTGTGCATGTGAGTTAGACCCAGTTAGGCCTAAAATATTATTATAGATATTATTGTCAAATACGGCAAATTCAACTTGTCTCGCTAGATTTCAATATCTCTGTTCGTCTGTCCGTCGCTCTGTATCAGTCTGTGTGTCTGTCTGTGTCTATCTGTGTGTGTGTGTGTGTGTGTGTGTGTGTGTGTTTGTGTGTGTGTGTGTCTGTATGTGTGCGTGTCTGTCTGTCTGTCTATCCGCCCGTCTGTCTGTCAAACTGTCTGTCTGTGTCCGTCTTTTTCTGTATTGCTAATTTCTGATTTTCAAAAGTCTTTCCCCAGTTGGCTATGTATGCACAGCTCTTTTTTTCTACCTTAACTACCTGCTTATCTGTTCGTTTGTATTTGTCAGTGTGTCTCGCTTGCCTTTTCCTTCTCTCCCTGAGTGCATCGTGTCCTATCTCTCTTTGTCTGTCTTGCTCTCTCTCTCTCTGCCTTTATTATATTTCTATGGTGTTCTACGTTTTTGCTGTTTTGTGTCGCACGTTTTCCTACTCTCATCAACCCATAAGATGACACTAAGAATGTAGTAATAACTCCGATATGCCACAAATTAAGGCTTGAGGAAACGCACAGCTTCTTAATGTCAAGAAAGAAGTTCCATACTTAAGTCGACGCGCATGAATACATCCTGTCAAATGACGTTTTGTCACACGAGAGAAATTAGTTCGCTTCATTGCGTTGCTATTTTGTCCGAGTCTAATTAACCCTCGACTGTATTCAGACAGCACTTACTCGATGACGGCGCGTGCATTGGTCACGTGCTTCTCTGATTATACGTCGGGACTGTCCATTTGCTCTTGTCCATGCGGATATATTGACCAAACATTTCATTTTTTGATGATTTATTTTTCGTTGTTGACGATTACTGATCGAATTACTGTGTATGAGAAACGCTATTTTTGTGCACCTGGTAAACTTGGAATGGCTTTTCCACACGCCATTTATTGGAAAGTAAGGCGACTGGAAACCCTTTCCGACGACTTTTTTGACAACTTTAATCCGCTATTTACACGACTAACCTTCAGTAACACTTTTCCAAAATATCTCGAAGTTTAACGATCCATAGAAAAAAAAAAGACTTTTGAAAACATAGCTGGAAAAGGAGAAAATGCTGGTAACCAGTATTTTCTCTTTTTCCAATATGTTTTCACATTTTCAGTGGCAAATCATGATTTTCACCGCATTCAGTATGTCATCTGAAAATGCTCTCCAGGGTCATTATTCAACAACCATTCCTGTTAAGAACATTCTTGGTCTTATTTTAAGAATTCGCTAAATTTGAAAGCAAGACAAATTTTGATTGGCTAAACCATTTACTTTAGCTAATCAAAAGATCCGTTATACGCTTTAAATCCAGAATAAGACTAAGAATAAAACTAAAAACTCTTGGTGAATACAGACCCTAATGGAAAAGTCTACAAGTTTGGTCTGAACATTGCTTCGACCGTATTCAAGTGGAAAAGCAGCCAGAGGTTCGGAAATGACATTGTACAAAGTAATGGCAAAAGAATTTCCAGGGAAGCATGGATATATGTATTGGAAGCCGCGATAAAACTGATTAATGTTGAACACGGCATTAGCACCATATCATCAATTACGAAAGCCATTTTTCAGAAAATGAAGCGTCTGGAACTCTTTTTGTGACTTTCTTCTGCTATTTTTACAACAACCTTAAACAAAAGTCCATGGCTACAGAAACAAACTTCCCAGTGGTAAAGTGCGGGACTCGTAATCTGGGGGCAGCGGGTTCAAGCCCCACTGGAAGAATTGGGGTTTCTCGTGGGAGTGTTTTGAAGACCTTCAAATCCCTAACCTAATACTTGTTAAGCCCAGGGCATACGAAAAGTGTGCTGTCGCCGTGATGTAACTGATATAATGTTGAAAGTGGCTTAAAACAAGAATAAATCAGTCGTTAACAGAAAGAAACCCACCAGACACTACGAAACAACGCCTTACCTGGTCTTCTAATAGACGCCCCTTGGTGTCTTGAACGTGATATTAAAATTGATTTGACAGAAAAAAAATTTCCGACCGACCGAAATGGAACAAAATGTCAAAAACTGAAAAAGAAAAGTTACCGTCCGGCCGGGTCATTGGGTACGGTCGGTCGGGTTACATGAAACACAGGTTTTTTTTGGCCTCAGTTGTGCTTCCACATTAGGTTGCATAGCTTGGAAAATCATCTGTGAACCTTGTTCGACCGGGTTAGAGTCTGGTCGTAATTAAAAGATACTATACACCCGTTTTCAGCTTTTAAAGTTTTTTAAGATTTTAATCACTTATCGATCTTAAAACACCTCCAACCTATTGCCAGTTCCCCCGAAATAATATTACCTCGTTACAGTTAACCTGTTGGATTTACAACACAGGCACTTGGATTTTGACAAGTTTCACCCTCTTTGTTCTAATGTATAAGACAAGTGTTTAACTGTATTACCTGCTGAACACCAACAAGAGTCAAATGTCAGTATTTTTCACATATTTCTATACTCTAATGGAAACAGCCGGTACTTTTATCGTCATTAGATAATTTATCTCAGATCTCGTACATAGAACAGAACAGAACAGAACACACATTTTAATGACGAATACTATTCGTACATAGTCATTTTTAAAAACAAAATGAAAAAAAATCATATATCACGTGATATTTCAATAGATATACAGATAAACAAATAAACAATAGGCAACAAGTTATATGGAGAATGGGCTCACATGGGATATATTTAGAAAAAAAAGTAGCTTCTATCAATCAATTACGAAAATTCAATTAAGTTGAAGAACTCAGAAAGTTGTTTCTTTGTTTCGTTGCACGGAAAATAAATTTGTCTAAATTAATCAAAACTGATTCATTCCTTGTATTTAAAAGTACATAGAAAGGAACAAGTGGAATGATGCTAAGAGAATAATGAAGGTCGAAACTTTTAAAGGTGACAAGTTTTTCTCCTCCCACCATAGAATGGAAAATTTTGATACCGCAGTGTATGTATCGAATGAACCTGATTGTACAATGAAATTTGAATATGAACTTTGAAATAACGTCGTGATCTTACCGACGTTCGCGACAGTTTCCATTATCACGCTTCGTGTAACTATCACGCTCACCTTTTACTCGAAACGGTGAGCACCTAACACAGTTGATCTTGCCTCACTTGTCAATGTCTGCAGAACCAAGAACTAAAACGGGTCGTTTCATGTCAGCAGAACGAAGAAAAAAGTATTTGAATCAAACCAAATAATTATATGCGAGGCAAGAATCCGAAATTACGCTTTCAAAAGATCGGACTGAAAGTCAAAGTGAAACACCTAACTACGTCACCTAACAACGGAAGTATGGACACAGATGCCACTACTATCGCTCTATCTGGCAGACGTATCGTCGAGCTAAAACATCTTTTCAGATGCAGATGCTTTTAGTTTGGTCTAGTCCAAAATTATGTCACTTGGTAAAGACTTGCGGAAAACAAGGGGCTGTAACTCTTTCTCTTTACCAGGTTATCTCATAGCTTGATGAGTCTGCAGCAGACAACATTAGAAAACATTGATGTCAAAAGGAGAAATTGCTCCTAATGATTGATTTCTCCTTTTCGCACAATGATTTCTGACCCATCAAAGAACTGTGATATATGAATACCAGGTTTTGTTTTAGCGTCTGCAAACGCGTCAAATTTAGAAGAGTATAAAATTAGTCGTTTCGTAATGGGTTAAATGCTAACATCAGTATTACATTTAAATGCTATGGATTGGTTTATTATAACCAACAAACTTGATTCTGATAAACATTGTTAAATTGTTGAAAAAATTGAGATAATTTACTTCATATAATGTCTTTCTCTTTGACAACTCTACATTTACTCATTAGCTAGTACCCCACCCACAAACTTAAAATGTATTTTCTTAAAAAATAAGGCGACCTAATTGGTGACCTAATTGTTTTAAGCCCGATTCTTTTAGTTTAGTACCTGAATATTATTTACAGAAAAAATAAGAAAAATCTGAATGTTAGAACATTGAAAAAAAAAAAAAAAAAAAAAACTTAAAAAGAAACTCTTTTTTTTTTCCAAAATAAAGGTGTTTTAGCCTTAAGTTAAGGTTTTTTTTTTTAAAGATTGATACCCAGTATACTCTAAATCCTTTTTTTTTCGTTAAATTTGGTGTTTCACCAATACAATGACATAAAATTTGCTTATAATTGTTGTCATTTAAAAAAATATACTGTTACGGGACACCACTCCTTCATGCATGGCTTCGTCCCGATTTAAATACAATACCTGGCAGCTGCGTTGGGGAGATATCTTTGTTGCTCAGTGGTTAAGGTATTGGTCTTTTAAACCTCGAAAAACGAGGATCTTGCCCGCCATGGGTTCGAAACCCGCCAGATGCGGTTTGTATTTCAGCCATGCATTTATTAATTTGTTTCTTTGTTATGGACTTTGTTCGTAAGAATACATAGACTTAGTTTTCATAGATGAAATTTCGTCTTGAACTGCCTGCAGTGCAGGTTGTACTTAAAGAAATATTCATAGAATTTTCCTAAAGCTGGTGACCCCCTTTTTTTTTATCTCCTATTTTTGTAGATTAGATAATATACTATCACCAAACAAAGTTTCATGAAATTCTGAATGTTTTCAAAAAATGGTGAAACTGTAGCGATCCTGTCCCCACAGTGTTATTAACCTTTCACAGACAAATTCAAGAATATAAGCCACATTTCAATTCTTGTCTGCAATTGCTATTAATATGGATAAAACCATAATTTTGTCGTCTTGCAAAGACATTGACTCTTTCAGTGCCAAATATATATGAGCTATGTTCTTGCAAAAGGATGCTTAATGCACCTTCGTGATGCATGATACCAAGCAAGTCATTACATAATTATTGAGCCCAAAGTCCGTTTTGGCTAACAACCAACTGAATCATGAGGTAAACTAATCATATGACATGCAAGAAATTGACCAATAGCAAAAAAAGTTTAGGCTGTGCGGACTGCGCAGGCTGACCTTGGTCAATATTTTTTGCAGATGCATAAAACCTCCTTTTTTTCACTGAGTATGGCTCATATACTCTTTCGACGACTCAAATACAATCCACTAAAACTCAGGCGGATTTTTACCTTAAAGGCTTGACTAAACAAGCGGACGGTATAGATCCAAGATCAGACCAAACATTCTGTGCAGTCTGATCTTGATCTATGCCTTCCGCAAAAGCACCCCTATGGCTCTGAAAGGGTTTCTGTTTCGTTTAGAACCCCGACATGATAATGTATCAGCGAGGCAGTCAAATATTTGAGTTCTTGTATAAACTTAGTGGCAAGGTCTGCAAACAATATATTGTAGAGAATCAATACACGAAATATGGATGTTAAATATGTACAAAGCATGGTAGAACCTCGGTTATCCAAACCATGCGAAAATTCGGATGTGTCGCAGTATAATTCGAACTTTTGGCAAGCATGCATTATAGTTTTTGAATAGTGTGTGGCAGTAGGTCCGATTGCTCGTATGACAAATCAGTATTTGAGAACTGTTAATTCACTATTTTCGAGGGAAAAGAATATTTATGTTCCTTTGAAAAATTATATGTACCCTTGTAAATGAGTAATTATCAATTGGCCTTAATGCAGACTAAATCTACCATTATCACATTACGTAATCTAGAAACATTAGCAATAGATCTCCACTGAAAAAAAATAGAGGTATCAAAATTATATAGCTTAACTCTTTCAGTGTCAAATAAACCCGACCTCTGTTTACGGCTTAATTATACAATCCATAGCGGTTTTGATCCAAGATCAGACTATACCTTCTGTGCAGTTTGATCATGGTCTATGTCGTATATACGCAAAAATCCGTATTTTCGCCTATTTCGCCAAACTCCGACTCGTTACCAAACGAGTAAAATCCCGTGTTTTTACGACTCTGAGGAAAAAGGTTTTTAAAACATTGTGGAAATTAGAGAAAATACATGTAATGGTAAGCAGTATTTTCTCCTTTTTTCCACATCTTTTTTTGATCTCTCAAAGACAAATTCCATATTTTGAGACATGAGTATTTTTCCCTGTTCGAATGCATTTCGAATTGGACTTGTCCAAAATTTTGTCGTTTTGTAAATGAGACGTGCTCTGGCAAAAGGGGGCTTAATGCATCTCCGTGATACATGATGCCAGGAAAGCCATCACATGATTATGAATCCATAATGGCCACTTTTTTTAAACAATCGACTTAATAAAGAGGTAGACTGGTCCTTTGACATACAGAAAATTGACATGTAGCGAAAAGTTCCGGCCCAGGTCAGCCTGCGCGGACTGCGCAGGCTGACCTGGGTCGATACTTTTAGCAGATGCATTAAGCCCTCTTTTCACAGAGCATGGCTCAAATAGTTAAAATGTTGAGCAAAATAATTATTCTGTTAAAGAACTCGGTTCTATCCACACTGTTTGGTTGGCTGCAACGAGCAATTTATACAGTTCCAAAAGTGCTTTCAAAGTGGATTTTTCCAAGACAGAAAAAAGAAAGTCACGTAGAAACTAATATTTTCAACAAACTGACCACGGTCGACAATGATAGCAGAACTTAAAATTTGACTGAATAAAAAAAAGGGTATTTTTAAACAAATTTACAGGAAATGGTTCTAGGAAATCAAGGCTTTTGATTATTGTCGGAAATGACGGAAGGCAGGAAGGAAGGAGGAAAAGATAGACACGTCGATTTGTTGTATTGTTGACTTTTTTCATCCTTTCCTCTGACGGGAGAAATCGTAGTTTTGTTTTAATGATTTAGAATTCTTTGGTTTGCTTAAAAGTGGGTTCTAATTGACGTTCTTTCGTACTTTACAGAGTACATGCGCGAAGAAATAATTTTGAAAAAAAGAGATACGTCATTTTTTTCAATATGTTTCTAACAAGCTCATGTCTCTTTTTGAATTGTTTTTTCCGATTTTTTAAATAAAAATTTATGAATACCGATTAAAGATTTTTCATGACGTAAATGCTCTAAGTGGCTTCCATTAGCTTGGTCATGACAGATCAAATATTGGCACGCTGACTTCAGAGATACTAATCGATTGCTGATCGATTGTGAGATTTGTCGCTCCAAAAATATTTGTAATATTGAAAAATATTTACCGTTCTCCGACCAAGGGCCGTATACAACTACTATGCTAAATAAAGTTGAAATTTTAATTCCAGGCTTAGGAATCTGATTGGCTGAGACATTCTGTTTCACCCAATCGCGTATGAGCCATACTCTGTAAAAAGAGGCTTAACTCTTTACCAAACGACAAGGATGTTAGACTGGTTCAAATTGGAAGCATTTGCAGACGAAAAATTCAATGTTTCACAAATAGTGAAATTTGTCTTTGAAAGGGTATAAAACATTGTGGGAAAAGAAGAAAATGCTGGTTACCAGCATTTTCTCCTTTTCCCACAATGTTTTCAAAAGGCTTCTTCCTCAGGGTCGTTGAAACTCGGGATTGTGTGGTAAATGGTTAATATATCTGCAAAATGTATCGACTCATATCAGCCTGTGCAGTCCGCGCAGGCTGACATGTATGGATACATTTTGCTATCGGTCAATTTTCTTCATGTCAAAGGACCAGTCTACCTCCATATCCAGTCGGTTGTTAGACGAAATGGATTTATATGGATCCATAATTTTATGATGACTTGCTTGGTATAATGCAGTACAGAGATGCATTAAGCCCCCTTTTCAGTCACTGTAATTCTTGAAAATGAAGTGAGAGATTGCTTCATTGTCATGTTTTTTAACCCTTAAAATGCTAAATAAACGAAACGAAGATTTCCACTCAATAGTAAAAACCCTATTATTGCGATATCAAAGTTGATTTCACCGGGAAGAAAATACCGTATCGGACTGGGTAGATTAACGATCAGACTGCACGTTTTGTGCAGTCTGATATTGATCCACACTACGTAAATGCGCCCGAGTCGCGCTTAGCAGTCTAAAGGTAAAGTAAGGCTAAACTTCTGGTGATTTTACGGACACTTTAAATCTAGACCATTCTGTACAGAGCGTGCCCTTTGGTCTTGAACTCTACATTGACCGATGTTGGACGTGGTTACTATCATTTTCTCCATTTCCTACAATGCTATCTTTTAAAAGATAACTTGTGTGAAGTCTGGCTACGAGTGGCATCATAATCTCGGCAAAATGATCATTACTTCGGAATGAAAACTGATAGTATAGTTATGGCTCTCAAAGTGTTAACACGTATTGCCTGTCACTTTTCAATCTTGGATCCTGCGTGGCTCAGTGGTAGATTGTGGGACCTGTAACTTGGAAGCCCTGGGTTCGAACCTCACCTGAAGCACTGGGTTTTTCGTGGGATTGTCCTTGGGCAAGACACCTCAGGGCCTTAGCCTGGTAGTGATGAAACACAGGACACAGATGAATATGTGAGCTGTCGCTGTTGTGATATGATTGAAATAATGTTGAAGGCGGCGTAAAACACCCTTAAATCAATCATTCACTTGAAATCTTTAATACGCCACATACTAGTAAGATGAAAGGGGCGAACTGAAGAGGTGCGAAGAGAAGGTGTCTTGGCAAGGTAAAAAGGTTTCAGTATATTGATTCCCAAAATATTCAAAACTGAATTCATACTGCTCTCCAGTAAGTAAAGTGTAACAAGAGAGCAATATAACTATTCCACAAATATTTAACCCTTAACCTGCTGTGCGCGACTCGCTGACATTTTGCGGACAGTGTAGATCAAGATCAGACTGCACAGATCTACACTGTCCGATAAGGAGATATTTTCCTCCAAAACATAAGTTTAAAGCAACATTATTCTGGTTTTTACTATTGGCTTGAAAGTTATATTTTATTTATTTAGCAAGACACGGTTTAAAACTGAATCCATACTTAGATGATATCCAGTAAGTACAGTGTAATAAGAGAGCAGTTAATATCATATTATAAAAGGTATGTTTTATCACAAACATATATGACGACGTACAAACAGGGTCAGACTTCATGTTCTGTAAAGTATGATGCTAATCTACCGTATCTATCTGCAAAAAAAATGCTATTACTAAAAGTATTCATTTCCACTGGAAGTAAAGGACAAGTCGATTACAAATGAAGCATGTTTTGTTTATCCTAGATACGAATCAAGTAGCGGTAAGTGTAGATTAAGACCAGACTGCACGTTCTGTGCAGTCTGGTCTTAATCCACACAGTCCGCTAAAGCCAATCACTTATCAATGTCATAGCGGTGAAAGGGTTAATGGGTCGAAACAGAGAAAGAGACGAGCAATAATGGCGTATCATAGCGGGAATTTTCTAATTAAAATGCGGACTGTTGCGATGCATTAGATTTGCCCACTTTTGCTTTTAACGGCAAATCAGTCAGGGTTTCGGTTTTCTAAATCAATCGCATTGTCCATTTTTAATTACGTTAGGTCTACACAGTTGCATGCCTAGTTTTTTCGATTTGTCCCTCCTGAGATCGCAAGGTGTTTGAAACAATAGTGTCTATTTTGTGGAAAAAAAACTCTCTTTTTTCTGTCACTCTATACGCGTACCATCGCATTTGCAACGCCCCGTATAATGGTTGTTGTAGTTATTTTTTTTTATTCTGTTGGATGAATAACACGACGCACCGCTATCACCGTTTCCGGTAATTGGGCGATTCACATGGTCACGTGACCCGGCCACATCGTAGGATGGAACCCCCATGTTTTTAATACATCGTTGTTTGTAATGTAATATTAAACTTTTGATTTTTGCCGGTTTAATCTAGATAATCTAGCATAAGGAAATATACCTTAGGTGGTTATGAAGTATGGACGAAATATTATTTCCGTTGCATTGGATAAAGATAAGATCCTAACATGCGTCAACGTTAACGCTTATTTGGTTTAAGAAGAAACCGAGCCCAGGTGGCGCAGTCGGTAGCGTACAGGGCTTGAGAATAGCGGACCGCTGATTCGGAACATTAGCTCGGCAAATTTCTTTCCGAGGATTGATGGTAGTCACAGCGACAGGATCTCTCACCGCTGATCATTGTTTCGACGATGGTTATGTGGGAAAGTAGCCAGTGGCCTGGAAAGAAGTGCCATGTGCAGTACTAGAACAAGACACTCCAGAAAAACATAGGCAGATGCACTGGCCGCCGCGTTATAATCTAAATACTGTTGAAACACCATACAATTAATCAATCCGCAGTCTTAAGTAAGAAAGATTCGTTGGGATAGGCACAGATAAAAAAGCAGAGAATAGAATTTCGACAGGGAGTAAATTGTCAGATATATTCGAGGAATGGGTAAGAAAGTACGAGAGAGAGAGGGGGGGAGAGAGAGAGAGAGAGAGAGAGAGAGAAAGAGAGAAAGAGAGAAATGAACGAATGAGAGTCCAAGAAATTCTTTAAAAACTCGTCTGAGACGGTCACTCTAATTTTGGTTTGCTAGTAATATAGCTAATTTTCGCCGAAGAGCTGGCTATTATATCGCAATTTGGCTTCCGGCACAATATCCTCAGTTTACTTTCAGATTCATCCAACACTTTTTCGTGCTTCTTTTTACTTCCGTCCAAGTGTGAACCAAAAGGGATCGGTCCAAATCGCACACATGGTGCAGTCTGATTTTAAGTCTAGATTGTCTGGTATTTTAGATATCCTTGTCAAGACAACTTTGACAATGCTATGTGCAAGCTGGTTTTCTCTACTGACCGATAAAAAACTGTATGTTAACCCTTAGGCTGCTGAGCGCGACTCACTGACCTCTTGCGGGCAGTGTAGATCAAGATCAGACTGCACAGAACGTGCAGTATGATCTTTGATCTACACTGCCCGATAAGGATATATTTTTCCTTCAAAAAGAAAAATTTGGAATAGGATTATTTGGGTTTTTTACTATCGGCTTGAAAGTTTCATTTCACTTATTTAGCAGGATAAGGTTTAAACTCTACTTGACGACAATAGGATTATCATGTTTGTTAAAAGCATCTACAGACGACAAACTAAATGTGGCTAAAATATTGAAATTCGTCTTTGAAAGGATAGAAAATTGAAAATATTGTGTGAAAAGAAGAAAATGCTGGGAACCAGCATTTTCTTCTTTTTCCACAATATTTTCCGAAGACTTCCCCTTCAGGCTATGTCAACATGTCAAAATGGGGATTGTGTGGTAAAGGGTTATTTTACTCAGAAGTCTGAGAGAAACGGTTCATCTTAAGAGGGTCTACTGGTCAAGAGTAGAATTCTGTCCTAGGGGGACAAATTTGCTTTAATAGCCATGTCCTTTTATTCTGTCATAAAAGATTTTTTACTCTGTCTCGTCCTTGGAAAGAAAACAAAAACCGGGGCATTGTAAAAAAAGCTAGGTTTGATGGAATGAAACCCTCTTTGCAACATGTATATTTACAAAATAACTTGTGTTTAATAAACGGTAGACAAAATCATGAGACGTTCTCCATTATTTTGAATATTATAATACAGGTAATTGTACTGAAATGAATTTATTGAGCTGAAGTATTGGCTCCTTACCACACAATCCCGACTTTTAACAACACTGAGGGAGAAGCCTATTGAAAACATTGATTGAAGTAAAAGCGAGTAACAAGTATTTTCTCCTATTTCCACAATTTTTTCTACCGTCGAATGACAAATTTCATGTCTTAAGTAACAATTGGTTTGCTGTTTGCAAATGCTTTCGATTTAGAAAAGAACTAAATTTTGTCGTCTGCTGAAAGGTTAAGACAAGATACAAAGATACTAATTGACTTATTTAGGGAAATTTTACAGTATGCATAGAAAACAAGTTTAGTTCTATACCAGACGACAAAATTTTAGACTTGCCCATTGCTCCATTCGATGCTGCTCGTTAACCCCATCTTTAACATCGACACTTCGTTTTTTTTTTCCTACAAGCGTATCTCTCCACCGCTCTATTTTTGGCGTGGGATATTTTTACGATGGATGGATTGAGAGAATGATGTTTTATGCTGCTTTCAACATTATTTCAGTCATATCATCATGGCGTTAAGCCCCATTTTAGCAAAACGTGACTCATTCTTCTTTTTCCAAAATGTTATCAGAGGGTGGTCTACTGCAAGATGTAAACAGTTCTATGTATGAGGAATAGTGATAAACAATGGTGTTTATCTTATTTGTTTGGGAAAAAATGAAATTAAACTTGAAAAAATCAAAGTTAAGGTTAGAAACGGAACGGTAACAGAAAATCTTGAACAATTTATCGGCCTTTGAGGAACCCAGCTGAGGCGAACTTTCTTTTCGGCAATATTTCTCATCACACCTCCGATGCATATGAGAAAAGTAGCCCGTGGCTTGGAAAGAAAATTGTGTCAGCACTGGTGTGAGGAAGCCAGGAAACACATGCGAAGGTGCACAGACCGTTGTGATGTGACTTGAGCTGTTAGAACGGCGTTAATTTCCATTACAAAAACAACAAAGACCTTTGAGGCGATACACAAAGACTATAAGTAACTTTAGTTTACTGATGGATAGACTGGTCTTGGGAAACTGTTTTAGCAAAGGCAGTTCATTTTATCCATAAAGTGGTTTAGAAACTGAAAAAGTATTAAAGTGCGTGGGATTAAACCAGATTTTGACCCTTTTGGAGGGGCAGGATGTGGGGAGGGGGAGGGGTAATGTTTTTTAAGGAAAATTTTTTAGAATGTGACTATGTATCTTTCGTTGGGAAAAAAACAAAAATAAAAAAATGTCCCACCCCCAGCAAAAAAAAAACCTGTTGGAGTCCAACCCACGACTTAAAAAAAAACATATCCAACCACTGAGCTGTGCAGCAATTTTTTTTTCTGTGTTAACCCTTAGGCTGCTAAGCGTCACTCACTGATCTTGTGCGGACAATGTAGATCAAGATCAGACTGCACAGAATGTGCAGTCTGATCTTGGATCTACATTGTCAGATAAGAAGATATTCCCCCCCCCCGAAAAAAACCTTTCAAATACCAACATTGGGGATTTTTAAAATATGTCCTTATCGGAAGTGTAGATCCAAGATCAGACTGTACATTCTGTGCAGTCTGATCTTGATCTACATTGTCCGCAAAAAGTCATTGAGTCGCACTTAGCAACTTATGGGTTAAAATACAAAAATCTTGGTAAGGCTTCATGCTTTTTTTTTTATGTATTTTTTTTTTTATTTATGTCTTAATCTTAAAGCTATCTTTCCACTCGATTGGAAACGAGCAGCACCTCATTTTTACATGACGCCGTGTTTTGGAACTGAGATGGTATTGTGTCACAATACAAGTTCAGGGAGATTTTTTTCTACCTGTCTAATTGGCTCATAGAAAAGTCTTGCCCAAAGGCGTCATGAAGAGCCGAGGTTTTTGAGACACACATTAGATAATTATTTAAAATCAAAATATAGAATTTTTAGTGTGTGTGTGTGTGTGTGTGTGTGTGTGTGTGTGTGTGTGTGTGTGTGTGTATCAATTACTGCCTTGCATTTAATCTACGTAAATATTTTCTTTACATGCTGTATCGTGTACTGTACAGGCATTCGTACCATTGGTTTTACAAAGCCAGACGCTTATAGTATTTTTCCAAAATCCCAATTAGAATTAGAAAGCAGTTTAGAATGATTGGTAAATACGGATCCTGGATTTCAGTAGTACTAGTCTGTGGCTTTAATTACCTTGTTCGAGGACATTGCCACACGACCTGCCAGCATTCATCAAAACAGGATTTCATGGACTACAAATACAAAGCCTGGAACTCTGATCCGCGTATATAGTAGCCCATATATAGTGTCGCACAGGTAATACTTTGTTAATCGAAAATAAAGAGAAAACCACTCTCTTTGATCCTTGACTGTCTTTCCCCATGAAAAAGCGACATTTTTTTTTTTGTTCAAATCACTAGAAAAATGCGTGTAAAAAAGCCTTTACAAAATGGTTTAAGCCATGCTCTGTGAAAGAGGGGTTTAAAGCTTCTACAAAAAATAACGACCAAGGTCAGCCTATGCAGTCCGTGCAAGCTGGCTTCAGTGGAAACTTCAAGTTTGCTCTTACTAAATTTTCAGCATGTACGAGGATCATTTTATCCTAGCATTCAGACCGTTGTTAGACAAAATAGATTTTATGGATCCGTGATTATGTGATAACTTGCTATGTATACTACATCACAGAGATGCATGAATCTCTTTTGTTTTTGCGCTTCTTATATATCATATGGCCTGCAACACGCAGAAAGGGGCATTCGGACATTTGCGTAAAGTGTCGTCTCGGATCAGCCTGCGCAGTCCGCGCAGGCTAATCCGAGACGGCACTTTACGACTACATTAGATTTTGTGCTACAGTAGACTTGCGCAAAACAGAAAATTACATAAAAAACGGAAAGTGCCGTCTCGGATTAGCCTGCGCTGACTGCGCAGACTGATCCGAGACGACACTTTACGCAAATGTCCAAATGCCCCTTTTCCCATGTTGCAGGCCATATTTAAGGCTACAGACACTTGATAGTTTCCAAAGATATATAGCAAAGTTACGTTTGTCACTCAAGAAATGATCAAAAATCACCATAACACATGTCCTTTCGTGTTTTTCATATAAAACTCTACAGCAAAAGTGTTTGATACCAAGTTTTCGAGTGGGACTACTTTTAAATACTACCATCGATAGTCATAATCAATCGGTTCTGGTGTTACACCATGTATGTTTACCGACACAGCAGTCTTGGGGAAAATCGCTTAATGTTACGTTTTCTAAGAGTCGCAAGTTCAAGTTTACGCCCTGTTTCAGGGTTGACGAGAATCATTACGGCAGAAATTTGTCGTCTTTGGGAAAGCAGTAACTGTACTGAACCAGTGTGTTCATAAAGCAAAACTCCCCACCCCCAATTAAATGTTTCACGTTCTATTATCAATTTGTGAAAGTTCATTGTGATAATGAAGAACTTGTTCTAAATCAATGTACATGTATATAGTTTGTTTTTACACGCGAAATGTCAAATTAATTACGATTTTGTTGGGATTTTTTTTTTTTGTATTTTCTTCTTTTCATTTCTCAAAGAAGAAAAAAAAATCACCGTAAAAAGTTCTTGAGTTGTTTCCATAGCGACAAAATGGCTCTAGGGCTAAATTTGAATCAAGATGTATTTTTCCTTTGCGGACAGGACCAATTATGCACCTGTCCTAGGCGAAGTGGAAAATAACGCAATGCGCATGTCACCAGAGGTCGCCCTAGTCACGTGAGCGACTCGCGCTCTCTCATTCTCGTGGCCGGCGAGACTTTGAAAGGGATGTATTAAGTGTAGAATTCAACATTAGTAATTCGCCATATCTGTCAGCTTCAATGAAAATGTTATCGATTTTCCTTTTTTAAATTGACCCTTACAGCGCTGAGCAGATATTAAATAAATTTTGCAGATGGTGTGGATCAAAGATCAGACTGCACGCTCCGTGCAGTCTGATCTGAGATCAACACCGTCTGATATTTTGTAAGATATTCTGCTCTCACACTGTCTTTACCTTGCGATATTTAAATAATATTCCTCTGTGAAAATATCCATTTCAGTATTTTCATTGCTCAAAGGGTCCATCGTCATTAGCTCCTTATTTCTTTGAAAGAGAAAGCATTATGCATCTATAAAATTTGGTTAAAATGGTATATGATATCTCTGCAAGACAATCTTGTTGTGAATTTTTGGGCTTGCACTCCGATACTTCTAGGATTTGCTTGCAGTGTCTTGATAATGATCTCATTTACACCTAGTTTAACAATTGCATTTTCCTCTTCGACACAGTCCAGAGCAAGATAAAGCTGCACGAAATGGTCGGCTGGATTTCGGCTAGTCACTTTAATACCGAGGTTTTGCGCAAAAGTAGCCTTTGAAACTGCAATACTCACATGCTTTACTCATTGGTCTCAAACGATTTTAATTTTGAGAAATTGGAATGGTTTTATCCTTTCAGCGCCAAATATCTAAATTCAGTCTCTTTTGACGGCTGAAAATATAATCTACTGTAATTTAGAAAGAGTTTTTTTTTTTCATATCGTTGTTTAAACAAGGGGATGGCCTAGATCCTAGATCAGACAGCACGTTCTTTTCAGTCTGATCTTGATCTATACCGTCCACAAAAGCCCCCTGAGTTCGTCTTAGGCGCTGAAAGCTTTGAAGGAGCGGGTGCATGGAGAGGTCAAAACCCAAGTTTTTGATTAGTGCTATGTGTTGTTATGCAGTCCTTTGCCTTCTTTTATTTATTTGAAATAATATATTTGTTATCTCAATTTGTATACTGACGATGTATCTTGTATACAAGACATTAATAAATTTCTGTACTGTTTTGATTATCCAGACTTGGTACTATATTGTATTAAATGCACAAGACCAATGTTGGAGATACACCAACAGCGTTTAGGATAAGGGGGTTGTGGATGAACAAGTACGGGGTAAAAAAGCATGTTGGCCCTGAAGGGGCGGCAATAATTCGCCAAAGGTTTTGATGTAATAGTTACAATTAAACAAGCGGCATCATGCCTTAATTCTTTACCGGTCGACAAAATCTTGCTCTTGTCAAAATCGAAAGAATTTGCAGATTACAATGTAAATATGGCTAAAATGATGTCTTTGAAGGGTTAGTATACATTGTCGAAAAATTGTTGTAACCAGCATTTCCTCATTTTCACATATTTTCAAGAATCCTTTTTCTTAAGGTCAATAGAACTCGGCATTATTTTGTAGAGGGGTAATAGCCTATTGTGCGTTTCTTTGACTCCGATACGTCAAAATTTGAAGGAAAAAAAAAAAGATCAAATTGATCAATACCTGTTCTTTTGAAATAAAGCAGACATAAATGTACACTTTCAACGATAGTAAGGTCATTACACGGCGACGTTTCACTTATTTTTGTCTTTCCTGGGGTTGAGTAGTGCTAGGATGAGGCCTTGTATTACCTTGCCCAATGAAAACTCCACGTACTAGTTCTTATAAACCCGAAGCCTAGTTTAGATCAAGTGACTGAGCCATCGCCCTGATATAACTGGTACACTGGCCGTGAAAGCGGCGTATAGCACATTGTAACCCTTTGCCACACAATGCCGCCAAGTTTTAACGACCCAGGGGATGACTGTTTTTGAAGATGTTTAAGAAAAAGAAGAAAATGCTGGTAACCATCCTTTTCTCCATTTCAAACCATGGGGTTTTTTTTGCCCTTTCAAAGACTCATTCAAAAGTTTGAGCCACGCTGTATTAGTTGTGTGTAAATTCTTTCAGTTTGAACAAGTCTAAATTTGAATCGTAGTAAAGATTTTTAAACAGATTTAAACACTTCGATACAACGGAAGCTTTCCTTCTTGTTTCAAAACTTGTTCTATGCATCTGCAAAGAAGTATCGACTTATATCGGTCGGCGCTGTCTGTGCAGGCTGACTTGGATCGAAACTTAATTTCTATTGGTCAATTTTCGGCATATCAAGGGATCAGACCACCTCAAGATGAAGTCGACTGTTAGACACAAATAGATTTTGTGGATCCATAATTATGTGATGATTTTCAAGGCTTGGTACAGTGCATTACGGAGATGCGTTGAACCCCTTTTGCCACAGTGCCGGTCAACTGTGTTATTCTATAACTCGTTTTAACCCATTACCACACAATCCCTACTTTTGACGACCCTGCGAAAGAAGCCTTTAGAAAACATTGTGGGAAAAGGAGAAAATGCTGGTGACCAGCATTTTCTCCTTTTCCCACAATGTTTTCTTCTCTTCACAAAACAAATTTCAAATTTTCAGTCACTTTTATTTTGTCGTCTGCAAATGCTTTCAATTTGGACAAGCCTAAAATATTGTCGTTTGGTAAAGAGTTAAGCTGGATAGAATATCCCTATACTAAAATATCATTTTTACAGAACTATGGTACAAGACGTATTTTTTTTTCCGTGATGTTCTCTACCTTACCAGAGACAAAGTGCACTTTTTGGGTCACATTTAAAATGTCTTCTAATCCTTTCAAAGTGGAAAAGTCTAGAAATTTTGTCCGCTGCTATGGGGTGAAATTCAGTTATTGATGTAAATGCAAAACTGGTGTTATGATTTGTAAGGACATTATTTTTAGTTTGTTTTGTTAATATTTGCAGACTTTGTGCAGAAGATATCTAAAGATGTTAAAATCAAGTTACAAATTAAGAATGACAGTTGATTTCTAAAACTGGCATCTGCACCTTTCAATTCAAGCTATTACACGGAAATAGTTCCTATAGTTTTTACTGACCCTTGTGCAACCAATGAAAATGAATTTGATTTCTTTTTGGAGTCTAAAGATACGATTTTACAGCGAACCATGAGATTTTTGGTAATCTTTTAGACTGTAGAATCAGCAAGAGGGTGGTGTAATGTTTAAGATCAGATTGCACCTTGTGTGCAGTCTGATTTAATTTACACTTGTTTACATGGTGCTCATTAGCCCTTTGACGAAAATATATTCAGGCAATATCGATTTCATTGTCGATTTACTTGAACAACACAATTTCTTCTCATCCTACATCTTACTATGTAAGTGCGACTCACTGACCTTTTGCGGACAGCGTAGATACATTTTTTTTTTTCTTTCCAGTGAAATCAACTTTGAAATCGCAATATTAGGGTTTTTACTATATTGAGTCGAAATTTTCGTTTCATTTATATAGCATGGTTAAGTAAAATTTTTCTTATGCGTTTTCGTACTTTGGAGATAAGCGAACGTGTAGTTGTACATTATGTCGTATTTATCTGTTTATCATTCCCTGAACTTGAAAGAAAAAGAAAGAAAACCCCACAGTTTTATACCAAAATCACGTGGTTGTTTTCTATTCTCACAAATTTATTGCAGACCTTATTTATGTAGAAAAGAATAAAAGATTGTAATATTGATATTTTAAAACAAACATTTGAACACTGAAGGATCCAAATGAGGCTCGGCGTTAGGATTTTAGTCCAGATTCGTTCCTTTCAAATTCTTTTCATTACTAATCGATTATACTTTCATATTTTTCTTATCCAGTTAAATAGAAATCGACAGTTGAATCAGAAATCAAAAACGTTTATTTGGTTAACCCTTTACCAAAATCCCCTGTTTTAACGACCCTGGGGAAAAGGGCTTTTTAAAACATTGTGGAAATAGGAGAAAATGCCGGTCACCAGCGTATTCTACTTTTCCTACCGTGAATATTGTCAACCCTTGCAAAAACAAATTTTATCATTTTAGCCACTTTTACAGTACTTTTTCGTCGGCAAATGCTTTCAGTGCGACCGAGTACAAAACTGAGACAGTTAAGGTATTGGATTGTTGACACGAATCCTGGTTTGATCCCTGCCGGAGGCGAAGCTCACATTGAGTGTCCTTTGACAAAGTACTGAAGGGCCTTAGCTTGGTACTAATGCAACACAGGAAATACATGAGTGAGTTGTCCTCATGATATATGTATGCGTAACTGATTTAACGTTGAAAGTAGCGCAAAACTCTAAACGAACAATTGCTGTCTCGCAGTCTGTCTGAAAACGACGGCTTTAGCCTTAGTATCTGAGTCTCCGAAAAGTTTTCCAGTAGAACTATTATTCTCATAATTAACTTCGCAATAGTTTGCTATATTTTGCAACTTGCAAAGTACCCTGCGTCCAGGCTCTAAAAAATTCTTGATCACTCCTCATCTCGGTCTCTTTACCATGGTCTGTGTAGATCTCTGGCGATAATCTGAAAACCCTTAGCTGCTAAGCGCGACCCAAAGACTTTTTGCGGACGGTGTATACCAAGATCAGGCTGCACAGAGCTTACAGATCTCTCCGAAGATCTTTCTTACATACTTAAAGATCTCTCCGAAGAGCAAAATTTTTACATCGTAACCTATACTTTTTGTCTACTGGCTGGAAATCTTTAGTTTGATTTATTCAGCAACTTCAGGGTTGGGTTATATGTTCTATAATCAGCACTACTTTTGTAATTTCCTTGTTTGTACCTGGGTGAATAAAAGAATTGTTCTGTTTTGGCAAAGGTACATGTACATCAGTACGTACGTATTAACGTATACATTCGTATACATGTATGAATAAGAAAAAATTATGACTGGGACTCGGGCTGCTTGTAAAGATCCGGCTGCTTCACCCGTCAGCGAGTAGACGTGAAGGTTAAAAAGGACTTGCAGGTACCAAAGATTAGGGAATAAAAAATGACCGACAAAACTTATAATAAAATAGAAATGTTCCATCCCAGCCACTCATAGTTCCATTACAGATTCCTTATTTAACGCAGCGGGTGTATTTGTCAATTAAGTTGATATTTTTCTCATTTCACGATCTATTACTCCGCGAGTGTGTAATTTTACCTGTAAAGTACCCTTTGAAAAGGACACGCCTACCCGGCACGTGACCGTTGCTACGTGACCGCGCATGCTCGGTCATCCATTAACTTTCTCCCGCGGTTAATAATATTGACACGGTAATTGGGTGATACTTTGAAGCGATCCCCATTTTTTATTCTGTCACAGATTTTTTATGCCTTTTAATGTCTCAATTATGCGACACTGTTTAGTGAAATATTTCGCCCTTTTCCGCGGAAATGTACCAGAAAGGTATGGGGGCGTGATGTAAAGATACTATATTAGTAAGATAAATCATATATGAGTCAAACTCTGTAAAAAGGTGGTTTAATGCATTGGTAGAAAGTATCGTCTCATGTCAGCCTGCGCAGTCCGCGCAGGTTGACCTGTGTCGAAACTGTTTGGTATGGGAAAAAGTTCTGCATGTCAAAAGACCATTGTACCTCATGATCTAGCCGGATTTCAGACAAAATGGATCCATTTTATGACTTATGCAACGACTCGCTTGTCATAATGCATCACGAAGATGAAATAAAATCCCATATCAAAGAGCGCATCTCATACATATGAACCATGTTCTGGCAAAATGGGGCTTACTGCATCTCCATGATGCATTTTGCCGTGCGAGTCATCACATATTTTTGGGATAAATTATATCCTTTTTTCCTGACAAATGACTGAATTTTTGAGATAGAATGGTCCTTGGACATGCAGAAAATTGGCTAAAAGCAAAAAGTTTCGGCCCTGGTCAGCCTGCGCAGGCTGACCTGGGTCGGTACTTTTTGCCTATGTATTAAGCCCCCTTTTCACGGAGCATGGCTCATTATTATACGTTGTATAATCCGCGCACTAACAAAACGGAGTTAAAGGCATTTCCGTGGTGCGTTATATTAAGCAAGTCATCGCATAATTATGGATCCATAAAATCGATTTTGTCCCACTGAATCCTAAGGTAAAGTATCCTTTGACTTGCAGACCACAATGTTTTCATTTTTCTGTTTTTTCAGAGACAGGTCCCTTCACTTGAATCATCGCATTTTATTTATCGTCTGCAATTGTTTTCAACAGTTTGATCTAATTTTAGAAAAATGTCCATTTTCTTTTTTTTTTTTTGTTTTCTCTGTTTTGCCTCTGCACGCCATTAGGTAATTTTGCGGAGAGTGTAGAGTTCGATCCGATTGCTAAAAAGATGCAGTCTGACTTTGGATCTATGCCCATACATGTTCAGACCTATACCAGAATACCGGCTAAAATGGTCGTAAAACCTAAACTGGGAAATAAATGAGGATTTTAAGCTAATTATTTGTTCGTTATGTTGCATGGTATTTATGTCAGTATATGGCGGCGGCAAATGCATCTATCCATGCTTTACTGGAGTTTATACAAGTACATGTACTTCGCACTTTATTTTTCCTAAGCCACTTGCTGCTTTCCATTGTACCGATCGCCGAAAGACAGACAGTGGTGATAAAGGAATGAATCCGGTCTCATTGATCGCCATCCATCCTAGGAAAGAAATCGGCCAAGCCGGGGATTCGAACAAACGACTTTCTGGTTTAAAGTCATGTGTGTAAACGACTGAGCTACCGGGCTCGACTCAGCCAATAATAAAAAGCTGAATGTTGTGATTTCAAATTCTTTTGCCTCTGAGAAAACTCACCGTATCGGATTGTATAGATTCAAGATCCAACTGTATATTCTGAGCAGTTTGGTCTGTAAATGTGCATTGAGTGGTGCAAAACAGTCCAAGGGTTGACTTTTGACCAAAGAATCAGTCGTTTTAACGACCTTGGGAAGGCAGCTTCTAGAAACATCGCGGGAAAAGGAGAAAATGCTGGTAACCAGCATTTTCTTCTCTTCCCACGATGCTTTATACCCTTCGAAAGGTAAACCTCTCAATTTTATATATATTGGATCTTTCGTCTTCAAATGAGCTACGCTCTGGAAAAAAAATGGCCGGGGGGGGGGATTAAAAGCATTCTCGTGATCCATTATTCCAAGCAAGTCATCACATAACGTGCATAACGTTACATAAAAATAAACACATATTTCATGTAGATTTAAAAGAGAGAGAGAGAGACAGACAGACAGACAGACAGACAGACAGACAGACAGACAGAGACAGAGAGACAGAAAGAGAGAGAGCTTTTTTCATTCATTTTTACAGAATATATCCGTAGGAATTATGCGAATAAATAAGACGAGAGGCAAAGATGGTGGTGGTGGTGGGGGGTTTAATTACATTATAATGTTTACTCGTCAAATCTTTGTCAAAATTTCGCATGAGAACGATACTGTTTATTTTCCTACCGGTGTCTGTATAGGCCTTTCCCTTATCAACGGCCTGTACCGTTTTCCACTCGCTTACAAGTTTTAACGACATTGAAGTTGAAGGCTTTTGAAAACACTGCGGAAAAAGGAGAAAATGCAGGTAACCAGCATTTTCTCCTTTTCCCACAATGTTTTCTGTCCTCTCAAAGATAATTTTGATTATTTAATTTGTCGTCCGCAATGCTTTCAATTGTACTAATAACTAAAATTGTGTCGCTTGGTATAGACTTAAAATTCTTTTAGGTTAAAACAAGACATAGGAAGAAACTGACTCATACACAAAATGAAATTCTATTGCAGGAATAGGGAAAAAGTGTGACGAAAGGAAAAATACTGCTCTTAATATACAATCTGTTTTGATGTCAAAATGCTTCAGTGAACATTTGTCAGACTTGAATCCAGTCAATGTCTTCACTTATGGGGTAAAGGGTTTTGTACTATTTTGTTGTAACAATCTTTAGAACGTAATGGACCTAAATTAAGTAAATATTTGGGTAAATTAGTGACTTTTTAAATACACCTGGGAAAAATATACTTTGACGACATTGTGCTTTCTTTTGTGTACTTAGAATTCTGTCTGACCCAGTAGTTTAGGTGATAGATTAGTAAAACGGAGTTCCTGTGTTCGATCCTCATCGAAATCACTGGTCTGTTGCCAGTGGTGTCGCTGGTCAAGTCACTTCTGAGCCCTACCCTGGAGTTGTTTAACTTAGGGACTGCACAAATATGTGAGCTGTCTCTGCGGTATAACTGAAATACTGTTTCATGAGATATGAAACATTTACACATGAGCTATACACTGTGAAAATTGGGCTTAACACTTAAAGAGCTGAATTAATGAGTTAAACCTTTTCAAGTAGGAAAAGCAGCCCTAATATTGTTATTTCAAGATTGTTTCAGCCATAATATGTAATAAGGTAGCGGATAGTGTAGATCTAAGATCAGACTGCACGTTCTGTGCAGTCTGATCTTGATCTGCACTGTCCGCAAAACCAAGTTAACTTGGTTCCAACACTGTAAGGGTTAAATGCATCTGCAATAAGTATCTACCGCTCAGGCCGATCAAAGGTTGAAAAATTTCGCTGTTGGTAAATTTTCTGCATGTCAAAGGACCATTGACCTTGCGATACAGTCATAATAAAGAGTATCTTGCATCACGGAGGTGCATTAACTTTCCTTTTGCCAGAGCATGGTTTACAGATTTCATATTTAGAAATCTTAACTTGAAGACTGGCCATCGAATAACATTAATAATACATTCTGTCCCAGCCAGTTACTTGGTTGTCCTCGGAATTTTGTATCAGAACTGACTGTAGAAAAACGACAAAATATTAAACTCGTCCAAATGAAAAGAATTTGCAGACGACAATTTGAATGTGTCTAAAATCATGATATTTTTTGTGTTAAAGAGTAGAAAACATCGTGGGAAAAGGAGAAAATGCTGGTTACCAGCATTTTCTGCTTTTCCTACTATATTAAAAAAAAAATTCTTCCTGAGGGTAGTGAAAATACGAGATTGTTTGGTATTGGGTTAGCTATTTTATGCAGACGACAAAATTTTAGACTGGTACAAATTGAAAACTATTACAGACGATAAATCAAATTTGGCTCAAATGATGAAATTTATTTTCTGAATGAGGATAGAAAACAGCGAAAAAAAGAGAAAATGCTGGTTACCAACATTTTCTCACTATGTTTTCAAAAGCCAAATGAATACCTGAGCCAGTAGGCCAGTCATCGAATTCATGTACCCCAGAACCGCAGTCATTTCTACTTTTCCCACAGTGTTTTCTGTTATTCAAAACACACATTCAGTTCATTGTACCATATTTGGATTTCGCCTGCAAGTTTTAACTGCATGTAAACTAAAGCTTCTATCGTTTGCAGAGAAAAGTATAGTTCGTAAAATTTATCATCGTTTGAGACCCGCCGAGCCCCGGTAGCTCAGCCGGTAGCGTGCAGAACTTGAGAACAGGGGTTCCAGGGTTCGATCCCTGGCTCGGCCAATTTCTTTCCGAGGACTGATGATAGTCATTGCGACAGGATTCATTCCTCTCCCACCGCTGATCATTGTTTCGACGATGGTTATGTTGGAAAGCAGCCAGTGGCTTGGAAAGAAAATTGTGCGGAGTACTGGTAATAGAGACTCCAGGAAAGCATGGATAGGTGCACTGGCCGCCGCGATATAACTGAAATAATGTTTAACACCATACAATCAATCGTTTGAGACCCAGAAGCGACCGAAAGTAAACAATGCGAGTGGTACAAAAATTTCTTCCTGTATTTGCTACATAAATTTTTGTCGTCTGGAAAAGAATATAGAGGAATCACTGTAGACTCTTGGACAAGATAAAAAAACATATGCAAATGTAACAAACAAACAAACAAACAAACGAAAGGAAAAAAATCAAATATTTACCCTCGATTAAGGAGAATAGATAGATGCAACCAATCTAGGCATAAATGCTGGCTAAAATTCTAAAATTTGCAAACAAACGCAAAAGCATGACGGCTAAAAAGTGTTGGATAAAAAATATAACCTGTCTTAAAAAAGACGTGATAAACTACCAGCAAAATTATTTTGTCTGACTTTTACGAGTGCTTTCTTCTCTTCCCACGATGTTTTCAAAAACACTCGGCTTCAGGGTCGTGAAATAGAAGAGTGTTTGCTTGAGAGTCAGATGTTGTCTCGGCTTCCTTTAACCTTTAATCACACTAAACTCGAGTTTTAACGACCCTGAAAAAAAAAGGCCTTAAAATTATTGTGTGAAACGGAGAAAATGCTGGTTACTAGCATTTCCTCCTTTTCCCATAATGTTTTCAGCACTATCAAAGACAAATTCCATCATTTGAGCAAGATTTGTATCGTCGACTGCAAATGCGTATAAATTGGAAAAGTCTCCATTTTCATCTAGTGATAATGAGTTGAACAAATACATGAACTTTCATAATGCCAAATTTTGAAAATGAAGAAAATCTTACGAAAAGCAACAAGGTTATCCGATTATGTATTGGTAATGATTACGTAAAGAAGCTCCAGGGAATAAAAGTTTCAGAATGAAAGATCATGAATTCCCCCAGTCTATTGACAGACTGGATTTAGAGGAGAAAAATGTAGAGAAAATCTGATCAGAATACGCGATGATCAAATACTGAAACACACCGGTAAATTCTTTTGACCATATTGGTTCTTCCAGCGAATAAGGCGACCCATATCGATAAATCGAGCACGCCTTGTTCGACTAGATTCCCGCCTCGTTTAGATTCTCGTGATTTGATTGGCCGAGACGGGTTCTGAGACTGCGAGCTCTATTCCAACTTTGGAAGGCAATAAATAATGTATTAGCATAATCAATTGATATTTGTTCTTCCAATTGCGTCGGGGAATCGGAACTGGTTCTAAAATCACCGTATCCGAACTTCCTTCCCCAAATTTTGAAAGGAACTTGTAACCGGCAGTTGGCTGTTCCGTGACGGAAATTGCCGACTTGCAAATCGGAAATTCAGTCGGCGAGCAAGATAATAGTGAAACTACCCCAACAAAATCAACATAGGAAAAGAGAAGTGGGGAAAATTGAGTGGAAACGGAAAACTTAACGTCAGGAACTAGCAACAGGAAGTTAAGAGGAAAAAGATAGATAAATATAATTTAGCAAACAATGCAGGGACTGAAGCAACAGGACTATTATAGAACGTGCAGTTTTCCCGGGTTTTCCGGGATGATGTTTCCGGGTAAGTGAAAGTGTATATTACCGTTTTATATATGTTTCTTATTTTTTCCCGGAAAATCTTGGCAAAAGAATCGAGAGTGATTGTAAAGCTTTTATTACCCATTTTGGTTTTTGGCTTAGGTTTTTATTTTTGCTTATTTCTGGGTCTCTTTCTTTATCTTTTCTTTTCGAATGAAAGATATTCTAAAGACTAAAGGCACATTTTTTTTGTGGTACCACAGAAATTTTTTTTTTTTTCAAGTTTAGTTTCTTTTATGCACAGTGTCGGGATTATACTGCATAGAACGTGCAGTCTGATCAATGATTAACACTGCACGATACTGTAGAGGAATTGTGATTCGATGACTTAAAATATTTACTTAATAGCAACGGAGTTTATGCTTGAATAAGATGTAAATTTTTATCCCGCTCCTTTTATGAAATAATCTCGGGTTTTAAAGACCCTGAGGGAAAAGACTTGCAAACATTTTGGAACAAGGAAAAAACCAGCGTTTTCTTCTTTTTCCAAATTTTTGTCTCCCAGTTTCAAAGACAATTCTTATTGTACGAACCACGTCGACTTTGTGGTCTACATATGGTCTGCAACACGTGAAAAGGGGCATTCGGACATTTGCGTAAAGTGTCGTCTCGGATCAGCCTGCGCAGTCCGCGCAGACTAATCCAAAACGACACTTTCCGTTTTTATGTAATTTTATGTTTTGCGCAAATCTACTATAGCACAAAATCTAATGCAGTCGTAATGTGCCGTCTCGGACTAGCCTGCGCGGACTGTGCAGGCTGATCCGAGACGACACTTTACGCAAATGTCCGGATGCCCCTTTGCCCGTGTTGCAAGTCATTATTATTATTATGCTTTGAATCTAGACTTGTCTGAAATAGTGTCGTTTAGTAAAGCGTTAAGTTAGAACTTATTATGTAAGATATCAAGCAGACACAGTATGTAATACAAAGCTCGATCACTTATTAAACTATACAGAAGACGGCATGTATCACCGGGGTAGCTTTATTTTTACATTGAGACTTCTTTGACATACTCAACCTTTAACCATTGTAATACATTGAGAAATTGATCAAATCAAGCAGTTTATCTTTTTATTCCGGTGTTTTCTTTATTACCTTTACATTATTCTTTTCTTTTCTTGCTCAACTATGATTGTCTTTCCTTCAACAGCCATGAAACAGAAATATAAACTTGTCATTAGAATGTGTCGGTCAACAACTTAAAGTGGATTACATGTATATATGGCCTGCAACACGCGAAAAGGGGCATTCGGACTTTTGAGTAAAGTGTCGTCTCGGATCAGCCTGCGCAGTTCGCGCAGGCTAATCCGAGACGGCATTTTACGACTACTTTAGATTTTGTTCTTTGGTAGATTTGCGCAAAACAGAAAATTACATAAAAATGGAAAGTGTCGTTTCGGATTAGCCTGCGCGGACTGCGCAGGCTGATCCGAGACGACACTTTACGCAAATGTCCGAATGCCTCTTTTCGCGTGTTGCAGGCCATATGGAACCATAGTTATATAAACTTTGTCTCTTATGGCTGGAGTCCGATAGCTTCAAATGTCCAAAAATTTAGATGGTCATTATCATCAATATTTTTTTAAATAATGAAATTAAAAAAATCAGACGTTTACCTTTTATCTTTAACCTGCATGTTTTCAGCCTTACAATTCATACTTCGGTATAAGTATATGTACATTAATAACGTTACATTTTAGATTTTTTAGAGAAATTGTCATTATTCTTCCTATGTGACTTCTAACGACTGGAAACTTAGATATTTCGTTTCAAAATAAATATCTACCAAAACTTAAAACTGCCATTTTTAGTAGGTTAGGGCGGAAAATATATATGCCATACTCTGTAAAAAGGAGGTTAAAGGTTTCTGCAAAATGTATCGACCCACGTCAGCCTGTGCAGTCTGCGCTCAGGCAAAAGGGAGTTCAATGCATCTCTGTGATGCATAATACTAAGCAAGTCATCGTATAATTATGGATCTATAAAATCAATTTTCTTTTATAAACCGACTGCATCATGAGATAGACTGGTCCTTGGACATGTAGAAAATTTACAAATAGTAAAAGGTTCCGATCCAGATCAGCCTGCGCGGACTGCGCAGGCTGACGTGGTCGATATTGTGGGTTTAATGCAGATGCAGTAAACCTACTTATCACATTAGTACTCAAATGTAATGTAATTATTATTTTATATGACTACTCGTAGAAGCTGTATTAGCTTACGTCAAATCAAGTCTGCGTTCGGTTTGGTACAAAAATGCATTTTAAACCCCTTTTCAGACAGTACAGAGTGCCTCTCAATTATTATTGTATTTAAAAAATGACCGATCGCATTTTTGGCTCGGCTGGTATTGAAGAAAAACGGCGAGGTATTTATCATAACCCTGTTGTCGCCTGTGTCGTCGGTGACATTTTAAGGACTTCCTAAAACGTTGGATTTTCTGCTGATCGGCAGAAATGTACCAATATGCAGAACTGTAGAATTGCTGATAAAATGGATATTGTATTTTGAATATTTAATTATAGATAGACATGTTACAATTTTATGTTTTAAATGTTTAACTCTTTAACAGCTAAATATATACACCCTTACCTTTTTCTACGGCTGAAAATTTAATCTGCTAAAACTCAGAAAAAATTCTATTGTGTAGACTCTATTGAAGATGCTAAAGGTCTAGATCAAAGATCAGACTGAACATTCTGTGCTGTCAAACCTTGATCTAGCCTTGATATACCCTTGTTTTCGCCTGTGGGGGTGAAAAGATCAAACATATGGATGAGCCATGGTCTGTGAAAAGGGGGTTTAATGCATCTGCGAAAAGTATTGACCCAGGTCAGCCTGCGCAGTCCGCGCAGACTGACCTGTGCCAAAACTTTTCGCTATTGGTCAATTTTCTGTATGGCCAAGGCCTGGTCTACCTCATAATTAAGTCGGTTGTTAAAAAAATGTGGCTATTATGGATCCATAGGTATGTGATCGATTGCTTTTGTATCATACATCACGGAGATGCATTAAGCCCCCTCTTGCGAGAGCGTGACTCAGATGTATTTATGTTATATCTAATTCTTGATTTATGTAACGGGAAAACAATATTGAAGCAAATGTTTTGTTTCGTGTGCTGTACATAGAACTTTAAAAACGGCCAAATCGTAAAAAACACCGCGACAATATTCTTTAATCTATAACTCTATTTAAAAATGTATTATTTTTGTATTTATTTGATATTTACATTATTTGTATTTATACAAGTCACAGTAACAAAGAATTCTACTGTTAATACTAAGTAGTATGACTAGACAACGATATATTTGAGTCCTGTTCTGTGAAAAGGTGGTATAGTGTTTCCGAAAGAAGCATTGACCAATGTTAACCAGCGGGTCCGCACAGAGTGACATGGCTCTGTACCTTTTACTTTTGGTCAATTTTCTGCTTGTCAAAGGACAAGTGCACCTCATGATTCAGTCGTTCATTATACAAAATGGATCTAATGGATCCACAAATATATGTGAAGACTTGATATCATGCATTACGGGGTTGCATTTAACCTACTTCTCTCAGAGCATGGCTCACATAAATTAGCACAATACAAGTTTTCAAACATGAAATTGTTTATCCTTGCTTCAAAGATATGGATTCTTATACAGTTTTGCTTAAAAGATGATCAAGAAACCTTACTGACTTTATTTTGTCTTTACCTTTTATGCAGACCCGTCCTACGGTAAAACAGCATGGACCCCGCAACCTCCAAGTTCACAAGGTAGGCAAGTAAACATTGTCATTGGTTATCTCTCTGATTTTGTCTATATTGAACCAGTATGGTCTGCAACACGCGAAAAGGGACTTCCGGACATTTGCGTAAAGTGTCGTCTCGGATCAGCCTGCGCAGTCCACGCAGGCTAATCCGAGACGGCACTTTACGTCAACATTAAATTCTGTTCTACATCAGACTTGCGTGAAACAGAAAATCACACACGATTGGAAAGTGTCGTCTCGGATCAGACGGACTGCGCAGGCTGATCCGGGACGACACTTTACGCAAATGTCCGAATGTCCCTTTTCGTGTGTTGCAGGCCATATCGTCTTTCTCTCTATCAATGTCTGTGTGTCTCTCTGTATCTTCCTCTTTCTCTCCCTCCATCTCCCCCCCTCGCTCTTAACACCCCTTCCGCCATTACATCATAACATGCTTTTACTGTTTAAAAGAATGACAAACTTAACTCTTAGACTTCTACGTGCTGACAGGGCGATCGAGATCAGTCTGCACAGAACGACACAAAAAGATTTTTGCCAGTGAACATTAAAGGTGGCCCTTCAGATTTTGGGACGAAAATTTTACAAATATACAAAAAAATCATCCTTATACTCCCAAAGCCTTTTAATTTTCATTCATAAAACCCCAGTAGTCGAAAACCATCCGACAACAAGAGAAGTTAGAGATTTACTACGGCCCAGGTCGACACCAACGGGAAACACGGTCTATTTTTACATGAGCAACTCGCTCATTTACATACCGGAAATAGACAGACGAAGCTTCAAACATAGCGTCCGAAGAAGACATTATGGAAAATAATTACATTATTTGTTATGTTGTGGAATTTAAGCGTCATTAGTCACGTGCCAGTCACTTGACATTCCCACAATGCTTTTTTGATTTCTGGCGCGAAATCTAAAAATACCTTAAGAGGCTACGTAGCCTTTTAAGGGAACACCATCAAAAAAAATTTTTTTTGTAATTTTATGATTCTTAATTATTGATGATTTGTATTGTTTTTTTTCATATAAATTTCAGTGATATATATTTTTTTTAATTAGGCGAGATGTGAAAAATCTAAATACCCACCTTTAAAACAGCATTTAGGTTTTTTTTACAATTAGCTGAAAATTTCTGTTGAATTTGTACAGCATATAAGGCTTAATTGGTTTTCACTACACTGAATTCCTCAGTAACTCGTGGAGCCCTTGTGGTGCAGTCGGCATCGTACAGGAGTTAAGAGCAGGAGCTCGCTGGTTCGCATCCCCAGCTCGGTCAATTTTCTTTCCGCGGTTTGATGATATATAGTCATTTCGACAGGACTAATTCCTCTCTCATCGCTGTTTCGACGATGGTTAGGCTGGAAAGAAGCCAATGGCTTGGAAAGAATATTGTGCGACATACTAGTAAAACAAACTCAAGGAAAGCATGGATAGGTGCACTGGCCGCCGCGATGTAACTGAAATAATGTCGAAAACGGCGTTAAAAATCATATAACCAAAACCTTATTAGCTTTTACTAGCATTACCTGCGTGTTGTATAATGCATACCTGGGTGGGTGGTAAAAACGTGTTCTATTCTGTAAAGAAAATAAAAAGTAACAAGAAATATCTTTAAAAAAGATAATGGCGTAAATTTGCCAGCAAATAGGCAGAGTTCCTTAGAATAAACATGTCTACTTTTTTGACCAATCATAATCCATTCATTTGTTATCAGTACCAAAAAAGTAGGTCAAAAGCCAGCACATTCAGCTGCGCCGAAGAACCCTCAACTTAAGTGATATGAATAGACTTTATGGTAGACAAGGGTTAGTGGAAAGGTATAGATGTGGCAAATAGAGATTTCGATTTCAATTTTCTCAGAAATCTTGGTTATCTTTTTTCCATTTGTCAAAATATTTCAATAGTATTTCTAAACAAGGACATGAAAATGTTGCGCGCATGAGGTCAGCATTATTGCAATAATTAAGGATGAAAAGTGAATTTAAATAATGGCCTATAATCGGAAAGTGTCGCGTGACCAAATTGGCGATGATCACGTGATTAGCTTGTAGCTAAACATGTCGGCGCTGGCAAACCCGCAATTTGGCCAACGCATTTCAGGAAAATGGCCCCATTTCTCTTTTCACAGCGTCTTATCTGTAAAATAAAGAATATCGTTGGGAAAAGTCAAACATTGGCTTTAACCGATCCGTGGAAATACGGCTTGAACACGATTGAATAAATAAATGATTTTATCTATAAATGAATCAATCACGAAATAAAGTCACGTACACGATTAAGTAGGCGGAAAAATAGAGTAAGTGCAAGAAAAAAAATCAATCAATCGATTGATCGATCCATGAAAATTATCTGAAGAGAAAGGAAATCTACGGACATTTTGTTACCGAGGACGGTAATACCGATATTTGTATTTATTGTTGATGTCAAATTTTTCTATTCAGTAAAGTATGCTAGCCAAGTAACAGTTTCTACGAAAATACATGACGGGTCGTCGATCACAATGCTAAAATACTGTTAAAAATGGTGTCAACCACGAATAAAAACGATCATACTATTAGACAATGTACGAGTATTTCATGCACACGGTTTATTAATATTATATTTTAAGGAATGCCGAATTTGAATGTCTGGTGTGATTGCTCAGAAGTACATGTAGTCGTTTATAAAGCTTAAATTCGTTTCAAATAATGGAGTTATATACGAGCAGCGCTCGTAGAAAAGGGGGTTTAATGGACCTTCGTAATATATTATACCAAGCAAGTCGTGCATGAAATGGGTCCATTTTGTCTAGACATTTTTGTCTTCTGGCTAAATCCTGAAGTAGAACGGTCCTTTGACAGACTGAACATTGACCAATTAAAAAAAAAAAAAACGTTTTGACCCAGGTCACCCTGAGTGGACTGCGAAGGCTGTCTTGGGTCGATACTTTTTACAGATGCATTAAGCTGGACACCTTTTCAAAGAGCATAGCTCATACGGATTTCTATCTGAATTACAATGTTTTCTGGATACAGGTAAATGTTATTTTTTTGAATGCAATGGGTTGTAAAAGCACTTTCGATTAAATCATAATAACTCGAGGTCAATAACTAAATAAAAGCACTCCATCTGTGGTATACTGAAAATAATCTAATGAAGTAATTCATCTTCTTATAGGATACGCTGCTCATCCACACAGTCCGATTACAGCCATTGGAAAACCTTCGCTAGATTCGAACCACACACCCTGGCGACCACAAGGTAAATAAACAATACAATACATTACAAAGGTTTTAACACATGAAACATCATGTACAAGAAAGACAAACTCACTAGAAAACAGAAAATATGAATTTTTGAAGAACACAGCATTACGTAAACAAAGATAAAAAGTTAACAAAGGTAATAAATAAAAAAAAACATACATAAAAATTTGAAACAACTGTTTTGAACTATAAGTTTTGAACTTTAAGTATTATTAGTCTAACTTAAAGTTTTACAAATGATAGTAAAGTTTTGAAAACATCCGTCAACATCACGAAGAAGGCTTAAGCCGAAACGTTGATTTAGTATTTCAACTAAATCTCATACTTGTTGCAACAGACATTTTTTTCCCATGAAATTATATACCAGTAGAATTTATTCAGATTCCACGAAAAGTAGCAAAGAATGAAAAGCTTTTACAAAATACTAATAACAAGTTTTGAGATTTTATTTTAACATTAGATAGTAAAGTTTTGAATAATTGGCTTACTATAGTAGTTTCGTTTTTTTTTTTTTTTATTTTGTTTCCGTGGTCAGTGTATTTTGAACATTTTAGTAAAACGTGATATTCATTTTCAGTGATATGTTTATATTGTATTTGCTCCGTAATATCTTAAGACTAAATTATAAGAATGATAACTATGTAAACTCTATACATGTATTAGTTGACGAGATGGATCAAATGGTTTTAACCAATCAGAGAAATTATGTTACTTGAAAATTTTAAAACTGCCAAAGTATGCCTTTTGAAATGATGGATTCTGGCTCCAGAGTCTATGTTACTGACTGTAGCAATTAAATCTATTTTCAAGGGTTGGTTTTGCATATAGCATGTTAAATGAAAAATGAGAAGTCTAATAACAGACAAAACGTGACTTGTCAACAATATAACTAATATATCTATTGATTAAATCAAGCCTAATATCGGTTGAAAATACAATATTTCGTTATTATCATGTATGCCATTTCTTCCCTTATATGCTTTTAATAAGCGTTGCAGTCTATCATCCCAATCATCGTTTATTTATTTATTTATTTATTTATTTTATTTTTTTACACATGTATTTATTTATTTATTTCGTTTTATTTTCAGATTCTTATATATTTCTTTTATTCATCTTGATATGCTATTTTATTATAATTAAAGACTGTATATGCTCACAGCATTTTTCTGTACAGAAACAATGTTCTACCGTCCGAGGTCCATATTGAAATCACTGAAAATAAACCGTTTTCAAACTATCGGTGACTAATAAGTCATATTTTCTGACCCAGAAATTTTCTATTTAAATGAATTTGTCAATGAACGACTTTTTAAGATACCATATAAAAGCACATAATGAGATAAACATATACATGTACAAACAACAGCAAAGAGGACAAAAGAATGATTAGAGTGATGTGTTGTTTAGTTTGCTTGGTGTTCGTTCATCTCTTTGTATGCCAGCTGAAAAAAAGCACATGTTTTGTCGATAAAAAAAGATTCAAAATGTTGCACATTGCACTCTAATTTTGATCTACGCTGTCCACAAACTACGCCAAGTTACATTCAGCACTAAAAGGTTAATGTATTTGTCAATAATGTGTCAGTCTTTTGATGGCGGCCAGTCAATTTAGGCCTACTCGTGAACTTGTAGGCGTTTAGTTTATCAGCTCCATATTCTTTCCATGGTATTGACTGCTTTCCCAAAAATAGACAGTACATGTAAAGCTAGTGCAACGTTCAACGATAATAAAACTGAATCCTGTTGCAATGACGGTATCTAAACCATGGAAAGAAAATGTATGGGCTCGCATCACTATAATTACAAATCCAGTCAGTGTACCATCGACCTGGCTTCCTGTGCTCGGAAGTGTTCATAGAGATACTACATACTATTGTCTAGTCTGGCTTCTCTGCTTGTTTCAGGGCCCGTATTGACCAACTATTCTTAATAACATTCATAGTCTCAAACTTCTGATTGGTTGAACCAAATGGTTTAGCCAATCAGAAATGGTTACTTTCTAACTTGAGAATAAGACGAAAATTGCAAATTAGAGTGTTCGGAGAATATACAGGCTGATGTTTTGTAATATTTCATATTAATATCGCAGTACTGTTTTGTGATTGTGTGTGCAGGACTATGGTCTTTTTTCCACCATAAAATATTTACCCGTCTGTCCCGATGATAACAGACTTAAATGTAACAAGGGTTATATGATAAAGCAAATGAAAGGGAAAAGCCGACGGATAATTCACGCAAAGGATCTTCTCCGTATTTGATATTCCATTTTAGGCAATCATTTCAAGCATGCGTCAAGTATGCCATTAGTCAATCGTGAATTATGTTCTTTCTTTGGAAATTTACACTCAATTATATTGACGGAATAATCACAAAGATTATTCAGGACGGCTATTAATTCTTGGGGAACCCTTTTTCTCCCGGCTTTTTGTCAATTGGGGAAGCACGGCACAATTTCAATTCGCCGCATCTTGGTACTAAAGAAGTATCTTTTTTTCCCTTTTCCTTTTTTTAAACTCAAAATCTTTTTTTTTACTTAATCACTTTATCAAATACAGGTTAGTTTAGATAATCATGCTTTTGGATGTGGTTATATACAATTGATTTTATGCCAATGTGTTTCATGATATTCCAAAAAAAAAAAAAATGTGTGGGTAAAAAAAAACACGGAGGCATGTTCGGAACACTGAATTACCGGAAGTGATCGACGTGACGCCATATTGAATGTCGCATATTGAAGTAGTTGGTCTTAATGGGATAGAGATAGGAAGAAAAAATGGCTGATTTCGCAATGAAAATATTGGTAATTTGGAATTTTCTTGCCGGAAAAATAACCTGGTTTTATTAGAAGAAGAGACAATCGTTGATTTCAGAAATGATGCATTTTATCATTAAGTTCGGTTTTCTAAAAAAAAAAAAATGTTAAAACATTTTTTTTTTTTCTGTCTTGAGGCCGTAGTTATCGACTATTTGTAATAAAATTTTTAGACTAACTCTGAAGAAATTTCTGATTTTGAAAGTGACACAGTTTCTGATCGGCTAAACCAAATTGTTTAGCCTAATTGAAATTGTTTAGCGTATCAGAAATTGCGTTACTTTTTACTCCTAGAACTACACTAAGAATGCAAATTAGAGTGGTTGCTGAATATGGCCGCTGAAACAAACATTTTTTTTTTCTTATTTACACAGTTGTGTAAAACAGATTTCGTTAAAAGACGGGGATAAATAATGCTCCCTTTTCATTCGTTTTATTGTTCCTAATTGTTCAGGATGTTTGCAGAGCTTAGTAGTCTTATACTTATGAAAATGACGATTTAATTCATTTAAATGTCATAGCCAATCCATGATAAGGTATGAAAAATATCGAATTCGGTAAAAGTAAAAAATGGAAAATAACAAAAATATTTGTGGTAAAGTATGTTTGCATAAACCATAGTCACTGTGGCTCGGACGTACTTTGTCAAGTTGAAGATGTGTAAAACATACGATGGGTCATGAAATGCTGTTTCGTGCAGTCTTAAGTACAGGAGTATTGTTTATTCTAATCAACCAGAATACCTGGCTGAAATATTAATGTCGTACAATTAAGTTAGATTTTGATTTGGTAATAAAAAAAAAACTACATAATATACTTCTTTCCTCGGACAAGTACGTTCAGTTTTAATGGTTTATTTATAGTATAGATAAACCACCAACTTCACTACATCGTAATATGTCTCCATCCACGTAATATTTTCTCTTTAAAAATCGTTTCTTTTTATGGTTTTCAGGTAGCGGACAGATACAACTTTGGCAATTCTTACTGGAACTACTTTCAGACAGTAGTAACATAAACTGTATATTATGGGAAGGAACAAACGGTGAATTCAAACTAGTTGACCCGGACGAAGTTGCACGGCGGTGGGGTGAAAGAAAAAGTAAACCGAATATGAACTACGATAAACTTAGTCGTGCACTGAGGTATTACTACGATAAAAACATTATGACAAAAGTTCACGGGAAACGCTACGCCTACAAATTTGACTTTGCTGGTCTTGCACAAGCAATGCAGCCAAGCGCACCTGATCCCACAGCGTATAAATATCAACAAGATATCCTAATGTCTAGTTACCATCATAATTCAAAGTTCAATTATTTAAATCCTCACACACCTATATCATCATCAACAGGGCTTTTTGGTGCACCATCCAGCTACTGGTCCCCGGCAAACGGAAGTTGTTCATTTTATCAGAACATATCTAACCATCACATGCCCCACCACTCCGGACAGTTTCCTTCCGTCCCCCCACCCCCATCTCACCATATCAGTTCATATTACTATCAAACAGGCACGGACTTTTTAAAACACGCGGACATTCACGATACGTCGTTTTAGTCTGTTGAAAGCTCGATTTGAGTTAGTGGCTGAAATAAATATAACTTGCGTGTGCAGTGTTTGCGTGAGGTTGAAAGATGAATAATGAAAAATAGTGCCTGTGATTCTTGGACGAATTCATGTGCGCCGATGGCTGTGAAAAAAAAATAGTGCCTGTTTATGTTTTTTTTTTATGCTCTCTCAAAGTGGGATGATCGTAATGAAAATAATGCCTGTTGTGTTCAAAAGTATTAGAATGCTTCAAAGATCACCATGAAGTCCCTTCACAACACCGGAGATTAAACCTTAGAAAAAGACTATTTTTTGTGAAAAAAAACTCGCATCACAATGAGTAAACAATGAAACGGATATTATTACAGACACCAAAGAATTTACCTTGTACTCATTTTCTGCGATTTTCTAAAAAGCAAAGTAATGCTTCGACTGATTATGACATTATACCTGTATTTTTTATTGAATTCCAAATTTCATCCCTTAAAGCTATGCACATGATTGGAAGAAAGTGTAAGGAAAAACAACCGATTACATAAAACAAATAAAACAATTTGAGGAGACAATATCAGGTACAAACAGGGGCGGGAAAAGAGAAATATCGGGTTCAAACAGGAAATAATTCTTCCTTCGGGTACCAACTAATTAAACTTTACCGCATATCTACCTTTGTTATCAGTGTAATATTGCCATTTCGAATTCATTTTCTCACATCTATATTTGAGCTCAGCAAAATGTGACGCAAAGATAAAAGCATTGTATTCCTAAACTCTCTTTCCAGTGCATGGTTTTACCCACATTTCTGTGCCGATTACATTTTCGGAATTGGTGATCATGGCAAAGCTGCTATTTGATTTACATTTAGATTTCAAATCAAGTAGTTATTCGTAGAATTCTTCTGACTTTTTTTCGGACGAACACTATTGTCAAAACATGAGATAGCGTAATCCTTATGAATTTCACCACCTACATGTACTTGTATCTTTTCGAATATCATGGCTCATTCGTGAGATTTGATGGATAAATAGATCTTGCTCTCGCAGGCTTTTTGAGCAAAGATTTCGCTTATTGATATTTTTTTTCCGACTCGTTTAATATGATTTTTTCAGGCCCAAATGCCAACTTTGCTCAAATCCTGTATGTCTCTTTGAGAAAATTCTAACTATTATTCATAGCATAGGTTTTAGTTAAAGAATATGAATATAACCCTCTTGTTTGGCCGCTTGTTTATTCATCCTTTTACCAAACAGTCCCACGCGGAAGGAATAATTTTGAAACATTCTGGTCACCAGCATTTTCTCCTTTTCCCACAATGTTTTCTACCTTGTCAAAGAAATCTGAAGCATTTGTGACACTTTTTAATTTGTCGTCTGCTGATGCTTCGATTTGAAAAATTCATTATTTTTTCGTTACGTTTCACAAATTAATGAAGGAACCCTGCTGTGTAGTTAGATCCATGTATGACTTGAGCAAAGAGTGGATGTACAGTCAGTGGCCTAAAGCATTTCATCAAATCCCAAATTCCCATCGATTCACTTGCATTTTTCAGTGTACTAGAAATTTAACTATGCTGCTTCTTATCTTGCAATCAAAAAGAAAACTTTACCGATAGAAATTGAGTCGTACGCCAATACACCGTAGTTCGACGCCCGACATCTCTCTAAAACCCAGCGGTGGCATTTTTGCGTTGAATTTTGGTGACGCAAATTTTAAAAAAGTTTTTCGGAAATGTCGATCATCTTTTAAACAGCTACATTTTTATTCTATTACATCTTGTCGAGTCTGGAAATGTATATTTCAATGTAGGATTTATTTTGTTTTATTTTTATATATAAGTTTCATAGCTATAGCTTTATCTTTGAGTCATTTAAGTTATATAGTTATTGACAATGAAGCTGTCCTATTTTCTATTTCATATGTGCAATTATTTACAAGTACAATGACTCTAGTATTATTATAATTATTATTATTAAAGAATTCATCATTATACCCCCGCAAAACGAATGTTTTCGGGGGTATACTGGAATCAGCCTGTCTGTCTGTGTGTCCGTCCGTGTGTCCGTCCGTGTGTTCGTGTGTCCGTCTGTGTACAAAATACTAGTAATTGCCTGTTTCTGTCAAAGCGCTGGCGGTGGTATTAAGTCACCTTCAGTGACAGCTCTAGTTGTTTTTGTCATAATCATATAGGTATACACTTCAAAGCTACAAATTATTTTTATCCTCTTACCATACAAAACCGAGTTTAACGACCCTGAGAAAACAAACTCTTAAATCGTTGTCGGAAAAGGAAAAAATGCTGATAACCGGTATTTTCTCCTTTCCCCAAAATGTATTCTATTACTTCAAAGAATAGTTTCATTATTCAAGCAATAGTCATATTGGCGTCTGCACATGTTTTTCATTTGGACAATTCTAAAATTTTGTCGCCTAGTTAAAGGTTAAACAAGTGAACAAAAGCAATGAAGCCCTGACTCACTCCTGCTGCTTTTTATTTACCATGATTGGAGGAAACTATTTCTTATACCCGTGTACGTTTAACCCAAATTAAATAAACTGTATCCTTTTTCTCTTTTCTGATGTCTTCTTTCATGGTGATGACGATGGTCAGGACGATGACGGTGGTAATAGCATAATAATCACTTAAAGTGCGTGTGAGGGGAATTAGAGTAATAAGTTTAATGTGAGCCATGCTCTGTAAAAAAGGAAGCTTAATGCATGATACCAAAGAAAATGATCACATTCCTACGCATTCGTAATAGCCACATTTTTTAAAAACCGAGTTAATCATTAGGTAGACAAGGCCTTGGACATACAAAAAATTGACCAATAGCGAAAAGTTATGCCCAGGTCAGCCTGCGCGGATTGCGCAGGCTGACCTGGGTCGATACTTTTCGCAGATGCATTAAGCCCCCTTTTAACAGAGCATGGCTCTATTATATAAGTGTCTATGAGATTGTTAATTGATAAATATATGTAGAGAATAATTCATATAATAAATATTTAAAAACCTGATTGAGGTAATCTTCTTCTTTGTCAAAACAAAGACTTTAAATCATTGTACTATAACTCTCTCTCCCTCCCTCCCTTTCTCCGGAGGTTTATACGTTTTTGCTACTCTGAGCATAATGTGATGTTTGTTCAAATGACTTGTCTCTAAACTTGACTTATTCTTTCCAGTATTTTATAAAATACAGGAATGAGAAGTTAGTTCGATTTTCGTTTTTCGATTCGAGATTAAAAAAAAAAAAAAAAAGTTAAATTTTCGTTTTTCGATTTTCGAGATTCAAAAAAAGAAGTTTATTCGATTTTCGTTTTTCCATTTTCGAGATTCAAAAAAAGAAGTCTGTCTGATTTTCGTTTTTCGATTTTCGAGATAAAAAAAGAAGTAAGTTCGATTTTCGTTTTTCGATTTTCGGGGTTAAAAAGAACAAGTTAGTTCGATTTTCGTTTTTCGATTTTCGAGATTGCAAAAAACAAGTTAGTTCGATTTTCGTTTTTAGATTTTCCATATTCAAAAAGACAAGTTGGTTAGATTTTCGATTTTTGATTTCAGATATTCGGACTCTTGGCGTTTTTAAAGTTTTTATGCTCAAAAATTTAGTTTGGCACGCGGATCGATGCGATTATCATGTTCTCAATGTCAAAACTCAACCTTACCCTTCGAACAAAGAAAAACTTTACAAAATTTGAATATCGAAATACTGCTTTGCATTTTAATTTTCGATATTAGGATTCTTGCTGTTCTGAAAGTTTTTGTATGCTCAAAAATTTAGTTTGGCATGCGGACCGATGCCGCATATCATGTTCTCAGTGTCAAAACTCAACATGATCCTTTGACCACAGAAAAACTTTACAAAATTTGAATATCGAAATACAAAGCAGTAATTCGATATTCAAATTTTGTAAAGTTTTTCTTTGGTTGAAGGGCCATGTTGAGTTCTGACATTGAAAACATGATATTCGGCATCGTTCCGCATGCCAAACTAAATTTTTGAGCATAAAAACTTTAAAAACAGCAAGAGTCCGAATATCGAAAATCGGAAAAAAAAAAAAAAACGAAAATCGAACTGACTTGTTTTTTTTTTTTTGAATCTCGAAAATCGAAAAACGAAAATCAAACTAACTTTTTTTTTTTAATCTCGAAAATCGAAAAACGATTAAATTAACAGATCTACATAGCTTTTTCTTACTGACCGAAAACATCCGTTTCATTTATTAAGCAGGCTGATTTTTGATTTTTAAACGGCAATGTAATTTGAATAAAATTTCCCAGTGGATTGATTCGTGCTGTCTGAAGTTGATCTACACTGTCTGAAATAGTGCAATTAGTTCGGCTTTTCTTTTAGCCAAAAGTGTAAAAGTTTTTTTGAAGTATAGAGCGAAAGATAGCATTTCTGTGGGCCATTCACTCACTCGTAACTGAAGGAAAAATAATGAAGACAAGTTCTCTATTAACCATAGAGTAAAAAAAGGACGGTGTTAATTAAGATCAAACTGAACTTGATCTACTTCGTCTGCAACAGTTGCTTGTGTCACTCAGGCCGGCAACGACAGGGTAGGGCGAATGCAGCCATTTCTTAATATAGAGTTGATTCTTGAAATCTCACATGTTGAAAAATAAATACATATACACATATAATTTTTTTCTTTTTTCAAACATGAATTTGATTTCGTTCTATAATGATCAGTGTTTATGATTACACAGGCACAACAGTTCCTATATTCTTTGTTTTATAGCACGTGTTCTAAATATTAACATCGCAAGAGTGCATGACATAATGTCTGAGAATAAGTTTGCTTTGTCTTCATACGCAGGACCCATTTTTGCAATTCTATTGGGTGATCTCCACATTGTTGGTGCTTCACGACCCAGAGAGGTTTTTTGGTAAAACGACAACGGAATATTATCGAGTTATGGTTGTTAAAGGTACAATATATAAAGTTCCATTGAAAAAAAAATGACATCAAAAGCTTCTGATAAATTGATTTAAGATGATAGCATAGGTGTAAAATGTGTTTCAGGTCTAAGATGTCTTTCTGTCGTTGAATTGATGTTGTTGATGTCTGTAGAAACTACAACACAGCTTCTACTTTGGGAGCACTTTGATGAAACATGCTTACAGCACAATCACAGTAAATTTTCAAAAAATAATTGTGTTTAGGGGGAAAACATTTATAATTGTACCATTTTTTTCATATTTCGGTGAATTAGCCAACACTAGAACATGGAGGAAATGGCAACAAGACCAATAGGTAGGTAATATTTCATAGAAAACAAACAGCAGAGTTCTCGCATTGTTTAGGAAACAGTATGAGATGGTCGTAGATAACGATTTTCACTCAGTTTTCAACTTTCCAAGAAGTTACTGGCGTCACACCGTCTACTAACTATGAAAGGTTGGATTGCTGAAAAACACAGGAAACGTTATTACATATGCATCTCTTATTTAGCAGTCTAGCATCGATCCATGTCAGCCAGAAGCAATAAAGCAGAAATCACTTGGACGTTTGCCGGTCTATATTCCGAACAATCGTCTACGGAAGGAAGAAATTCTTGTTTATCAACATGTTCAATTTCTCAGCTTAACGTTGGCTGGTACACGAAAAGGAGAGTTTTGACAGTTAGAAAATTGGATTTCATATCAGATGGCCTGTGCACCAGTCACAGTTTACAGCGGAAGGATACTCTCTCGACTGTTAATAATGATATTTCTACGCATCAAGAAGTAGCGCTTTTTCATCCGTTATTGGCAGAAACTGTCTTAACGTCCCTTCGTTTGGTCGTTCAGTTAACTAAATTGGCGCTGCTTCGATCCTTTCCTTTCAACCTTTAGACCACAAGATAAATCAAATGAAATTTTCAATTTTGAATGGCAGATCGAAATAATGCAGAAACTGGTTTGGAAGGTGTGAAAATACATGTAGTGTAGCTTGCCTCTGCACAGCATGGTCTTTGAATTACCATTCAGGCGAAAGGATGCCCCTTGCTTGTGAATTGTCGAACCACAGAACTCGTAGTTTAAGGCTGTTCAAAACAGGGTTGTAACAGTGACTTTCGTTAGTCCTAGGACATGATTTTTGCCGAGCAGGAATTTAAGTGGATATCCTCTAATTTATCAGTCCTGAACTCTACTGACTGAACTACAGGGCCTCGGCGACATTATATTATTGTTATTTCACTACCATTCAAACGGCATCGAATGTACATACATGTAAGCCTCCTTCCTTCCACCCAGAACATTACCTGGTTCCAATTAAGGTCATGGGCACTGGCAAATCCGTCCACGCTGGAAGTGAAAATACGACTTTATTTACAGTTAATGTAATTAATTGAGTGCAACTCGTACACTGGTCGGACTGCACAAAAAGGGCAATAGGATCAATGATTTGGCAAAAACGGTCTTCAACACTTTCAAAAGTTAGACATATTCAACGAAATAAAAATGTTAATTTCATTTCATTTTGCAGTAAAAGGATTAATGCGATAAGCGGTCCTAATAAATGACATTGACAATGACAAAAAGAAATGGTGTCTCCCCAAAAAGGGCTAGAGAAACCGCAATATTTCAAAGAAAAAAATATGGAAGCTTAACGGGACTTCTTTTGATGCGTATTGCATGCAACGGAAACCAAATGAACCTAGAAAGGCTTCAAAACCACCATCGCTTATCTCTACAGTGTAGCTCAAGATCAGACTGCACAGAATGTCCGATATTTGACGAGACATTCTAGCCTTGAGTTTGCAACAGTTTAAATTTTTTCCACCCACTAAATATACATGTAAGTCTTTTAATTTAATAGCAGTGTTAGCATTATTGTGATACTTGGCCTTATTTAAGGGTATTAACAATGATAAAACGAAATAAGGATATCTCCCTGAGGGGGATTAGAAAACTGCAGTACGTGTCTTTTGGAAGAAAAAAAAGTATGGTAGCTTTTTAGAGTATTATTTTTACATGCATTACGAGCAACGGCACCCAATGAATCTAGAAAGACTAGTAGTACTACTATCGCTCATCTGGACAGTATAGATCAAGATTAGACTGCACAGAACGTGCAGTCTGATCTTGGATTAACACTGTTCGATATTTGACGATTCTAGCCTTGAGTTTGCAACCGTTTAACATTTTAAACCGACTGAATATAGATTTCATTTATGTAGCAATCAAAGGATTATTGCGGTATACGGCGCTACTGAAGAACATTGACGTTGATATAAAGAAATCAAGACTGGAAAGATCGCAGTATTTGGAACAGTTATTGTAACCTTGTTCGAAAAGTTGTCGTTACTGGTATTTTTTGTCATTGGTATGGCACGGCCAGGATTGGACTTACATCCTCCCGAACCTTGGAAGAAGTCTTCATGATGAATAGGCTTTTAAAACGGTAGTGTTTACTAACATATTTGATGAAAGGCTCGAAGTACATGTACAACTTATCAGTGACATTCACATATTACTGGTACTTATTAATTGACAAAGCGTGTTAATGCATTTATATGATGAAACGGTCTGTTCAATACCAAATGACAAACTCGGTAAATATCAGCAAACTCGGCCAATACGAGAAAACTTCACCAATATCAAACAGGATGGTGCTAATACGACGATGTCAATTTACGAGTAAAAATCAAAATGGACGGCAAATCTAGGCTTTTGACATTTAAAACAGTCATTAATCAAGTAATTTCGTATTGGCCAGGTTACAGGTCCGAGGTCTGCGGTATTAGCCCAAGGCCTTGGACTAATACAAAACAATTTGATGTATAACATTATTGAAAACAGTCCAGGAGGCAAAAATATTACCGACATCTGTTATCTCTATTCTATACCTACAGACAACGTTTTCACCCATGAATCACACCACTATTCAACATACATGTGTTGTGGTCAAATTGTAAACTATATTCATTATATATACGTGCTGTAAGATTACTTTTCTTTTTTTCCTCAAAACTTGAACTCTGCAAATTTTTCTAGAGGTAAGATTTAAATAAGAGAGATAAACGTTTATAAGTAAATTAATTTACATCCCAAAACCACTTCTCTTGTACTCCAAGAAAGGAATAACTGGGAGCATGGTTGGGCAGCCGTTAGCATATTGTTAGCTGTCCTTTGTTTAACGTTACATTCGTGAAAAATCAGGTTTGGTCTTTTTCTATTTTTTTTTTAAACGTTGGTCATTTATGTTTTATTGTATGAAAATTCTAATTCCATACGCTTTGTCCGACGAGTAACAAACCATTCTTAATGGAATTTTGATTTGTCTCTGTTTCTTTGGAGTTATCTCATGGCGAACAGTCCTATTTTTTTTTTCATCAGAGCTACATACAACAGTCCGAAGGTAATATTATTATTATTATTATCAGTATAACTGTTCCCGTTCTGACAAAGTCGCAAAAGTTTTCAGAGCTGAATTGCAGACAGTCACGCAGGGTTTTCCCTCGGCTTTAAAAATTGGGGGTCATTGTGACCCCCATCCTCATCAGTTGAGGGTCATTTCTTCAACTTAGGGGGTCAAAATAAATGGATCTCTTCGTCATCAAGCATGATTTACAATGCATTTCACCTTTAAACTCCAAGAAAGAAAAGTCTGTAAGTCATTTCTGATGGAAAGGTCAATTTCACTTTTTGAAAGACGAAACATTCTTGTCTGAATTGCTGCTTGACGTGGCTTAATCGGCAGTTGTAGGAAGCAGACGATAGAAGAACGTTACGGTTTCTTCGTCGTGACATTAATTTCCTCGAACATCACAGATTGGTAATGTGTAATTTTATATACCGGAAGTAGTGTAAAATAAGCTGTGAAATACAGAGAACCCAACCAAGACTTCGACTGGGCCTATATTTACGACACATGTGCAATATACTTTACGGCAATAATGCGTAAACCAGTCCGATTCTATAAATAAATTCCCGAAAAACCAATTTTATCTAAAATAAACCCTGTAGTTAAAAAAAGAACTGTGTTCGCTTGATTTTGAAGGAAGAACAGACTTGGATTTATGACGCCTTATTCAAGTTCGTAGATGATTTAGATTTTGGAAAGTTGCGTCACAGATGACGCAGTCTCATTTATTTTGGGGGTCATTTGGATTAAAATTGCGTCTATGACGCAGGATTTGTGCGTCATGGAAAACCCTGGTCACGATTTAACGACTTCTCTCGAAAAGATTAAATGAAAAAGTCTTTAATCTGAGTCGGTTTTTAAAAGTTACTCAATTTGTAACATTAAAAAAAAAAAGGCCTCACAGAGCATGGAACTGAAAAGGCGAAGTTTTTAAATACGTGAAGTCACTACTGAGGTTCCGTAGACAGAAAACGATATTCGTTGCCCTATTGAGAGCGGTGCTTTATCGAGGGTGGTGATCGCGGAGGCACGCGAGGATATTCAAATTGAATTTTTTGGACAGATAATCACAGCGATAACGAGCGTAAGGAGGAAAAAAAAAAAAGAAGATCGGGTCCGCGAACACCTGCATTGACTCTTTACCAGGCGACATTTGACGCTTGTCCAAATTGACAACATTCACACGCGACAGTCCGTGTGGCTTCAATGATGAAATCTGTCTTTAAAAAGAGTAGAAAACATCATGGGAAAAGGAGAAAATGCTGGCTACCAGCATTTTCTCCTTTTCCCTCAATGTTTTCCTGGACTTGCAATCAAGGGGTCGTTAAATATGGTATCGTTTTGTAAAGGGTAAAAGTATTGAAGAATCTGACAAAAATACTCCAATAAATTGTCATATTGTCATTTGTAATGAATGGTCAAGCAGCCATTAGATTTGATAGAACCTTATAATCGTTATGCAAAGCATTTTCGTCTTTCTTTTCAATTGGATTATTCGGCACGCGCATGTCGCATGCCGGCGCACGCGACGGGCAAAGAGTCTTCGCATGAGAATAAAACATATTGTGCTTAAAGATTTCTTTATCTGTCCTTCTGTGATTTCAAGGTATTTTATAGTGACTGTCTGCCATTCTATTCTTCTATGTGTTTAACTGTCTGTATATCTGTCTGTCTATCCATCTTTTCGTGCATGGTTGATCTGTCAAACGACTGTATATTGGCAGTATGTCTACCTCTTTGTAAAGTTTGTACCAACCCGTGTCCTTCACAACTATGGATGCTTTTGCGGCCAGAGTAGATCAAGATAAGACTGTAAAAAAACGTACTAAATCATCCTAATTCTTCACTATCAGCCATGCCGATACTGTGTGGCAAAAAAAGAAGCTTAAATGCATATGAGCCATACTCTGTGAAAAGGGGGCTTGATGCATCTCCGTGATGCACTATACCAAGGAAGTCATCACATATTTATGGATCCAAAAAATCCATTTTGTAGAACAACCTACTAAATTATGAGGTATACTTGTCCTTTGAGTGTCGTAAAAAATTGACCGATGGCAAAAAGTTTCGTCCCAGGTCAGCCTTCGCGGACTGCGCAGGCTGACCTGGATCGATACTTTTTGTAGATGCATTAAGCACTCTTTTCATAGAGCATGGCTCATATCTATTTTTTTTCCTTATTTCCAAAGTTAACCGTCCATTTGCTAAATTGGCACTCTCGGGATTTATGACAATTTTGGTTGTTGTTGTTTATCAAGGTAATGTCCACTATGGGGAAATAAAGTGTGTTACTTTATCATTATTTTTGTTAATATAATCATGAATTTTTTGGTAAACTTGCTATTGTCATTATCATCACCATCATTATTGTGGACAATGACTGATCAAACAAATATGTAATGCATATATTGTCAAAAATTGAAAGATGAAAGTTGGCCCTTATTACAATGAAGTCTAGGAAGTATATCTTAATCTACAACTTCTACATAAAAAATCTATTTTCCGGTGTTTTGTCTATTTTAATATTAGTATTTGTCTGTTATTGATTTACCATCCTTGCTTTTTTATACCAATTATAATGTCTAACTTTTCACGTGGTGCTTGTACCATGTCATCCGTTCTTATTCAAATTTTGACGCATGCGTAGAGGATCAAATTTCACGCGCCGACCATAGCTTGCTGTTTCTATCGTCCCATTATATTATGACTTATAACAAAGTTTCGCAGTTTTCATTGGCGGAACCTGACAAGTTTTTTTGGTGAAAAATGGCAAGAAGTACATTCAACTCGGGGAAAATAATTTTCTGTTTTTCTGTAATGCGCGTGCACCGAGATGAGATACCGAGATCTCGCGTGAATTCACTCAGCACGTGCGCAATAATGGCGTACAGTTCTCGTTGATCACCTGGGGCTCAAGCCAAGTCTGATATAATTATTTCGCGCCCATCCATTATAACGGTAATTACAACACAGAGCTAGAAACTGAATAAAGACCCGGAAACGACACGAGGTGAAATTGTCCGGAATAAAGAATATATACTATAATTATAGAAAAGAGTTCGTAAAAGGCTGTAATGCAGAGTGGTGGCCTCTTACATCAGAGGTGCTGGGCTCGATTCGTGAGATGAACAGGACCAAGAGTTGGTAAAAGCCATAAGTTAGCGCGACTGCTACATAAGTTTCGAGAAAGACATCATCGAGGGTGATTGATACAGCCTGTAGAACATGTTTGACATCTAGATGTTATAATAAATGGGTTTTTAAAACTCTCTTAGTGCTAAGAATACCGTTCCCCAAAAATTTGATATTTGATTTTAAAGGGGGAAAAAAAAAAAAGAAGATATCAAATTCCACCAAAGAAACTAGAAAGATATCAAATTCCACCATTTATCCTTGAATAGTATTTGTAGTAAATGCATCCAAAAATAAAATGCATCGAAAGACACACAAGTCAATATTCAATGTATGTTGTTATAAGTTATCGTGGAATCATCTAAAAACCGCGATAAATCGAAGTTCGCTGCCATTTTGTTTTTCTTGTAGATCACGTGATACTTTATCGAAATCGAGGCATATTATGTCTTACCATTTATTGATATTATCATCGTCTGATCGGGGAACTTTAAGACTCGTATTCAAATAACTTGATTTCACTACTGCAAAATCCCCTCCCCATAAAAGCAACTTATTACAATGCAAATCCGCGTTTCAATATACTTCCACCGGAAGTTGCTGTAAATGACTGTCACATGACAGTGTCAGTGATGGATATTTAAGGTCAGCCTATTTCTAAAATAATGGTTTATTCTCACTGCATAACAAAATGGCTGCTCTTTGTCGGATGTGTCATGCTCACTGTAATATTTTTGTGAATTATTGGAAAAAAATGGACATGTCTTGTATACTTGAAGGACATTAATTAACCAACACATACACCTAAGTGAAATTTCATTTTTGCCAGTGTAATTTCAGTTTACAAACACTGAGGCTTTATACCGAGATTGTCATTGTAATGAGAGTAAATCACTATTTACGAATATTTTACGTCATCTCCAGTTTTTACTTGCAGTCAGTACCGGTAGGACCACCTCTGTTATCAAAGCACGTAATACAGCAATGCCTCATGCTCCCAGTGACACGTCTAATAATGTTCTTTTGGATCTGTTGCCTATTGTAATGCTATACAAAGCTCATTTAACTCTTATCCTGCTAAATAAGTTATTTATTTTTGGAGAAAAAAAAAATCTACTTATAGAACAGTGTAAATCCAATATCAGTTTGCACGTTCTGTGCAGTCTGATGATCTACAGTGTCTGCAAAAGGTGAGCGAGTCACGCTTAGCAGCCTTAGTGTTAACGTTTGTAGAGGTGGCTAACTCCTTCTTTTATAAAGATTTGCATTTGTCTTAAGGTAGAGTCACTGGTCAGTAGGCTTACTGTAATGATAACGTCTTACTTGCTTACGTTGTCCCTTTTGCTTTAAGACACGAGCCTGAGTTCATCTGTCATGAGGGTAATTCAAGAGCTCACCATGCTATAGTTGTATGAAAGTGTCTTCAGGACCAAAATATTCGATATCTGCCATTAACGATAAGCCCAGGCCAATCACCTATCGAGCATCTGGGATGTCATGGAAAACGTAAAAGTAGGAGCACGGGCCTTTGGAATTCCAATGATCTATCACGGAGCACTAAGATTTTCCTTGATCGATCATCGAACACTTAACCAAATAGCACATTGGTACATCGCCTGTATATCACGGAATACTGAATTTTTCATTAACACCGTTACTATGAATAGCACATTGGTGACTGCCTTTGTATTGCGTATAATAAGACAAAGTGTGCAACGAAATCGAAGAAAAATTGACCCCCTGTTCCCTTTCAGATATATCCTTTAACCAAAAAACGGATAATAAATTTAGTTACTGGTGCAGATGGGTTAACATTTGATTTTTCTTGTGTACCCTGACCTTTGAAAGTTCCAAATGGCTGTTGCCATCAAGCAATAACGCTGATCTCAAAAAAGTTTAAAAAGCTTCGTCATTTTCCGGATCGACATGCGCTGACGTCACAAAATTCATTATGACGCTGCGAGTTATAATTCACGTGAATTTACTTTCAAAGACGCGCCCAATAAACGGTACAAATGCATTTGAAAAGATGCGAGATGGACGATGAAATTCGTGTAATAGATGAAAAGGTAAAATATAACAGACGAAATATTAATTTAATAATTTCATCCATACATCAACCAAAGTTTTTCAGATCTTTGTTTTAATTTAAATTCTAATTCGCTGCATGTGATGACGTCAGCGCATGGCGATCCCGAAAATATGGAAGCTTTTCATTTTTTTTTTAATGTTAGATCAGCGCTATTGCTTGATCGCAAGAGCCGTTTGAAACCTTCGAGGGTCAAGGTACACAAGAAAAAAAAATCTGAACTCATCTGCACCAGTAACTAGGTGTATTCTTCCGTTTTCGGTTAAATATTATCTCTGAACGAGGAAAGGGGTAAAATTTTCTTCGATTTCGTTACACACCGTGTCCTATTATTATACGATATAGAGACAATGGGCTATTTATAGTAACGGTGTCTGATAATGAGAATTTCGGTATCCCGTGATAGACTAAAGGAGTTTCAGCGGCCTATGGTAGGAGTTATCCACCTCCATGGACGTTAAGTTAGCTCGGTAGAACGTTACAAACGGCAACAGATCACACAGAACAATAATGGACGTCTTACTGAGAGTGTAAGACGGTTCTGTATTGCTTGCTGGGACAGTCGAAGCGGTCCTACCCGGTACTAACTTCATGTGAAAATTGACGTTGATGTGACATATTCGTAAATTGTGTTTTGACTTACAATAGCAATAGATGGTGTATGGACCTATGTGTCTACTAATTCATATCAGTCTTAACTATAAGTATTGTATAAAGATAAAAGGTAATACATGTTTTCAAAATTTTCTTTTTGAATAAAAAGTCAGCTCCTTTTTGTTGACAGTATATTATAAACTCGACCTCTTTTCGACCGCTGAAAATGCAATGACTGGTAGTCAGGTAGATTTTTATCTTATAGGTTTGAGTGAAAATGCGGGCGAAACAGAAGCAAGATCAGACTGCGCGTTCTTGATCTATGCCGCACGCTAAGGTCTCTGTTTGCACCAGTGATACTGAAAAAATTAAACCAACTCGTACAGTTTACCCACACATGACCGTGAGCTGTCTCCCTAAGATAACTGAAGTATTGTTGAAAATCGTGAAAAACACCAACATCAAAGTCTTTAAAAAAGAAAGTGGTTTCTTTGTTTTTTCAAACATCTGAATCTCAATCAAGCACCTACATCATGCCCTTAACCCATATAATGGCTTGCAACACGCGAAAAGGGGCATTCGGACATTCGCGTAAAGTGTCGTCTCGGATCAGCCTGCGCAGTCCGCGCAGGCTAATCCGAGACGGCACTTTACGACTACATTAGATTTTGTGCTACAGTAGATTGCGCAAAACATAAAATTACATAAAAACGGAATGTGTCGTTTCGGATTAGCCTGCACGGACTGCGCAGGCTGATCCGAGACGACACTTTACGCAAATGTCCGAATGCCCCTTTTCGCATGTTGCAGGCCATATAGCTTTTGCATAGGGAGCAATTACTTGTTACCGTCACTTCACGCCTTACCGAACTATAACATTTTTGACTTATCCAATATGAAAATACTTGCAGACGACAAAAAAAAAGTTGGTAAAAAGTATGGTAATTGTCTGTGAAAGTGTAGAGAACTTTGTGGGAAAAGGAGAAAATGTTGGTTACCAGCATTTTCTCTTTTTACCTCAAGGTTTTCAAAAGGCTATTTCCTCGGGGTCGTTAAAACTCGGATTTTGTAGTAAAGGATTAATTATCAGTGTACAACATTTTTTGTTTGATCCATGAAAAAAAGTAAAAAAAAAATAATAAGAATGAAATAAAAAAAAAAAAATAATAAGAAAAAAACTATTTACTTTCCTTTTATTCATCTTTTATTCATTCTACTTAGTTTACATCATTATATTCGTTATGTGATAGCATGCATAGTAATAAATTGGCTATTTTGTTCAATTCTAAGGCCCGAAACGGGGACTCGGAGAAATCAATAACAGATATTATTGTTAAACACGGCAGTGCAAGTTTCATTGCGGTTCCGCTAAATTAAACATGAACACCATTTCTCTTTTAACAGCCATGACACACTGTTGAATTCAAATCATAGTCATAATTATAAAATCATAATTTCGATTGCAATTGATAAAAAGGACCAAAAGTGGCGATTATAAATATATCATTTTACGTATGCCGATGTTTTTGAAGCAAATTGTATAGGCACGTGCTGTTTCTCTGTAGCTCGACATTTCAACATAAGTGAGCATGCGTTGTCAACTTCCGGTAGGTCCGTAAAATGACGATGATTAACGAGACTCGCTTCGAAACAACGTTATCTTTCCACCCAACGATTTGTCAACATGGCGTCGCTGTTCGCCGTTTTGTCTTATCTATATTGAATATCAGAAAACGCGAAATGTCGGTCTGTAAAATGGCCTTTTATCAATTATGCCATTTGAAATCAACGCATTTTTAATCATATCATAAGTTTGTTTCTACAATACATTGCACTCTCACACACTTTTCATCCCTTTCAAGCAATTTATTAAGCGGCCAAAATCGTTGAGATTTACAATAATCTATAGTTATTAATTTGAAAAAATCATAACCATTGCGAAATTTTTGAAAAACGCATATAAGCAATAAGAGGATTTAACCTTTTACCAAACTATTCCTAGTTTTAACGACCCTTGTGAAGAGGGCTTTCAAAAACTTCGTGGGAAAAGACGAAAGTGCTGCTAACCAGATTTCAAAAACAAAATCGGTTAGGTTTTCGTAAATTCTTTTTGGTATGACCAAACACACAAAAAAGAAAGTTTATGCGCCAATTACAGTACATTTGCAGACAATGTGCGCCTGGACTCTACTCCAAAGAGTGTTGCCGTCACAAAACTTAGCTTGAATTTAGGATGTCCGTCTTTTGAGAGAAATTGAATTCGAACATGGAAGTTAGATGACTTTTCTCAGCGCGGTGATAAATGAGTTGGTTTTGTGGATCTCTGCGGAGACATGAGCAGAAAATGAAAACCCGTAAGAATAACATTGGATGCTGAGGTTCTATAGAAGCCCCCCGCCCATCCTCTCACCAACCTACCAATACAAAATATGCATGTACATATAAATTTTCTAGATAAAATACTTACATCACAAGAGCATAAAATCAGGGATCCTGTGTGGCTCAGCGGTAAAGTGTAAGTTACGTGATCTGGAGGCCCCGGGTTCGAGCCTCGCTGGCTCCACCGGGTCCCTCACAGGAATGTCCCTAGGCAAGACACCTCAGAGCCCCAGCCTAGTACTGGCGAAACCCAGGAAAACATGAATATGTGAACTATCGCCGTGATATGACTGAAATAATGTTGAAAGCGGCGTAAAACACCATACAAACATTCAAAAGAGCATAACATCGGACAGGACGAAAATAAAAAAAAAAAGATGTGCATCTGCACGATGTCATACATTCAAATTATGGTATGACAGCGAGCGCACTGCTTTCATATTGTTCAAAATGTTACGTCAATTTTCATCCGCCATTACTTTTTTATGAATTAAATTTTCGACAATCGCGATATTTTGCTGTTTTAGTCTTTAAGTAGTTAATTAAAAGGTGTATAATGGTTTAGCAAGTTTGATGTGGCTTTTATTTTGTATTTTCTCACTTACTCCATGCAAATGTAAGCCCAATGAAAGTTACTGCAACATACTACCCCATAATATATTTAAAATTATCAACATCAAAACCGTTTCTCCCGGCAGGACCACTATTCGTATTCAATCGGTTCTTTCCGTATCAAGGTCTCTGTGACGCATATTTGACAGCTGACCTTCTCGATTAGATATCGATGAGAACAGGGAATTTTAAGTGTAACTAAATTGCATCAACAAGTGGATCATCTGTTCCGACTGCTGCTAAAAACCGCGGCATATTAATTCTGTACCACACTTCAAAACTTGAGCCTTGTCCGAATTGAAGACATTTGCAGACAACGACATAAAAATCATGGAATTTGCCTGTGGTAGGATAGAAAACATTATGGATAAAGGAGAAAATGCTGGTTACCACCATTTTCTCCTTTTTCCACAATGTTTTCAAAAGGCATCTTTCTTAGGGTCGTTAAAACTCAGCAGGATTGTTTAGTAAGGTGTTAATTCTGCAATACGGCAATATTTTAGACCGGCTCAATTTGAAGGCATTTTAAGAAGACAAACTGAATGTGGTTCGAATGGCAGCATTTGACTTTGAAAGGGCAGAAATGTTGTGGGTAAAGGAGAAAATGCTGGTTACCACTGGTCGTAAGCATTTTCTTCTTTTCTCACAATATTTTTAAATGCACTTTTCCACAGTGTCGTTAAACTCGAGACAGACTTGTATGAATCAATCTTCAGAATTTTATATCCGCGTGAAATTGAATGGCTGGTCTTTCTCCCTCGATTTCTGTCACACCCTCTTTGTCTGTTCTCTATGTCTCTCTTTCCCCTCTTTCACTTCTGTGTATGTCTCCCTACCTACATACGAACCAACCAACCAACCAACTATACATTTTCTATTTGAACGGTTCTATATATTTTCTATATAAACGGTTTTGGCTGAAAACAGTCGCCGTTATACTAATGGAATGATGGCAACGACGTTTCAAACAGCATTAAATATATCGTAAGCTGAAACAAGAAATTTATCTCGAACAAGAAGTGAGGTAGAATCTCGATTCTTTGAATCTCAGAGAGAGGAATAGGTCGGTTAAAATAAGGGCTGTTCGAACGACCCTGAGGAAGAAAACTTCAGGAAACATTGTGGAAACTAGCATTTTCTCCTTTTTCATCACGTTTTCTGTCCTTTCAAATACGATTTCCATCATTTGAGCTACATTTTATTTGAGCCATGCTCTGGCAAATGGGGGCTAAATGCATCTCCGTGATCCATTATATCAAGCAAGTCATCAAATAATTATAAGATCCATAAAATCCACTTTGTTCAACAAGTGGTTGAAATATTAGTTAAACTGGTCCTTTGACATGCAGAAAATTGACCGATAGCAAAACGTTTCGGCCCAGGTCAGCCTGCGCGGACTGCGCAGGCTGACCTGGGTCGATACTTTTTGCAGATGCACTAAGCCTCCTTTTCTCAGATGATGACTCATATACATACATGTCGTCCGTGAATGCATCCAATTTAGAAAACTAAAATTTTGTTGTCTGGTAGAAAGAGTTAAAACGACAGCCGTTCTAGATGACCCGTCTGGACCACTCGATAAGCTTACGGGAATTGAGGATAATCTCGGTAAAAATGACAATAAAAAGGATCGGAAAATTGACCAATAAAAATCTGAATTCGATAAAAAGTGGAGTCGACAACAATTTTATCAGGGAAAAACCCATTACCGCGTATGCATACATTTTTACGCTATTTTTTTTTTTCTGAAGATTGAAATCTGGGGTTAGATTGTAATGAATAACATTGTCATAAATAGTCTGGTAAATTAAGAATGTGAAGGAACAATGTGATAAATGGAGAAATGTGCCAGTTTTATTTATTTACTTTTTTCCATTTGTTCATTTCATTAACCCTTTACCGAAGAAGTCAATGTTTTAAAGGCCCCGAAGAAGGAGGCTCATAAAGACCTTATGAGAAAAAGGAGAAAATGCTTGCAAACAACATTTTTTTTTTTTCTTTTCCCAACAATGTTTTTCTACCATTTTAAAGACAGAAATAATCTTTAGAGCTACATTTTTGTTAGCTGATATTTTCAAATGCTTTCAATGCTTGATGGAATCTAAAATTTCGTTGTTTGGGTAAGAGAAAAAGAACTGTGGCCCCAGATTTGTTCATGTAGGAAGAAGGGTTAATCTAGTCTTAAAAACCAATTTGTCATACAAGTGGATTAAGCAGACATTGATTTCCTTTATTTTTCTCACTTAAAATGTTTGGACAATATTTCGTCCATTCCAGGCTTTTTGCCTGTTAGATATCCGTCAACTCTTTCTGCATCAAATAAATAAACTCGACCTCTTTTGAGGGCGATAAATACATTTCATTGAAACTTACAAAGATTTTGATTGTATAGGCTTGACTAAATAAGCGGATGGTATAGATCAAAGATCAGACTGCACGTTCTGTGCAGTCTGATCTTGATCTATGCCTTCCGCAAAAGCCAGTTTCCGCCTCTGGCGCCGAAAGGGTTAAACACTTTACTGAAAAATTCCTAGTTTCAACGACCTGGAATCTGACAGATTTTGAAAACATGGTGGGTAAAGCAGAAAATGCTATAGTAACCATTATTTTGTCTTTTTCCTATCATGTTTTCTAGACTTTTAAAGATAAATCTTATCTTTTGACCCCTAGGGCTGCTAAGCACGACTCACTGATCTTTTGTGGACAGTGCTGATCCAAGATCAGACTGCACAAAAAGTGCAGTCTGATCTTGTATCTACACTGTCCGATAGGGAAATATTTTTCTCCAAAAATACATTTGAAATACATGTAGCATCACTAGGATTTATACTATCGGCTTGAAAATTTCATTTAACTTACTTAAAAGGATATGGTTTAAGCCTGATATATGTTATTGTAATGGTTCTCACATATAGCCTCCCAAGGCGGGATTTGAACCCTGGACTTTCGAGTCCCAAGGCGAACGCTCTACCACCTCGCTACAAAAGCTAGCTCTATAGCAAGGCATTATAAATGTCCCCTTATACAAACACAAGCTATACATTTATATCTATCTGTGGGATAGATCAGTATACTACATAATCGCCTGTGAATGCTTTCTATATAGACAAGTCTAAAATTTTGTCCTCTGGTGAAGAGTTTAAGGAAGATGTCAGTATTTTGGCATAAACTTTGAGTTGCAAAATTCTAAGTTTTATGGTGTGTGCAAGAAACCTTAAAGGGATACGTGTCGTGCCCGGTAGCTCAGTCGGTAAGTGCAGAGCTTGAAAACCAGGAGGCCGCTGGTTCGAATCCCCAACTCTGCCAATTTTTCTCCGATGATTGATTATAGTCATTGCAGCAAAATTCATTCCTCTCTTACCGCTGATTATTGTTTTCACGATGTTTATATGAAAAAGCGAATAGTGGCTTTGAAAGAATATTAAGAGTATATGTGCAAAGACTGGTAAGAGAAATTCCAGGAAAGCATAGAACTGTAGTGGCCGCTGCGATATATGTGGAATAATTATCAACACAGTAATAAACACTGCACAATCAAATAAATAAAGGGAAAGGTAGACGTTCAATGGCTTTATTGTTTGTTCCGATTAAGTACAATACATGACAATGTGTTTAACCACATTCTCGCTTTAACGCTGATGTCTTTACAGGACAGTATTTGTTTAGAATCCATTTGATGTTATACATGTATATGGAGAAGTCATTCGAACGAAACTGTTTTATCTAAGTTGGGGAAAAACTGCTAACACCAATGTTTCGCAAGGACGCTTTTTTAAGGTCATGGGCCATGGACATTTGCAAGTCTTTTATGGTGGCAACTTCAAGAACTTGACATTATTGAATTTTAGAACAAGTACAAAACCTTAAGTGAGCCGTATTTTTTGAGTTTGGCTTTCCTTAAATTACAAAAAATCTTTTATTTTTATTACAAACGTACAATAACGAATTTATACCCCTTTAGTAAAAGTTTGCAAAAACACACACGAATAACCAATCAAGAAACGTTTTAAGACAAGATGGGGTAAAAAGCGGTAGAAAATTAGTAAAAATATAATTGCTTTAGTTCTGTCCATTTATTAATTTTTTTTCCCGAACTATTCTTCCCCATGTCTTAACTATATGTTATGACTGCAATGAATGTGTTTCAGGAGGTTACGGTAAATCTTCGTCAAACGACAAAATTTTAGACTTGTCCAGATTGTGAGAATTTGATTACGACAAATCTATGTAAATGAAAGAATGTGACTTTTCTTTGAATGGACAGGAAACGCTGTAAGAAATGCAGAAAATGCTGGTAACCAGCATTTTCACCTTTTCTGTCAATGGTTTCAAAACTTTTTTTCTTATGGTCGTTAAAAAACGGGATTGTGCGGTAAAGGGTTTTAATTCAAAGAAACGTTGTTTGGGCGATAAATCAACATCAGCGCATGTCCAGAAACCATTACCTCATACGTAGCATTTTTCAGTTTTCTACCTTAAGACAAAATTTGAGACTTGTCCGAATACCAAGCATTTGCAGACTACAAACTGTATGAAGCACAAATGACAGGATTTGTCTATGAAAGTATAGAAAAAAATATAGCCACATAATTTTGTCTCTGGCTCTCTATTTCTCAGTCTCTTTCACCACAGGTCTCTGGCTCTCTATTTCTCAGTCTCTTTCACCACAGGTAGTCAGAGGCATTCTCTCGTGTTCATCCAAATACGGGGTTCTTTTCGGAAAGGTTCAAGTTGTATTTTCCCTTTCAGAATGTAACCATGCACTCACGACCTATATTACTTTATTGCTCTGTTACATAATATGAGTTATGAAAATAAGGAATTTAAACTTTTCTGTCGGTCTGTCACTCTGTCTCTGTTTTCTATTCTCTCTCTCATACACACACACACAAACAAACTTACATAAAGAGTAATTTTACAAAAGTAATCAAAAGAAAGCCGGCTACTTTTTAGAGAATCATTCAATAGGTCTTCCATAGCATCTCGATGTCATGGAGGAAAGATGTGAAGTCAGGGACATGGACTTATATTTCTTTTCGAACTGGACGAAATCGACGGGGGTCACGTGAGCAAGAGGCCGTCTTCCGCGATGAATTCCGTATTACTAATGCATAGCCGCGTATGATTATCGCTAACAAATGAAGTTCTTCTACTAAACAACTCGATAAACCGTTAAATCCATTTGTGGACGAAGCCCGTTTTGTCATAAAATGTTTGTTTTATGTAACTGGAATTATGCATTAAACGCGACTTCATTATAATTGGCTAGGAATCAGTTTCCCCATCGTGGACTAATTTTCATGTCACCGCGCAATGATATATTCAAATGACCCGTGCTCTGCACGCGCGCGCTATCTTAAATTTTCGCGGAGGGATATTTTGATATTTCCATCCACAAAGAGAACGCGGGAACGATCGCATTTCGCGGAATAATGGCTAAAGAGTAAATGGGGCTCGTTATAAATGAACGCTTTCCGTTCTACAACTACATTTTCAACCAAGCACACGTTTTATTACTACAATCAAAGCCTGGATATTTCTTAGATCTCAGTTCCTGTTATCTCCGGTTTTGATTGCGCGGAATGATACTAATGTAGTTCAGCTCAACGCACGTGACCATCAGCAAATGGCTTTTTATGACCATGTACAAAATAACTGACTGTTTCGTGAACAATTCACTTTGGAATTTTGGATTGTTTTTGTACGGTGACTATTGAAAGGTCAAATTTATAAGTCAAACATTCTTCAAGGTTTATAATAATAATAGTAATAATAATAATAATAATCATCATCATCATCATAATCATACATCAGGAGGGTCTTCAATAACTGTTACCTAATCTAAAAAAAAACAAACCTCAAGTTTTTACTTAGTGTTATTTATGAAAGAAATCTGAACATACTGATTTTCTAGGTATCGCACTAGAGAATCCCCCGGACAGATATGACTTAGTGAGCTGTCGCCGTAACGTAACATTTTTCTCATTTTTCCACAGTATTTTCTACCTTATCAAAGACAAAGGCCATCCTATTTTGGCTGCATGTAACTTTTAGTCTGTAAGTCTGCAAATCCTCTCAATTTGGTTGAGTCCAAACTTTTGCCCTTTTGTAAAGCGTTAAAGGCGGGTTAGAAACCAATTTTGAAAGATACGCTAAGCATTCTTCTCTGTGGCGTAAGCTAGAAATAGCATAGTCAACAGAACAGAACAGAACAGAAATTTTATTTTGAAACACAAGCATACAAGCTCAATGGTCATAACAATTAATTATAAAGTATGCAGTATATATGACATATACAAATATTGAAGAAAATAAATTATTTAAATGATTAAGTGGACATTATTTCTAAGTATCTTAAAAATGTGAGAAGGCTTTAAAAACTATGAATCTTGTTTTCTGCAATGTTTTGTATAATTAAACGAAATAAATTTGGTTGGGAGCTTTCGACAAGTTTTGACAAGGTTGTACGCTGCATGTAAAACGAACATAATTGCATCTTAGTAATTAGAATTTTCAACAAAACGTATGGATTCCTACTTGAAGAGATTAGGCTACCGTCCTGGGTTACATTTGTAGAGCGTCGATAGCTCATATCAGAGGTTGCGTGTTCGAATCTCATGATAAGCACGATCAACCTTCCAACTATACACGAAAGGGCGCGAGTACTGGTAAAGAATTCCATAGGCCAACCATCGAGAGTGGTACATGTGGGTGGAAAAAAAACTCATTCACCACATATGAGACTTGAAATATATCTTGTCCCTTTAAATTCAAAACCCCAAAGTTATAATGTTCAGTTGTTGGCTTTAGCTCATTGCCAGTCCTTTCACGCTCAGGGACTAGCCCTAACCCTATGCTTGTGCACTGCACATGTAATATATCGATTGGGGTGTCTTATTATCGTATGTGTATTATCTCTTTCTGCTCTCAATTTTTTTCGTAGGATCGTAGAAATTTGATTTTAGTTATATGAGGTTATAATTGCACATGTCACATGACCACAGGCATGGAACAATATTTTGTATTACAAGATACGTGTATATGTATAAGTAATAAAGTAGAGTAGTGAAGTAAGGACAAAAATTTCGGACCTGTCCAAGTTAAAAGTAGTTGCTTTGTTTGTTTTAATGGTGTTTTTCGCCGCTTTCAACATTATTACAGTCATATCACGGCGACATCTCACATATTCATGTTCTCCTGGGTTTCGCCAGTACTAGGCTAGGGCTCTGAAGTGTCTTGCCTAAGGACACTCCTGTGAAAAATCCAGTGGAGCCAGTGAGGCTCGAACCCGGGGCCTCCAGGTCTGGAGTCCTACACTTTACCACACAGGACTCTGAAAGCAGTTGCAGATGGCATTTGTCTGTGAAATGTTGAAAACATTGATGGATAGAGAGAAAATCCTGGTTCCCAGCATTTTCTCCTTTCACCCACATTGCTTTCAAAAGCCTTCTCCCTCAGGATCGTTAATTTGGATCACGTGGTAAAGGCTTAACGTTAGCAAAGAAGTTTTAAATTTGACAGACTTTTTAATTTTAGTATGCACAATGCCATGTGTGATACTGCACCAATTATTATACTGCCACGTAGGTCTCAATAGGCGTGCTAGGGAAACTTTGTGGAAAAGTCTTCGATTTGAACCCTCTGTTCAATTGGTTCAGCAAATGGGACCGGTTCTTTGAGGCATGAACGCTCTTGGATTGCATTTAGGCACTACATTACTTGACCTTTCCGCTGTTCAATTAAACTTTAAGCTGAAGAGTTAAACTTTGTGATAATCAACGTAACCAGCCGTTGTATAAAATCCACATATAATTTTCTAAAGGCTGAATCGTTTAAACCAGATACTGAACGAGAAAGACTAGAATAATTCTCCTATGATAATGACATGAAATAAAGAAATAAACTTTGCCAATTATAAAAGGAGACATCGTGGTTTGGGCGGCAAACGAAGTATCATTTTATATATTTTATAAAATAAACCATTTGAACCATTTTATCTAAACACTGCAAAGAAAAATCATATTAAGCAAGAAAAATATAAACAATATCTTCCAAAGATGAAGGAAAAATGATAATTTTAGCCACTGACGGAATAAAAAAATATGGAAATGGGGACCAAATGAAAATATACCATTACCACATTAAGGACTCACGGCATAAACCAACCAATCACGGCGCCATTTTCTCTCAGTCGTGTCATGAAGCTGGTCACGTGACAGTCATTTCCGGTTGTTGGTTTCAAATATCGGCCATTTTCCTCGAGTTTTGTCATAAATCGTGCTCTACTCCATTAACTTGTCGTTTGCAGACAAATATTTAGACGAGAAGCTTTCTGACTTTGGAAATTGCAGCGATGTGTTCGTTTCCCGTATAGCAAGTCTTATTACCCCGATTACGTTGCCGAGATTTCACAGAACAGAGAACTGCTTACGTAATTGTAAGCACTTGTTTCCTTTATTTTTTTAGTGTCTCGAATTGGAGAACTATACATGGGACATATTGATACGCTTTTGGCCTCTTTTTAAGCTATACCACTACCAAACAAAACGGAACACAAAAGAGAAATGTTTGACCGGCAAGGACATACAATACAATACAGTACAATACAATCCAATACAATACAAAATAAAATGCTTTATTTTCTACCATACAATACAAAATATATTTTTTCTTCTAGTCACATTACTACAATGTACAACAAGAGATTTGGTGGTCAGATATCATTTTGGTTTACATAAACATGAAAAAAAAAAAAATTAAAAATATTGCAGTGGTACAAAAGGAAGTTAAAAAAATAAATGGATTACATAATGGGGAAAACCCTATGTGTTACAGCTTCGTTAGTTGAAGTGAATATGAGCCATGCTCTGGCAAAAGGGGGCTTAGTGTATCTCCGTAATGCATGATACCAAGCAAGTTATCACATGATCATGGATCCACAAAGTCCATTTTGTCTAACAACCGACCGAATCATAAGTTAGACTGGTCCGTTGACACACAGAAAATTTACCATCAGCGAAAAGTTTCGAGCAAGGTCAGCTTGAGCGGACTGCGCAGGCTGACCTTGGTCGATGCATTTCGCAAATGCATCCAGCCCTCTTTTTTCAGAGCATGGCTAATATCTTTGGTAATGACAGAAATATCACAGAATGCCGAAGTTCGAGCTCGACGGCGACGAAGCAAACTTGGTTGACGCAGATGATCATGGACACTCAGGTCTGTGACAGTTCCTCGACATTTTCTTCGAAAATGGCTGAGCTAAAATATTTCTCTGAGGACAAAACTTTGAATTATTCCGTGTAGATGTATAATGCTTTGGTCATCATTTCCGGCCTATTCACACCTTACCTGACGGCAACATTTCAGACGAATCCATACTGAAAGCATTTGCAGACGACAAATCAAAATGTGTTTCAAATGATGTGAATTGTCTCTCAAATACACGATGTAGTAAGACGAATGCACAGAAAAATGCAATCGGGAACAAGATATATCTTGGCAAAAAGGCTCTAAAAATAGCAACTGTAATTTGAAGTTGGAGAACTATTTAGTGTTAACTATCGCAATCATCCATTTCATCAGTACTGTTGTTGTGACTGTACAGTAAAATGTATACGAATGTTCTTTATAAATTGGCCAAATATTTTTCTACTCAACTAAGCTATAATTGAAAAGGTCTAGTTCTAATTTAAGCCAATTCTATTTCAAGAAGAAGGGTTTGGACGAAAGCTTTAACAATTTACGATACGGCCTCGAGAAAAAGAAAGACTTTTGAAAACATCGTGAAAAAAATGAAAAAACACTGATAATCAGCATTTTCCCTCACAAAGTTTTCTACCATTCCAAAGGCATATTGTATGATTAAAATGGCTTGCAACACGCGAAAAGGGGCATTCGGATATTTGCGTAAAGTGTCGTCTCGGATCAGCCTGCGCAGTCCGCGCAGGCTAATCCGAGACGGCACTTTACGACTACATTAGATTTTGTGCTACAGTAGAGAAAATTACATAAAAACGGAAAGTGTCGTTTCCGATTAGCCTGCGCAGTCCGCGCAGGCTGATCCGAGACGATACTTTACGCAAATGTCCGAATGCCCTTTTTCGCGTGTTGCAAGCCATTTTAGCCACACTTGGTCCGTCGTATGAAGATGCTTTCAACTTGGACAACTCTAAACTTTTGTCGCATACTACAGGGTTAGCATATAAAGTTCTTCAAGACCTGCTAAGTTACTACAAGTCACACACAAATCTAAAATTCATTATGAGACCAAATATGATATCAGGAACATCCGCAAACACACGGACGCACGAACTCAATTTGAAATAATGAAATGTTCCTTTCACCTTCCCTTGAGAAGTTGGTGGGCCCTATCATTGCATCGATCATCATATTTGTGACAGATATTTCTGTTTTGGGAAGGATTAAAGTAAACATGCGTCTGTATGAAAAATTCATTTATCACCACGGCGTTATATTATAGGAAAGTCCGTATCAAATAAACGATTGACACTAGTGTAATAACGTGGACTAAACGCGCTTTTGATTGGCTCTTTATTGGCTTTTCTCTCACGTGACAATGACATTTACATCATCCAATGTGATTGGTCAATACGTGTGTAAACAGCTTTGTTTGCGTTTCTCGCGAGCGTTGTTGGTTTGTTTGTGCTATAATGATGACATGAAATCCATTTTCTGGTCAAATTAAACAACACTAAGATTTAGCAAACAGACACACACGTCGTGGAGGGAAAAAAAAAGAAATAAAAATGGGCTTAAACAGATAAAATGTGTCCACGCGCCCGAGTCTTTGGGCATAGCTCAATAATGGGTAGGGTGTGAGGCGAGATTGATCCATAAAACCGTTACTTTTCTTTGTAAGGTTTTCTCATCTTTGTATTCATTAATTTTATTGTTACACGTGAGTAATCTTTTATTTAACTGCCAAGCTCCAGTGGCTGAGTCGGTAGCGTGCAGGGCTTGACAACAGAGGGTCACTGGATCGATTCCCGGTTTGGCTAATTTCTTTCCGAGGATTGATGATAGTGTATAATGGTGCAGTCTGATCTTGGATCTACACCTACCGAAAAGGAAGTTTTTGGCTTCATGAGCTTTTAGAAAATTAATATTTGAATTAAAACCTTAGGCTGGAAACGTCCATTTTATTCCCTTAGCTGTTCAACCTTTCACCAAACAGTCCTGAGTTGTGACGACCCTGATTGAAAAGGCTTTTGAAAACAATGCAGAAAATTTAAAAGATGCTAGCAATTAGTGTTAGCTCCATTTCCCACAGTGTTTTATACTCTTTCATGACACCAATATATCCCGCCATTTGAGCAACATTTAGCTTGAAGTGTGCAAGTGCAGTGGCTTTGAACTAGTCAAAAGTTTGGAGTTAAGGGATAAAGGCAATAAAAGGAAAGATAATAAGCCTGCTAAGTCCGGCTCAATATGCAATTACGGAGAGAAAGAGAGAGAGACAGAGACAGAGACAGACATAGAGAGACAGGGAGAGATTGAGACAGAGATTCATCGAAAATATGTCAATTTCATGGCACTAACTTTGTAAACATTGACACAAGTTTGTAGTTATGTTGTCAGAGTATAAAGGCTTCTTATGTTTCGAAATTAAAATCGACCAGTGGTTATTGTTTGTTCATAGGCTTCGTGAATAGATTATACAAAATCTTGATTGAATTCACCCAAAAAAGTCCATTGTATCAGAGAAGAAACAGTTTTCAATGGGCTTGATCTGATTTCAACATTTAGAGTGTTCTAGGAGCAGAAGCAAAAAAATTGATGTATTTCTTTGTTCAAAAGTACTGTACTCTGCTATATAGGTCCAGGCCAAATGTAAACAATGCCGGTATTAAAATGCATTTATATTTAAATCATATAATTCAAACACATGGAAATTATAGCAAAGATGACAACCTGTTATTGTACGGTCGGTTCAAGTGTTAATCGCTGGCAGAAATTAGAACTTTAAAACTAGGTCAAAAGTTGCCAGGTCGCTCTAGATCTTTTGTTTACTTTTTACCTGATTTCAAAATTCATTTTTCTACCAAGGCCTAACACTTGGACCGATCGCACAAGCCAATAACAAATTTTTATCTTCATAACATTTTCCAATACTTTTAAAGTGCATGATCTGAGTTAAAATGCATTGTAACACCGGCATTGTTTACTCCTGGCCAATATTGGGCCTTTAAACAATAACTCATTTAACGGCAACAGATCGCATCCTCATTTGCTTCCTGGCTCACTAGCAGTCGAGACCTAACCGAACGTGTAGCAAACAAAAGAAGGTACTCATCTACCAAAAATGAAACTCAAGGATGAAAGTTAAGAAGAAAAGGAAAGAATAGAACGAACACATGACGGAACGAAATATGAAAAGGAACGAAGTAGAGAAGGAAGAAAATTTAAGGAAGGAAGGAAAATAAGAAAGAAGAATTGGAGGAGGCAAAAAAAAAAGAAAAAGAAAAAAACAGACAGAGAGCAAAACACTGACATGGAGGTAGGGGAAAAAGAGCAGGAAGAAAAGAAGAGAAGGGAAGTTTGTTTGGATAAATTGGTATTTAACGAAAATTTCAACATTACGAGTATTTCAGTCACACTACGTTGACAGCTCGCTTATTCATGTTTTCTACGTCTCATAAGTGCTTAGCTATCCCCTTCCGCGAAGTGCTTTTTCAAAGGAGCCCTTTGCCTCGGATGAGAATCTAACCCATGACCCTTAGATTACAAATCCTACACCTTAACCATTTACCACACGGTCCCAACTTTTAACGACTCTGACAGAGAAGCCTTTTGAAAACATTGTGGGAAAAGGAGAAAATGCTGGTAACCAGCATTTTCTCCTTTTCCCAGAATGTTTTCTACACTTCTCAAAACAAGTTTTGATTATCCAGTCACATTTATTTTGTCGTCTGCAAATGCTTTCAGTTTGGACCAGTCTAAAATTTTGTCGTTTGGTAAAGAGTTAACCCTTTACAAAACAAATACGAGTTTTATCGATCCCAGGAAGAAAGATTTCTGGAAAAAATGTGGGAAAATGAGAAAATGCTGGTAACCAGCATTTTCCCTTTTTCCATAATGTTTCCTACTCTCTCAAACACAAAAATAACCATTTAAGCCAGATTTGAGCTGTCGTCTGCAAATGCTTTCAATTTGGTCTTGTCCATTGTTTTTGTTTTTCGGTAAAGGATTAACCACAGGGCAACGCCCCCCCACAGAAGGACAGAAGGAAGGAAACTTGTAAAGTAATGATAGAATGATGGGTACAGTTAATAAGAATCATTTTATCAACAAATCAGTCAAGTCATGAAATTCGATTCTAGGGAAAAATAAAAAGTAACAGAGAGAGAGAGAGAGAGAGAGAGAGAGAGACTCTCATTGGGAACCACCTCCTCATCATATTCTAATCTTTCAGGCAAAACAGCATATTTAGGCTGATCTGTTTTTATTTTTGTCCAAGCAAGTCGATATCAAATCACAACAAAACGCTTTCGTGACAAATTCAGTTTGAAAAGTTAATCACCAAAACATCATTTATCTTTAACCTTAAAATCGGCGTGCGTTACACGCCAGGTCACGTGACTAGTATCCAATGACGTACCGAGTCACGTGACCCTGGTGACGGTAATCCGGGGTAGTGAAAATGCAGTCGATGAACGCACTTAAAAGTCAGGACTGACTAAAATCGCTGGTAATTAGCCAGTAATTCGTATGAAATTCTTACTCAGAAATTTGTAGACTGACCAACACATGTAGTATCAATCAATTGGCTTCAAACAACACATGTACAATCAAACATTTAACCCTTAAGCTGCTAAGCGCGACTCACTGACCTATTGCGAACAGTGTAGATCAAGATCAGACTGCACAGAACGTGCAGTCTGATCTTGGATCAACACTGTTCGATAAGGAGATATTTTTCTCCAAAAAATAAGTTTGAAATAATATTATTCGGGTTTTTACTTTCGGATTGAAAGTTTTATTTAACTATTTTTAGCAGGAGAAGAGTTAAAAGTGACGGTTTATAGCGCTACTCCATAAACCACTTACCCCGTGTGCGCAACCATAGGCCAAAACAAACGGGAACAGCATAGATCAAGATCATACTGCTCTTGTATTATAAATATCACACCCGCTTATTTAGTCAAGACTATAAGTTATAAAAATCTCAGTTTCAGTGAGTTGCATTTTAACATGTCGACATTTGCAATGTATTTTGACACGTTTTCATTTGTGCAATCTTTTTGTTTTTGATATTCAAGGATGTTTTGGTCTACGCGGTTAAAACATAGTTCCTTGACATTGTTCGATCAATTTAGTAATGACTAAGCATGTATAATAGGACGAAAAATTTATCATCAGTACCTCTACAACATTGCTACATTCTATCCCATACATTTTCATAGATCATTCCGCTTTTCAGGATTTTGGATCCTTGAAATTTAACTTTCACAATAAAAAAAAAAAAATAAATGTATAAAAAGTATCGAATGGCCGCCTGCGAATTTTTTTCATTGGTTCAAGAGGAATTCGCTTTTTGTTTAAGAATGTGACATTTTTACATTAATTGTTTTCGATTGTATCGCGGACAATAAATGCACTTAATCCAGCCATCAACCATAGGCGGATCGGCATCTGACCCTTGTCATTTCCTTCAATAGTTTTCCCTTATTCGATTATTGAGATATTTAATATCTAATGAATAACAGTACTAAATTGCAACACGATCTTAAAAAAAAAAAAAAAAAAGAATATTTGTTTGATACATTCAAGTTGTAAATGAACTCATAAACCTTTAATGATTTGCTATTCCTGAAATATTTTTTAGATTAATGATTGAAATACGGTAAGTCTTGGTCTCCGAAACCGGTAAAAGGTAATCGCTATAATATCCGTAATTATCTGCCCTTTTTGTCACGTGACCATATTATCTTCTGCAATCAAACAGCGTCGCGCTTTGTAGACTGTACCCGATCCATTTTGGAAAGTGAGCAAAAAGCACGATATCAGTCTTACTATGTGCACTTTATGGGGGATCTTATGATTTTTAGTGCTCAGTGCGCAATCTATCGTATTCCTCGGCCAACCAACTACGCCTATTGACATAAACAGTCTGTATCTCCAGAATTTCTTTATGTTCGAAGGAGCATTATTTCTGATTGGCCATACCAAATTTTTACTGGCTAAACCGTTTAGTTTAGCCAGTCAGAAAGTTTGTTACTTTCTTAATCTAGAATTAGATCAAGAATGTCATTCAGATTGGTTTGTGAACGCAGAACAGCGAGCACATGCTGATCTTAATGGCTCACCTGCGGTAATATGCGCTCAGGTGAGCCAAACACAATAGTGCTCTGGACGAACCATACGAGCACTAGAGCAATAGCAATGAAGAAGCACAATTATGGAGTAACCGTGATTAAGTCGATGGAGTTAACAATGTTACAATCAGTAAATCAAATTTCCTGAAACAATACTTATGACCTGAAAAACGAATAAAATTCATGTCGAGGAGGTAACATCAGACAAGAACTCTCGTTCAAAGTCACGTGACCATCGAGTATCGCGAGACTTTTTCCTGTGTTTAAAAGAACAACACACTGAAGGTCCCTTGTTATGTGATTATTGTCTTCCATTTCACGTGTGACACGTGACCTGCATGTGTCTTGGAGTAAACGAAAAAGATTTTTCACCAATGTCTATATCCGATTGCAAACATAAACAACGGTTATAACACGTGGCCCTATTGTTTTTATTCAGAATACAAATATTGAGAACTTGAATGGGTAAAAAATCCTATATAACGCTTGCCCATATTCGCTAAAAGGAACTTTAAAGAAACGAAACTAATGACTCTAGGTTATATACGAGTATGTACATGTAAAGAAAGAGGGAAGAAACAAAACGGTTTGAAATCGCCCGCCATATTAAGCCTAAGCCATTGGTCGTACTCTTTACCCAATCGCTTTAGCCGACGGAATTTCAAAGAAACTTTACTCATGGGATATCTCACTCGAAAGACAGCATACTTTCCAAGAATATCATTTCAAAAAATAAGTTCTAGCGCCAGATATGCCAGCAATCTTGTTTGACAGCAAATCAATGCTTGGTGATACAAACATGTCTTGTCGAGGACATTGCATCAATTTGACGTTATATTGGTGATATTCAAAGTCACAACAGATAAGAAATAGAATTAAGTCACATAAATCTATTATAGCTTTTGTTACAGTCAGCCGAGAAAGTTGACTCGATACATTATATGGAGAAATACAAAGTAACTTCTTTCTCACATCTCGAATTTGCAAGTATTTGCAAGAATTTGCAAAGCCATACTGGTGCTTTGAGAGCTCCAGGTTTACATTTAACCCCTAGGCTAAGCGCGACTCACTGATCTTTTGCGGACAGTGTAGCTCAAGATCAGACTGCACAGAACGTGCAGTCTGATCTTTGACCTACACTTTCCGATAAGGAGATATTATTCTCCAAAACATAACTTTGAAAATGTAATATATGGGTTTTTACTATCGAATTGAAAAATTCATTTTAGTTATTTAGCAGGATAAGGGTTAACACACTACTAAGCAGTCTCGTGGGTTAACGAATATGAGGAAGAGGGCTCTGGAAAACATGCAAATTTAGCATTTTCTTCTTTTGTCACATGTTATCTACCTTGTCATAGACAATCTTGCCAGTTTCGTCTCATTTGTGTTATTGTCTGAAAAGATATTGGTATAATTCTCCCTTTTTGTTGTAATACCCGGTAATATGTTAAACTTTGAAAACTATGATATTGGCATCCACAATTACGGCTAGTTTGATGCAAAATCGAGGGATTGTGAAGGCAATTTCGAAAGATCGTGATGTTCATAAATGCTTTTATATTCTTTATGGAAATTGAGACTGACTTTATCGACCAACCATAAGTATTTGTATATTTTCCCGTAGAAGTTTAGACTAATAGTCTCCCAACCATTTTCTTTGTGTGTGTGTGTGTGTGGTGGGGGTGTTATTTTTATATAGTCAACCAGCCATACATATATACTTATCTATTTTGTATAATTGCATAATTTTAAAGCAACATCATCAACCAACAAGTTAAGATTTGATTACGCCCAAAACATTTTCGTATCAGTTAAATATATTTTTTCTATTTTAGGCTGTGACTATTAGAGGTACCAGTATGGCAATTTATAAATGTGTAATATCAGCAACAGTACGAATCACAAGTTGGAATTGCATATTTTAGTTTAACTGATCCAAAATGTCAAATGAGAAGAGCCCCTTAAACATTATGCAATTTGTCATCAATCCGGGGACTGCTACAAAATAACAGCATTTCCTTTCCTGAATAGAGACTTAATTACGTCGCAAATACTCCCATTTTTTTGTACTAGGAAACAATAAACAACATTTCCACTTCTCTCTACGAAAAACACCATGACGTTGCCACGCAATTCCGCCATCTTTGATAGTGGTTACTTGTTTTACGACTTCCGGTCGGAAAGTGTTTTGTCCAGGGCAGGAAAACGTATGGAAGTTTTCAATTACGCACACATTTCACCAGGGCCGTTTTTTCTTTTTTCGTTTCTTAGAACGCTCTCTGTAATTTTGGGCTAGTAAATATATTGACTGATGTGAAAATAATGGAAGTCGATATAAAGAAATCGGAGAAAATCAAATTCGTTCATTTATCGTACCTGCTATTACAGATAACCGCTGTAGAATGGTGCCGACAGGTTTATGGATATTTGTATGTAGAATTAATGCCTTTATGGTCGATGATGATTTCGACAAATTTTAAGGCACTAAAATACACAATCTATTTCATATTTTTCAACTTTTTTTTCTCTTTTTGTGATTTCTTGAATTGACTTTATTACAGTAACCACATTTGGCCTGCAACATGCGAAAAGGGGCATTCGGACATTTGCGTAAAGTGTCGTCTCGGATCAGCCTGCGCAGTCCGCGCAGGCTAGTCCGAAACGGCACTTTCCGTTTTTATGTAATTTTATGTTTTGCGCAAGTCTACTGTAGCACATACACTAATGTAGTCGTAAAGTGCCGTCTCGGATTAGCCTGCGCGGACTGCGCAGGCTGATCCGAGACGACACTTTACGCAAATGTCTGAATGCCCCTTTTCGCGTGTTGCAAGCCATTTCATTTCCTTCTCCAGGAATCATTTATTTAATAGTACATGTATCTAAGCGGCACTCTAGTAAAAAGGAGTTTATACATCTCCGTCATACATTATACCTAGCAAGTCATAACATAATTACAGATTTACAAAATCCATCTTGTGACAGAGGTAGAATGGTCCTAAGACATGCAGAAAAATTTACAAATAGCAAAAGGTATTGCGGACTGCACAGGCTCCAGATGCACTAAAACCTCTTGTCACCCGGCTGGTCTCATTTATCTCAGTCGTTAGTCGATGTTCATATACAGGCTTGAAGTTTTTACGTCACACTATATGTATATGTATATTTCTACAACAAGCAATAGATTCTCCTTGAAAACAGTCCTGCAAGTAGTACAAGAAAACGAAAAAAGGCATTTTTACTTTCCACGTGTTTTTAGCACAGACATAGCAGCATGTAGCATAATGAAAGAAGACCTCTGTCTGGCAGTTCGTCCGACCGTTCGATCATCCATCCCTCCGTCCTTCTGTCCTTCTCTCTATATCTATCCATTTTTTTCTGTCTCTCTATTCTCCTCTCTGCCTCTCTATGCGAATGCCCCAAAAACACACACACACACACACACACACACACTCTCTCTCTCTCTCCGCGTTTTGTTATCGTATCAAAGTTTCAGACAAAAGCGACTTATCAGCCGTGAATCTTCACTAAGTGCTTTTCGCCGTAAACAGCTTTCTTAACGAGAAAAATGTTCAGAGTTGAGACGGTGATTTCCAATTAGCGGCGAACATTCGTTGACGCTGTCACGCAATACCGGTATTAAAGAGGCTTGATTCTGTCAGCAGAAATTTGTCTTCTCTTAGAGATCATCCTTTCGGCACTTTTGATTACCATTACTTGTTTGTTTGGTGCTTATCGCCTTTTTACTACATTATTTCAGTCATTTCGTGGCGACCAGTGCACTTATCCATGCTTTACTGGATATTCTTTTACAAGCACTTGGCAGAAAATTCTTTTCAAGCCACTTGCTGCTTTCCCACATGACCATCGTCGAAACAATGATAAACCGAACCGTAATGAAGAAATGGATGCTGTCACAATGATCATCATCATTTTTTGAAAAAAGATTGGCTGTACAGGAGATTTGAACCATCGACCCCTAGTTTCCAGCCCAGTACGCTATACCGACTGCGCTACCGGGCCTGGCCGCCTACTATTAACGACAATGGATCGGATGCATTACCGTTAATACGAAATAAGACTTAGTTTACTCTATACAACATAAATTCTTGAGTTTGAATGGCACTAAGGTGAAAAGCTTTTGAAAGCATGTTGGGAAAAGAAGAAAATGCTGTTAACCAGGTCGATTGTTTGGATAAAATGGATTTTATGGACCCATAATTATGTAATGACCTGCTTTGTATAATGTATCATGGAGATGCATTAAGCCCCCTTTTTGCCCGAGCATGGCTCATATATTAAACCTTGGAGCGCCGAATAAACTCAACCGGTAATTCTATTATAGAAATAAGACTACTAAGAGAAACTAAATGTTGCCTTTGTCCAGAATGTAACAGCAAAAAGGACAGTGTAGTTCAAAGATCAGACTGCACATACACACTGTACAGTCTGATATTGATCTACACTGGATGCAGAGTTAATTCAAGTTGTGAAAGTGCTTCAGTGGTAAATGTATTGTTAAGAACTGTTTTATTTATTCGATATTTTATTTCACGCTTTCCTTATTCGGCAGTGATTGAGCGAATCAAAGTTTATTCATTCGGTAATTATGACACAGATATATATAGAATCTGACCTAAGCCTTGGCATTTGAGATACCTGTATTTAGGGTCTAACATAAATTGGAATTTGAGATAAAATTTTGTGAAACGAGTCTAGAACAATTTGCTCGCTGAGTAACATTTTTTTCGACGAGTTTAATACAGTTTTACCTCAAAAGCCATCGAATGTCAGATTCTTTTTGTCACTTAAGTTTTTTAAGAATTATAGTTCATGATGTGTTTAAACAAGGCCATATATGGGCATTTGTATCAAAATTTGCATTAGGCCTATTGGCAGTTCTTTGACACATGTTACATAATGGACGAATAATAATTCTGAAGAAACTTGCATAGAATGGTTTTGTTTCGAATCGTAAGTTGATAACATTCGTAGCTTTGTCAAGACCCAACAATTTTAACAGCGAATTTCACAGAGAAGTCTTGGTCAGCAATGTTTTAGAAAGAGGCGTACTAAATACATTATACGGCACTATTTGCTTATATTGGCCTGCAACACGCTGCGTAAAGTGTCGTCTCGGATCAGCCTGCGCAGTCCGCGCAGGCTAATCCGAAACGATACTTTCCCTTTTTATGTAATTTTCTGTTTTGCACAAGTCTACTGTAGCACAAAATCTAATGTAGTCGTAAATTGCCGTCTCGGATTAGCCTATGCGGACTGCGCAGGCTGATCCGAGACGACACTTTACGCAACTGTCCGAATGCCCGTTGTCGCGTGTTGCAAGCCTTATTATAACGTTTATAAAATAACAAAATTTGTATTACACTGAAAGTATGGGTAGCTCTGTGATCAATGAATTTATGAAACGAGTCTTGATTCACATAACTACGCAAACTGTTTTGCAAACGTAATGATATTCTTTTCTCTCGAAGTGTCTGATAGAATTTAATAAAATTTTACCGCAAAAGGCAACGAAAGTCACATTCTTTTAACTATATAGATATATCTCAAGAATTATGGTTCTATATATTCAGATACATTGGCCTATATCCAAAAGTGAAAAGTGCATTTGAATTTACGAAAATGATACCTATTCGCTTCTTTGACTGAATTTTCCCAGAGAATTCCAGTGATAAATGCTTTGTTGTATACATCTTATAAATTTGACCTAATACGCATGTACTCGTGTAATGAAATACCTGTTCTGTTCTGTTCTGTGTGCACCCCGTAAAAAGAGAGTACCAACAATAACTAGTATCATGGAAGCTTACATACATGTATAAATTTACCATGTAAACTATGAATGTAAAGAAAACAAATCATAGCTTTGTCACGGTTATCAACTTTGATCGTTAAATTAAAATGGAAATCTAAGTCATCAATATTTTACATACATGTATATGGCGTATGATTTTTGAGTTTTGACCTTTCGTGATAGTTAATTTTTACATATGGGTGTAGGACAATTGCCCACCCGGACATTTGCCCACCCGGACATTTGCCACCCGGACATTTGCCCACCCTGACATTTGCCATCCCGGACATTTGCCACCCCGGACAAAAGCCCTCCCATACTATGATGATAGTTATTTCATTGGTTGACTGTCTGAACCCTCTAACAGAAGAAACCTTGCTTTCACAATACGGGGAGGCAGACCAGTCTCTTACGTGATTGCAGTTCAAGACTAATGAAAACATCATGAGAAAAGAACAAATTGCTGGTACCGATCAATTTTTTAGCCGTGACAAAGTTTTCTATCCTGTCATTAAATTTTCTTCCAATTTTTTGCTGCATTTAAAATTATTGTCTGCGAATTTCTTTGAATTAGGGCTGATTCAAATTTTGATTGTCTCAACTCTCTACCAGATAAAGCCTTATTTTAACGACGTGGGGAAGACCCATGCTTTTGCGTGCCTGCAGACTTGAAGACATGAAAACGTTGTGGGAGAAGGACAAATTGTTCATAACAAATATTTCTCCATCCCTCACAGTGTTTTCTAGCTATCATTAACTTTTCTTTCATTTTTGCTGCAGTTGAAATTGTAGTCTGCAAATCTCTATAACTTTTGGCCGATGCAAATTTTGTAGTCTGTTTCTGTTTATAGATTAATGAATAAGAGTATCTTTCAAATATTGTCATAGGATTTAGGACACATTATGGAAAGAGGAGCCATTACACTTTTGAGTTTGCTCATTTGTGCATTGGTTTCTTTTTTCACGACGGTTGAAGCATCAAAAGTTAAAACATTGTTTTGGGCAAAGAGCATTTTAATTCTTTTAAATAAATATTTGACATTTTATCATGGAAAGGGCAGAAAACATTGTGGGAAAAGGAGAAAATGCCGGTTACAATTAAAAATTATGTTATTATTATTTTATAAATTATATAAAAAAAGCAAGGGAAAACAGGCGGGTGGGCAAATGTCCGGGGTGCCTTTTTTCCGGTTGTCCGGGTGGTAAACGTCTGGGTGGCAAACGTCCTGGTGGGCAAATGTCCGGGAGGGCAATTGTCCGTACCCCTTCACGGATACATTAAACCCGCTATTCTCAAAGCATGACTCACTTGTCTAAAGTTTAAGGTCTAAGTTGATAAAACTTAGTTGGAGAGGAATTACAGAAGAATATATCACACTTCCTTTCGATAGAAAGAAACTTTCCAGATCATATCATGACTCAGAAATCACCCCAGACAAACCTACGAAAAAAAAAAAAATCTATCCTAAAATCTTCTGTATCATGGTAAATGATTACAAAACCTCGTATAAAGGTGTTTTTAACCATATATGGAGATAGGTAATCGATCACGGCAAACCGTAGCGCGCTTACCGGTAATCAAACAGGATCTGTAGAAAATGTTACCGACATCATAGGAAAATCAGAATTTCCTGACAGCTTCCTTTACCGTACATACTGAGATAAGCTCCTACAATGTTATCTGGTTTTCTCGTGACAGCGTAGACGACAGTGAATTAAACAGCAGAAATAAGGGAGAGGGAATTCTGAATCTGAAATAAATATATGAAATTCAAATATAGATATAATATATCAGCTTCTATTATTTAAAGCTTAAACACTTCAACCACTATTTAGTCTGAGCCCAAATATCAAAAGCTATTCAGTAACAACAACAACAACAATAACAACAGTAGAAACAGATAACAGTTCTGAAATTACGATACTCAATGTTTAGGGCCAAGTTACTACATAAGCGGGGCGAGTAGGTCATGAGACCATCAAGTGGGACCGAGTAGCTAGTAAGACCATCAAGTAAGGGCGAGTGGCTCATGAGACCATCGACTAGGGCTAAGTAGGTCATGAGACCATCGGCTACCATTTCTGGCTTATTCACCCTTTTAGCCTCATGGATAAAAACATTTTCTTTTTCTTTTATGCAGAAGGCAAAGATCTAGATAAGACTGTAGAGAACATGCTGTCTGATCTCGGATCTGTGCCTTCCGTTTGTTTAACATAACTTTTAAAATAGAACTTATCTGAATGTCAGTGGGTTGTCTTTACATCCGTTACATCCGTCGAAAGAGGTTGCGTTTATATATTTGGCGTTGAAAGAGCTGGGTCAAAGATGGGTCCATTGTTTTAGTTTTCAGACAGAGGAGTTGCACATGTAAATGAAAGTCAGACAGTACAGAACACGCAGTCTGATCTAATGTCTACATGGCCTTGAAGGTGATTCTAAACTTAGAATAGGATGATACTGTGCGTTACTGTCTAATAAATAAAATTTTATTAAGACTGATTAGGATTAGTAGGTTGTAAAGTGGTATATCCGACGAATTTGATGACGTGTCATGAATTTGCCAATATGCCCATTACGAAAAAATCTATTTTCTCATAATTCTAAAGAAAATAAATTTTATTATCCCTTCCCCCCACTAACCAACACATCGATTAACAACAGCGTCCACCAATCCCCACCCCACCTAATGGCCCCCATGTGTCGACGCAAGATAAGTCTATGCATGAGGGACTAACATAATTACTATATCCATTTTACATAAAATTCAAAAATAAATTAATGATTTCATTTAAAAAATAATTCTTTATGTAATAAACTAAAATGGAGAATTATTTAGGAATCACGATAAACCATGAATTAGACAAAGTATTTAATGACCACTCATTAAATCTCCTAGAAAAATATTATCTAAGAGCGAATGAAACTCCTCAACAGGCATTTGCTAGAGCTAGTGTCGCTTATAGCAAAGGGGATTTACAATTCGCCCAAAGAATATATAATTACGTTTCTTCTAGAAAATTTATGTTTTCTTCTCCTATTTTAAGTAACGCTCCATTACCGGGAGAAACATTAAAAAGCCAACCCATTTCTTGTTTCGTAAGTCACGTTCCCGATAAAATAGAATGGCTTATAGAACATTTGAAATCCGTAAGTTGGTTTACGATAGTTGGAGGGGGAATAGGCGCAGATTGGGGTACCGTTAGAGTAGCGGATAGTAAATCTCCCGGCCTTATAGCTTTTCTAAACCCTATAAACGCTATCATCAACGCGTATAAACAAGGAAAAACTCGCAAAGGGAGCTATGCGGCGTATTTGGACGTTTCTCACCCGGAAATATACGAATTCATCTCAATGAGAATACCAACAGGCGGGGATATTAATAGAAAAAATTTAAATATATTTAACGCTATTAATATCACTGATGAATTTATGAAAGCCGTAGAACAAGGAACGAATTTCAATCTCGTTGACCCGAAAACGAAAAATATTACTCCCGTAAATCCCAGAAAATTATGGGAAACCATTTTAGAATCTAGAAGTCGCGTTGGTACTCCGTATTTAAACTTCATTGATACTATAAATAAAGCTCTTCCTAAACCAATGAAAGATAAAGGTTTAAAAATCCACGGAAGTAATTTATGTAATGAAATTCATCTACCCACAGACGTAGAAACAGATGCCGTTTGTTGCGTTTCATCTTTAAACGCCGAATATTTCGATGAATGGGATGAACAGTTAGTTAGAGATATTATAAGACTACTAGATAATGTATTAGACGTATTTATAGATACAGCGCATAAGAATATACAAAGAGCCGTTAAAGGAGCAATAAGGGATAGGCCGTTAGGATTAGGAGTTATGGGTTTAGGAACATTATTCCAAAAGAAAAAAATCGCTTTTGAATCCGTAGAAGCGAAAGAATTAAATGAACGAATTTTTAAATTTCTTAAAGAGTGCGCCGTAAAAGAAACTAAACAATTAGCGTTAGAACGAGGCGAGTGTGAGTCAATGAAAGGTACAGGGTGGCGTAATTCTCATTTATTAGCGGTGGCTCCTACATCTAATAGCTCAATTCTTACATCTTGTTCAGCTTCTATAGAACCTATTATAGCAAATGCCTACACCTCTAAAACTAGAGCGGGAACTTTCTTAATTAAAAATAAATATCTCGAAGAAGAATTGGAAAAATTAAATATGAATGACAAAAAAACGTGGGACTCCATTTTGGTAAACAAGGGTTCAATTTCTCATCTAAATAATATACCCGATGATATTAAAGGAATATTTAAAACCGCTAAGGAAATAAATCAACTAAAAATAATAGAATTGGCGGTTGATAGACAGAAATACATTTGTCAAGGGCAATCTCTAAATGTATTTATAAAATCATCCGCTACGAAAAAAGAGGTACACGATATTCATTTCCAGGCTTGGAAGCAAGGATGTAAAGGACTTTATTATTACAGAGGAGAAGCTGAGGAGAAAGCGGAAGATATATCTTCTATCAATGGTGGAAATATGGAATGTAGTAGATGCGTACTTTAAAAAATTATTTTGATTTTCTTAAATTTTAACCCATAAAATAATTCAGGATGGAGCCGTTAAAGGAGTTTTTAAAAGAGTTAAACTTAGATGAAAATAAAAGTTTAATGAAGTCTATAGATAACATGGAAGAAAGTTTGTTAAATATGGGTATAGTTAAAGATAAATTTAAAAATTTAATTTCGGATAAAGAATTATTAGCGAAATTCGCTGCCATCCTAGCTAATTACGTAAATAGTATTTTAGATTCTATAAACCCTGAAATTAATCAATGTGGTAATATAAAAGCCTCATTTTTTTATCAAATGTATAAAACAGACCTTTTACCTAAAAAAGAATTAAAACACATAATTAATATAAATTGTGGAATTAAATTAGGTAAAAAATTAACTAGAAACCAGATGCTTTACAAATATGCGGTGGATGCTCTTAATAATAAGGAGGAAAGAACATCAAAATATCCTGCACATATTAAAGAAATACTAAGAAATAAAAAAAGATGTTTAGAGGATACATATTTACCCAATAAGGTAATTAGAGAATTAAATTCTTTAGAGTAAGAAAGTTTTTTACAAATATAATTTAATTCATAAAATTAAATTATATTTCACGATGCCCCCAAGCTAAAGTATCAATCTTGTCTTTCAAAACAAACCTTTTATCATCACTTGACCCTAACGCTTTTTTGTTTAACTCTTCAGTATACATATTATGCTCCCTACTTCTTAAAACAGTCATCTTTCTATACTGGTCCTTTTCTGTAAGCAAACACTCTTTGTAATTATTTAAGTTTATCTCTTTCTTAACAACTGATTGTTTAACACCTTTACATCTTTTATCTTCTTCACCATCTAAAGTTTTATAAGAATACATTTTTGCCCCAAGACCAACAAACTCAGTCATAATTTCACCACCTAACTCATCTTTAAACATTCCAACTACTCTAGCATTACAATCATTTTTTAAGAAATGATCTTTAGGATAATTGCTTGTATCAAACATTTTAACCACATCTTTCTCCATATCCTTATATAAATCGTCAGTTTCTACTTCGAGAATAAAACTATCCGTATCAGTATAACACATTCTAACCTTTTCACCATACTTAGGTTTAAAGTAATTATAATAAGTTTTTTGCATATGCGTTTTACTAATATCTAAGATGCTTAATCCTGAGTAAATAGGTTTATCATATACCAACTTAGTGTTTTTCATGTGTACCGCTGTTAGGTTCTCATCGAATATTTTTGCGTGACTATAGTTTGGTTTTGCTACTAATTTTCTACAACGCTCTTCACTAGAAACCAGTTCTATTGATACTCTGTTTCTTAGATTTTCCATAGTTTTACCAAAAACCGAGTTATTCATTAATTTAAAAAAATCTTTTTCGAAATTATTTTTAGCCGCTTTTCTCAGTTCAATGTTTGTATCAATATATGATTTAAGCCACGGACTTTCCACAAACTTAATTCCTCGATGTATTTTAGTAATTTCTAAACCTAAATCAACGCATGTTTTTAAAGCTTCATGATGAATAATATAATTTTCTTTATTATTTAAGTTTGGAATAAGTTTTTCTACCTTTTCAATCTTTAAACGTTCAGGCGCTAAAGGAAAGTCGTTATGTAAATCGTGTAATTCTCTCGGATATTCTAAATCTACTTCTAATATACATGGGGTTTTTTGCCAAATTTCTAATTCTTTATTTGTCATCCATTTAAAACCATGTGTAGGAAGAGGCCGACTCATTGCCCAAGGATAAAGACTGTTTGCATCTATATATAATAAATATTTTGATGGTTTACTAGAATCATATAATTTACCCATATACTTATTATTTGCTTTTGCGTATCTTTTACTACACATACTAACACCTCCTCTGATACCCTTTTCAACCATTAAAAGCATATCAGAATCACTTAAGAGCTCTAGGTTCACTTTCGTTATTTTTAATGCCGCATCCCAAGCTAAACCAGGGGCTGTATAATACCAACTAGGGTCTAAATTATAGTTTTCGCGACAAACATCTCTAAAGTTCTCAAAAACATCCGCTAAAAGCAATACATCTATTTTATTGTAAAGTTCTAAGTAATCCTCCAACGTTTTCATGTTAAAAGTTCTCCAAACCTTTTGTGCATGAGCGTAATCTTCATCACTAATTCCTTCTTTGTTTAAACTAGAGTAAAATGCTTTTTTAGGTGGTAATTCTTCATCTTTAAGTTTATTAAATGAATCTAAGTACTCATAAGGGAAAACTCCTTTTCTCCTAACCAAAGATAACTCATTAACATTAAAATATTTCGATAAAATTTTTAATTGGCTTTCTTTTAAGTTACTCGAAAGCTTATCTAAACTAGAACTCATAAACTTAAAGCTATCAAGAAATTTAATTTTATGTTTTATATTTTTTCCGACCCAAAATTGTTTACTAAAACTAATATATTTCTCTTCATTATTTGGAATACAATCAATTTTCCCTTCAGATTTGCCAAGGCATTTAATAAAAAGATGAGCGTCATATCCACTAAGATTATGAAGGTATACAGGTGTGAAGTTAGGGTTTTTAGCGTTTAGGTTACATTCAGTGTGTGCGGCACCTCTATATTTACCCGTAAAATGACAATGGTCTCTTACTCTATAATTAACATGATTAAACTCCCCACCACAAATCCAACAATGTGTTTGTTTTTTATGTTCCATTTCTTCCTTTTCTGTAATTATAATAGGTTTTGGATTTTGGTAATATTCTTGATGAATTTCTCGTATATCATCTCTCAACCAGCTTATAAAAACTTCATCAGCATTTTCCCCAACATAACTTCTTAATATAGGGGCTTTAACACTATCATCAAAACATTTTATAATATAAACAAAACTACAAGGTATATGCTTTTGATATTTCATAGTATAACTTTTTTTTGGGTTTGGTTGGCACGTGTGTATTGGCTCTAAAACACTTTCAAAATCAGCGTATACAACAAAGGGAACCTCAAGTTTTCTAGAATGGCTTTTAAAAGCTACCCAGGTATTTGGTTTTGGCATCTCTAAAGTAATAGGTTCGTGTTCATTACAATATTGTTTGTGTTTTTCCAAAAGTTCTTTACTACTAAAATGATTCAAACAACGTCCACAAATTTCCATATTTTTAGAGTTATGACTATTAGTTACTTGTCTTATTACTAATCTTTTAAGGTTTTTTATGAGAGCGTAGTGCATGTTTTCCTCATTTTTAATTAAAAGAAGGTTAACATGTTTACTTTTTTCACATTTTGTAAGCCTAAGCGGATAAATGAATTTTTTGTTCTCCTCATAACTATATACGTTTACACTAATTTCAGGATTTTGTGTTTCAAACTTACTGATATCCTTAAGCGAAACAGGGCAGTCGATTCCCACCATATTTAAACTACTTTCCTTTTCTTTCAAAGCTTTATCTAATAATTGTGAATCTCTTTCTTTTGGATTTAAACCTCTTAAAACACACCATAAAAAACATTTATTATCTTTATTTTTCATATTGATAACTGCTTTTTTGTTAGCAATCCATGGTGGTAAAGGTATCCAACTATTAGCTCTTAAAGGGACATAAGTAGCTGTATGTATTTCTAGTTTTACGATACTCCCAAAAGTCCAACCACTACCTTCTCTTTGGAAATTAACTAAATTTTCTAAAACTTCATCTATCATTGTGTTCAATAAATTCTCTATTTCTTCACTGTTTAAATTTAAATGTTGGCTACTATGAAAAGCACGTTCCACGGGACCCTGATCAATATCTGTCATTAACCACATTTTACACCTAAGTACAAGTTTAACCTTTGTTCGTAAATTATTTCGAAGAGTATTTGTAATAGGCGCCCACGTTTCTGCGAAAAATCTTTGCGGGTTATAATTTCCTCTACCATCTATAACATATTGATTAACAAACTCTCTAAATGCTGAGCGCTCTCTTCTAACCTCAAACGGTTGTCTTGGTGGATAATTCTCTCTAACATTCTGAACAATTTCATCAAGAACTCGTGGTAATTGGTTTTCTCTAACATTACCAGTTAACCAATCAGTAAAATTATTGATTCTACGTTGAACTGATTGAGGTATAGTGTTAGCTATAACTCTTCCAACATTTGACGCAGCTCTTCTAGCTATATTAGAAATTCTATTAAGCCAAGGCATTTTATAAAAGTAAATATAATTTTCTTATCTTATCATCAAAAAAAATTTTATTATATCTGCGTGTAAATATAATAAAATTAATGAACGTTAATCCTATATTTATCTTTCCAAACCCTTCCATTCCAATTCTCAATCGTTTGTGGACTACGGTCTATAAATTGACCCGCTTTATAAATGGATGGAAAGGTTTTTATTTCTCCGGTTTCAACATCCTCTAAACTAACTTTCTTAGGATTTTTCATAATAGTTTGTAATCTATCAAACTTAGAGTCTTTACTTTTTTCTTCTTTAGGCGAATCACTCGGAAACAATCCATGTTCCTTCACCAACTCAACTAAACGCTTTTTATTCCAGTATGAGTAGAAATTTATATTATTTTCTTTAAGAATTTGTTTTAAATCTGCAACCTTTATCATTTTTATATAAAAAGAAAAAATCTTAATACACTACACTCATTTTATTTCCATCAGACTGGAAGTTAATTAACCTATCACTAATAATAACAGCATATGCCTCTGTATTCGCAAGCACATTTTCAGTAAAACTCACTTTGATTTGGATATCAGTGACAGAGTATTTCAATTTCGCACTCTGTTTGGAAACATCAAACAAAAACAAAGGATAAAGGCTTTTATAATCCGGTGGAGTAATGTTAGGGTTTGACACCATTTCATTCATGTTATAAAACTTAGACCTAAATAGAGAAGCGTCCCCATACACTCTACTAAATTGGTTTGCGGTAAAACTGAGGTTATAATCAATAGCGGGATATCTAGTAGAATTTAACGTAACATAAATGTTATTAACGTTTCTATGGTCAAATATAGCTGGATTTTGTTGTTGATTCCCGCTTTTACCAGTTTGAAAACCAACAATGATAAAACGTGGCACTTCAGGTGATGATTTGACAGCGAGCCTCCAGGTAAATGATGTTGACTCGGGGACTGAAATAGAGTCACACTGTCTCATTCTATACCCAACCGGTATTTTTTCTTTTTTCTCAATAATTTTATAAAGTTGCAATTTCTCTTCATCTGAGGGTAACACATGAGGCATAAACCAAGATACTCTAAGTAAATTAATTCTACCATCAGCAGGAGCAGCACCATCTCGAAAGATTGCATCATTATCATTATTTCTCGTTAATGTGAGAGTTTGCTTCATTCCATACAATATCTTATCATAATCATCACAAAAACCAAATATATGTTTTAATGGAACTCTAAAGCTAAAGGTGCCTCTTGGAAGAGGGTTATTAATAATATAATTTCTTCTTACAATAAAACCAGTGTTTCCGGCACCCGCGTTAGCTGCTGTATCTTTATACCACAATTGATTTAACCCTTGTGATTTAGAGAAATCATCCGGATATTTTAACAACCCAAGCATTGTAGTAGCCTGACCAGGATTCAATACAGATTCAATCTCCATACCCGAAAGTTGGTACTTAATATTTTTAAAAAGATACATGAGGCCATTGTTTGTTAAAGAAATATCAGCGTTAGCATCGTAAACTGCTCCAGTATCACTTCTTACTAATTCACCTACAAAAACTAAATAACTCTCACTAGGATGAGTAAAAATATCTTGAGTCTCAATGTTAATTCTAATTTCTCCTAGGTTGTTAAGGTTTGTACCGGTGATTGGCTCATACTCATGGTGTTCATACTCAGCAATACTATCATCTTTTAAGATTGGTTCAGTTATTCTTAAAATGTCCATTTTATAAAGTGATTATAATTTTTAAAACAAAATTAAAAATTATAATTGTGTTACTTAAATTACAAACCAAAGCTGGGGATAAGACTTATTATTACCATTAACAAACACACCTTGGAGTTTAATGTTTTTTGTGGCACCCAGTTCAGCTTTTGGATAAACTTTATTACCGTATGCAAGTGTTATTTCGGGTATACCGTTATCTTTTAAATATTCATTCACATTTTTCTCAATCTCTTTTATCTTGGTTACCTTTTCAGAAGACAACTTCACAACAGCTTTTTTTTTACCATATTTCGTTTTATCAATTCCGAGGATATCGCAATCTTCTATGTTTAAAGAAGAAGCGCCTGTTATTTCAATACTAGTACTATTATATTTTTCATTATCTACACGATTAAAATTTAATAAACCCATTCTTTTTTATAATAAATATAATTTTCTTAACTTATCAATTTTTTTTCTTCATACCGTTTTAATACCCGCTCCACTGTTTAATCTTTTAACTAAGTCTTGGATAGCAATGGCACTTCCATCTATTAATGCGCTAATGTTTTGCGTTTTAGGAGTATCATTAGGTTTTGGTGTTGCATTATATTTTTGTAAAATTTGTTTTGATTTTGGTGTTAAGGCTTTCGTAACTAATTTTTTCCCCGCTTCTACCACTGCACTTTTTCCAACCTCTAGAGCTTTCTTTGCTCCTTCCTTAGCTACACTCTTTCCTACATCAAGAGCAGAAGACGTAATTTGTTTAGCTGCACTACTAGTAAAAAGCCTCGTTAAAAAGTTAGCAATACTATCAAAGATTCCGGAACCACCGTGTGAATACCTTGTTTTAAATCCGTGTTTCTTATTGATTATCATCTTTTTTATAATGAAGACATTAAATTTTTATAGGAGTGCGAATTTATAACACCTTGTCTTTTTAATTCATCACAAATACTTACTAACTCATTTCTTACACCTGTATTACCTGCTTCTTTACTTGCCATCAACAGACCTAGTCTTTCTACTAATGCGTTAGGGTCAGATGGGATAACAATTCCTTTTCCGGATGTTCCCATATCATACCAAAAGTTGGAAAGCATGTTTTTCCATTTATATGATTTACCACTTTTTGGAGATTTAGATTTTGGGTTATTATTACGATAGAGGGTATTGCTGTTTACCATTATCTCATTGTAATTTTTAAAATCCTCATCATTATAAATATTTTCGTCTGGTTTTCTAGATACGATTAATTCCCATAAACCAGGGGTACCCTCATAATAATCATCACCAACTAAAATATCATCATCTAAAATACCAACTGGTGTGTTGCCAATATAAAATCTACCATTTTTGTCATATAACCCATACGTTGTATCAGCTTCAGACTTAGTAGCAAACTTTCTTAGGTACTTCTCCGCGAGTGGTCCAACAAAAACTGGATATTCTTCTGCTTCTTTAAAAGCCTGCTTAAGCTGTTCAGCTTCATCTTCTTCTGGTTTTCCATAAGCTGTGATAGATGGAAATGCTGGAAAAGTAATAGCTTCTGGTAATTTTTCTACACCTTCTTTAATAGGTTTAAGCCCCTCTGTAATCTCCTTTGTTGTAGCTTTTTGCGTTTCCGTAATAGGCCTAAAAAACTTTGATAAATCGGTTTGAAGTTGTTGTTCTCCTGTTCTCTCTGCTAGTAGGTTATCTCGGATATTCTTTTTCGTTTTGTGATACTCTTGTACAATTAAGTCTCTTTTTGCAGGGTCAGTTATTTTCAGAAATGACATTTTTAATTAACAACATATTTTTTTAACGTAGATTTTAACGTAGATTTTATCGTAGATTTTAACGTAGATTTTAACGTAGTTTTTAACGTAGATTTTAATATATAAGAGCATATATAATGTTCTTATATATTTATTCATCATTATCCCCTATTTCACATTGGCATTTACATCTAAAACTAGGTAACTTAAAAGGGAAGCTTTTCACCATGATTCTTTTCAACGAGCCTCCGAAAGGAACTCCTCGCTTCTTCCCTCCCCTTCTCAATCAAACTTTCCTTTTCTTCGACTGTTACTCTCTTCTTGAAATTAGTTCTTATTTCACTCTTCATTTCTTCATATTTATTCATTTCTTCCATTATCAACTTAAACTCGTCATCAGAAATATGATTATCCATCAAAGCCTTTGATACATGATTAGCTATAGTATTAAGCTTAGCAGCAGCGAGAGTTTGAATTTTCAAATGTTTTTCAGCTTTATTAGTAGTTTTCCTAACAAATACTTTACTAACCAATGAAGAAAGACCGATTACACCAGCAGCAACTTCCAAACCTACAGCAACGGGTGCCGCTGCAACAGTTGAAAGCAAAACAACGCCTACACCACCTAACGTTAATGAAACAACAACCAATCCACCTTCAACATTATCAACTACTTTTGCCATCCTACTATATTTCTTATTCAATCTTTCCCTTTCAGTTATTTCCTTTTTGAGAAAATCTAAAACCTCAGATATTTTTTTAAGTCTATAAGAATGTCCATTATCCATTGTTTCCATTTCAATATCTTCATTAGGTGGGGCGTTAGGGGTAACCTGTTCTTTGGGTAGTGGGGGATATAATTTATTAGGATGTTTCTGATCTGTATCTGTCATTTTATAAATGTAATATTTTTTTTATGATAAATATTTTAGATAGCAGAATAACTCTCCCTCAGGTATTTCGATCGGTTTTTGTGAGAAATTATAAATGTAGACTAAGATATCATTAACATCATTATCAAGATGTATACCATTAAAAATGGTTAAACTATCTTTCCATTTATTACTAATAGATATCACTACAACTCCTCGTGTAGCAATATAACCAAATTCTAACGGAACTCTCTTACCATCATTAGGAGGAATCTTGATAGTTTGTTGCGAGTATATTTTCCATTTTAGAGAATCTTGCTTTAAGGGAGGATATCTTACTTCATTTAAATGAGGTTTCCAAAATATAGTTTTATGTTGGGTAGTAATATTAGGTTTTATACCAAATTTATGAATATCCATTTTTTTATTTATTATAAATAATATTTAAATATTATTTATAATATAGCCCCTAGGATAGGGATATTAGTAAATGGGCTATTAGGCCCAAGTAAAAGCCCTTTTCCATCATACATTTTTCCTCCTTGTTTTAAATACAACCCATCACCAACGGAATTTAATCCTTTACCTTTGTATGGTTTTAAGTATAATCCACTTCCATCAGTTTCAACTTGGCAAACACATCCTCCTTTTTTAAGGTAAAGACCTGACCCCATAGCTTTTTGAACACCTGTTTGGGCTAATCCAGAAAGAGCACCAACACCTAAAGCTGGTAAAACGGTTTTTGCAAGCATTGGTAAAGCTCTAGCAGCCAACCCAGCTAACATTCCGAGGAAACCCCCTTCTATTTTCATGTTATGTTTAAGTTGTTTCGTAGTCATTCTAATAGTTATACCCACACCATCCTCATAGGCTTTAGCCATTTTCTTCGATTGCGAATTGGTAATTGCTAAAACATCATTACCTTGTAAATCTTCATGACCTAAACGAATACTTACTGGGCAACTAGCTTTAACAGCATGTTGAAGTTTTTGCTTTTGCCCTTCAGATATATTTACTTTAACATTAGTGTAACTTGCCATTTTATATACGATTATTTTTTTATTTAGCTCATCTCGCTTCTCTAATATGAAACCTAATCGTTAAATTTTCGCCTCTAAGATTTAGTAAATTACCATCTTGGTCAGTAATATTTACATCTAGGCTATGTATTTCATCTAACGTTATTGGTAAGTATACTAAATTAACTGGTGACTCAATTATCTTATATCCAGGTGCAACATCTGGGAAAAAAGAGTAAATAGTATTTCTTGTTGAACTATTAACGTAACTTCCCGAAATAATATCTATGTTAACGAGTAAACTATTTATGCTAAGAATGTTCACTACATTCTCTGACTCATGAAATCCTTGCGAATATTTAGCTCGAGTAAATCCTAATACTTTAGCGATGGAACCTGGTTGATTAAAATCTACTTGATAACCATCATCAATAATAAGAACAGACTTTAGGGTATTAGTGTTCGCAGAAAAGTTAATAGGGTACTCTTCATTAACTCTATCATAATGACCATTTTTTCTCATTTCCTGACGAATCGTATCATTAATGTCAACGAGGTCGTAACTTCCTTCAGGTATTTTTATTTTAACCCATGTGTTGCCATTGTCTGGAGAATAAACGAATGTGTTGTTCGTTTCATCAATATTTGGAAAAGAGTAGTAAGTTTCAAGGTTTACCATAGCTATTTCGTATTCTTTATCCTTTTCCAATTGAATTGGTGGATTAAACCTTGTTCTAAAACTTGTTTTGTTATCGCTTACTATGATTTGAAGCGATGTTTTGTTGCTCGTATTTTTAACAATTTGTTCTAAAAGTTTTTCCATTTTATAATATTTAAATATTTTTTATACTGGTTTAGGTATGTAGAAGTTATCAAAACCGCTTCTATACTTTCCATCATTTTTTTTACTGGATAAGTCGATGATAGCAAAACCATGTGGTCTTTCCCATGCCTCTCGACAAAACTTTCTAAACTCATCCTTAGGCATATCATCACCTACATGATCGCTATAAATATGATTAACGCTTTTTGTATCTTGCGGAAAAAGGCAAATAAAATTAGCGTTTTCTCTAATAGTTTGTCTCGGTAGTCTAAAATAATTCTGGGCGAGGTAAAAGCAGTCAACATTACTATGCCTTCCTCGAGTGTAGTAACACTCACATTTATTTTGCTTTTCTAAAAGTATATCATCGAAAATCATTAAATTTTTATTTTCTGAGTTTAACTCACTCGGATCGGGTACATCACTAGAATTTTCAAAGAAGGTGCAATTTATATCTGTTTTCTTAACCGTTTTTTTAGCCCATTCTTCAATTAAAGCTATTGGTGAAATGTTTTGTCTTTGTACTTCATCACATATGTCAATCAAACTTAAGGCATATTCTTTCGGTAGTTTTTCTTCAAAAGTCTTTTTTATTATTTGGTATTCCGGTTGACGAAGTTCTCTTCCAAAAACACTTAAATCGTTGTAGTCAAGCCATCCCGGTTTGAGTAAAAGGTTTACCAATAAAGTAGTTTTACCACATGATGATTTACCTACAATTAAACCCCTAATACTTCTCGGTAAAAGGGGGTTATTAAATCTCTTTGGTACTAGTTCATGCCATGATAAGTCCGTAACCTCCATTTTTTTATTTAAATATTTTTATTTTTTTATATAAAACAACATGTATTGCGTTAAATGTAAAAAACATACAGATACGAATAATATAAAATATTCTGTTTCTAAAAATGGTAGAAATATGATGCAGGGTAAATGTGTTATTTGCGGAATAACTAAATCACAATTTATAAAAAAAAAACCACCGGGAGTAGTATATTAAATAAATTTATAAATAATTTACCCGTTGAAATGCATCTACCAGGGCACAACTTTACGGGGCCAGGTACCAAACTAAATAAAAGACTTAATCCAGATTTAACACCGAAGGAATGGAGTAAACCTATAAACCGTGTTGATAAAGCCGCTTATAATCATGATGTTTGCTATCTTCAACACAATGATACTGCTACAAGAAACGCAGTGTGTGATAAGAATATGTTAACGGAGTTAGAAGGTATTTACAATCCTAGTATTAGAGAAAAAATGGAAAGAGGTTTGGTAAGTAGACTCATTGGAACGAAAATGAAATTTGGAATGGGAGTAAAAAAAAAATTTAGCTGAAGAATTACATAAACCCGTAAAAAGGAATTTTAAGAAAAGGAGAGTTAGAGTAAACGGTATAGATAGGATATGGGCTGCGGATTTAGTAGACATGCAAGCATTTTCTAAGCTTAATCGTGGTGTCAAATACCTTCTCGCTGTCATTGATATCTTTTCTAAATATGGATATCTGGTGCCATTAAAAGATAAAACAGGAAAATCTGTTGCTATAGCATTAAAAAGTATTTTTAAGGAGAGAAAACCTGAAAAAATGTGGGTGGATAAGGGTAAAGAGTTTTATTACAAAGATGTAAAAGACTTGGTTGAATTATATTCTACCGAAAATGAGGAAAAATCTAGTGTGGTTGAGAGATGGATTAGAACAATGAAAGAAAAAATGTGGAAGTATTTCTCCGCTAACTCTACAAACGTTTACATTAATGCGCTACCGGATTTAGTTAAAGAATATAATAACACGAGGCATTCATCTATTAAGATGACTCCGGTAAACGCTAGTAAAAAAGAAAATGAAACGAGAGTTTGGAGAAATCTTTATCCCGATAATCTTGAAATAAGAGACTCTAATCCTAATTTCTCTGTTGGAGACAAAGTAAGGATAACTAAAAAGAAAAAGACTTTTGAAAAAGGCTATACAACAAGATGGACTGAGGAGGTTTTTACAGTTTCTGAGGTTAAACATACATCACCTATAACATATAAAATTAAAGATTTTAATGGAGAAGAAATACAAGGCACCTTTTATGAACCTGAACTGCAGAAAACCAGTCAAGAGGTGTATAGGATAGAAAAGGTTGTTAAAAAAGGAAAAAAGAAATCTCTCGTAAAGTGGAAAGGTTATCCCGATGAATTTAATTCGTGGGTTGACAATAAAGATATTAGAAATATTTAACTATAAAAAAAAAATGACAAATATTTCGATTGAAAACGTAATTTTACCGAATAAACCGTTAACCAATTTCGAATTAGAGGATGTCGTTAAAAAATTAAAGATTCCTTATTTTAGAGGAGTTTTTTTACTCGACTCACTACCGAGAAAACCGAGTAAAAAAGAATGTGGTATAGTAAACTTTGATAAAAGTGATGGGCCTGGTACACATTGGGTCGCTTGGTATAAAAATGGTAAAACTAAAATTTATTTCGATAGTTATGGCATACAACCACCTCTTGAAATTCGAGATTATTTAAAAAGTCCAATACAGTACAATACTGACCAATTACAACAAGCTGGGCAAGTGTTTTGCGGGCATTTGTGTTTATACATTCTAAAAGAGTTATCTAGAGGTAATCGGTTCCAAAATGTTTTAAATAAACTTTTTTAGCGCTATATAAAAAAAATGCCTGTTGACAAATTCGGAAGAATGAAAGATGATGGTGAAACAAGCGGCGATGGTGTGTCACTCGCTTACATAAATAATAATTTTTTACGTAAAGATGGAACAACTGTTGTTACCGGTTCCATAGACATGAATGGTAATACATTAACGAGGGTTAGTAACCCAGTAAATTCTCATGATGTTGCAACTAAGGCTTATGTTGACGTTAACTCAGGGTTGTTGAATGAAAACGGTGGATACCACTTTACTGGATATTTAAATATGGGTTTTAATTCAATAAGAAATGTTAAGGACCCAAAAGAACCGGGTGAAGCTGCTACTAAAAATTATGTGGATAATGTTGATAGAGCCTTCGTTTATAAAGACGGAAGGTGGTATGAGGCAGATGATGCAATCTCAATGGGAGGACGAGTAATTAACAATCTCGGAACCCCCACAAGACACGACCAAGCTTCTAATAAGTTTTATGTGGATACTAGTATTGAGAGAGTTGCCGCGGGTGAAAAAGCTTTAACGAAGAAACAAGATGGATCCTATTCAATAGATGGTGGAATAGATATGAATGGTAACCAAATTATTGGATTATCGAGCCCCATATCCCAAGATGCGGTTACCACTAAAGGTTATGTTGATGACCTCGTTAAAAATATTAGAGGTGGCCAAGGTGCTATGTATAGATCTTTCTCAATGAAAGCGAATGGGGAACTATCAGTAAATCAACCTATTGATATGAATAATTTAAGAATATATAATATTGCGGACCCAAGAAATGAAAAAGATGTTGTCACTAGAGAATATATGGAGCGTTTCTTCAGAGCATATAAACCAAAACCTGTTATAACCGTGTGGGCTGAAGAACAGGGATCACTTGTAAACGGTAATCATGAGTTTTCATTCGGTAATGGTAATTCTAGTAAAAGACATGGTTTAGGAGGTTACTGTATGCTTGCACCAGGTAGAATTACAAGAGGAGCTTTAACGGTCGTTAAAAGGGATCGTAATTCTCCAGAAAGGGTAAAAATTAATATAATGGTAAACGGAAATGAACAGGTTGATTACTCTATTATTAAAAAAGCGCGTGAAAGTTCTAGCTGTACGATTTTCCCAAGGCCGTTGGAGGTAAACCAATGCGATATAATAAACTTCATTACAAGAACAGATAACCAAGATGTAACAAACGCTTACATATCTATTTTAATAGAATTAGACTTGTAAATATATATAATATATTATAAAAAATATATTATATATTTACTTACATTCGTTAACGTATATGTGCTGGAATTTACCAAATATAGTAGATAAGAGATATTTGGTTAATAAATGGTTTTCTAAATTATTTCGTTCATCTTCGGTTAACCAATTTAATACTACATGTTTTAATGGTATTGTATCTAGAACATCTAGATAAACTTCGTTATCGTGTAGAGAACTCATAATATTTTTTTATAACGAAATAACCGCGTTTTCAAATTTTAATTTCTTTTTTAACAAAAGATTATGTTCTACACAATGGGCATCTAAATGAACTATATGTTAATTCACCTATTTCATTACACTCATCACATATACATGCATGGCCACAATCAAATATTTTATTAGGTTTTTTAACTTTACATATACAACATTCATCCTCCAAAAAGAAATTTTTTGGTTTTTTTAGTTCTTCAAATTCTGGCATGTACTTATAACCAATTGTTGCATTACCCACTCCTTTAGTAAGAGTTTCTAATCCAACCCAAAAATAATCATAACATAATATATAACCTTGACTTCTACCTTGTTTATTATATGACTCTATACTCTCTCTAACATATTCATTATCATATTCAGGATGAATATCATTTCTAAATGTTGTTATAGAATATATAAAATAAGTAGTTGGAGCCGGTTCTCTATGTTCATCTTCCACTAGTTCCAACAAAGCATCTTTATAATCACCAATGAAATTATTACTCCTACAAAATGGTATTTCAATGATAGTATACATATTGTTACCTTTGTAGCGATTAGGGTCTCTATTATAACGACACTGGTCTGGCCAAACCATAAAAATAGTTGTGGTGAAATCAGATTCATCCAACCTTTGTTTACTATGTAAGTAATAATTGTATGGTATTAATTTCTTTAACATAACAATTGGGTCAAACATTTGTGGTTGTAGTAAATTAGTATTTGCAGTTACATACATTTTCTTATTTATTAAATAGAACCTAATTAAATGGTATTTATTTTTAATAACTCTTTCTAGGTTGTGTATAATTTCATAATTTCTAAATCTATCTAACACACTCATCCTGAATTATTTTATGGGTTAAAAAATAAAAAATTCAAAAAAAATTTTTCTTTTTAACAAAAGATTACTGTCTACATATTGGACATTTATCTAAAGGATTCATTTCATCACATTTTTCACATATACATAGATGTCCACAATTAAATGCTATATTAGGTTTATTAATAGTACATATGCAACAGTTTTCCTCTAGAAATATTTTTTGTTTTTTTCTTCTAAATTGTTCTGGTGGCAACACAGGCTTAACTTGCATAATTATTTCAAAAGGCGTATCAGTAAATTCTATAAATGGTGAGTAATCTGTAAAGTCATTAATATATAGATCTATACCTAAACTATTTGGACTATAAGTTTTATTATAGTGGTATAAATTAGAAATATCATGTTCATAATGAGCTAAATAACCAAAATTATTTAAACAAATACTAAGCCAATAAGTACCTTTCCTATAATAAAACGGTGCAGTTCTATTATCCATAATACCAATTAACATTTTAGGGGGAAAAGGAAAATTTCCTCCTTCATATAAATTTTTACTATTATGATAATAAATTGCTGCTTTTACTTTAACTAAAGAGAGAGCATATGTGTGACTAACTACACCAGGAAAATATACTTTATTACATAAATCATCATAAACAGGTTTATGGGTAACATGTTTTTTAATAATATGTATTTTTAAAAAATCAAGAGAAGAATGAAAACTTAACACGAGTTTATTTCGTAATACTTTTCCTTTATATTTCTGAGAAAGCCTTTCCATTTCTTTATTACACTCTTTATTAGTTAACCATTTAGTGATAGTGTAACCATTTTCATCATCAATAATATAATCAGGTTTTTCTAGCACCTCCATCTTGAATTATTTTGTGGGTTAAAATTTAAGAAAATCAAAAAAAAATTTTTATCCATTAATTTATTTTTGAATTTTATGTAAAATGGATATAGTAATTATGTTAGTCCCTCATGCATAGACTTATCTTGCGTCGACACATGGGGGCCATTAGGTGGGGTGGGGATTGGTGGACGCTGTTGTTAATCGATGTGTTGGTTAGTGGGGGGAAGGGATAATAAAATTTATTTTCTTTAGAATTATGAGAAAATAGATTTTTTCGTAATGGGCATATTGGCAAATTCATGACACGTCATCAAATTCGTCGGATATACCACTTTACAACCTACTAGGATTGTTTAACCATTTACCACAAATTCCCGTATTCTTAGCGACCGTCAACAAGAAGACTTTATAAAACCTCTTGGAAAAAGGAGAAAATGCTGATATCCAGCATTTTCTCTTTTTTTTTTTTTTTCACAATATTTTCTATTTCTTTTAAAGTCAAATTCCACCGTTTGATCGCCTTTTGATTTGTCGTGGCGAATACTTTTAGATTGGATTAGGCAAAAATTTTGTTGTTAGCTAAAGAGTTAAAACTTCCAAACACTAGTGAACAGAGTAATCTTGAACGAAATCCAACACTACAAAACTTGCATCAGCTTACAGACTGTTATATACGGCATTCCTCCGGCGATGCATTTATCTACTCAAATTTTCAGGAAAATGTGGAAATACAGTTCAATATGTAACAAGCGTGTACTCTAATTTCTGTCAATAGAAAACTTTCATTAAGGACGAGAGACCGTGGGTTGTCATGACGACTGATGGCGTACCGGAAGTTAAGACAAACCCGACAGAAAAGTTCGTTAGGCGTATCAAACCTCATCAAACAACGTTGCGTGCTTAGAAATCGAAAAACTTTTGCATTAATGTCGGTAGAGGATGTCTGAATACATTTCCCGGGCTCGTTCTATATTCCACTTCCGGTTTTATAGACGGGTTCTCCATAACAACTTGCAGACGACATGAATATTCCATTTCTATTCTTTTGCCGGTAAAGCTAATATCGACTGGGTATGGAAAAAAAAAAAAGATCAATTCATTTATACTATGTTTCTATCCACCGCCGTTAAAACCCAATAAGTGTCATGTTTTATGTTTGATCTTGGGGAAAAGTATTTGCATATCAGCGCGATTATAAATGGACGTCAAAATGGCAAGGTGATCGCTAGACTGGTTAATTAAAACTCTGTGATTCACTAGAACGGGAATAACTTCACACGAATTGTTGCGACACAGTCTATTATCTTCGGATTTCCTCTAAATTTACGGTGTTTGCGCATGAAACAATGGACATTAGAAGTTGAAAATTAATGCAGCTTAGTGGATATGGATTCAAGTTTAAGCCAATTTTGCGGGAAAGATTCATTTCTAAACAGCAAATGTCAACTAAAGATCTTTTGATCTGACTGATGCGTCAAATGAACATTTTTAGTAGATTGATATAGGCAAGCCATGCTGAAAGCGCAGGAAAAAAAACGGAAAGAAAAATAAATGTGTATCTTTCTCTTTTTTTTTCTAAATAAAAATTCAACCTATTTTTATCTCGTTTTATCTCAACTACAATTACGTGTATACTAATATGTATTTAGCAAAAATAACTTGAATTTTACATTCTTGTTTTCATTCGCCCCGAATCTTCTGATAGAGAGAGACAGAGAGACAAAGAGACAGACAGATTTATAAAAACCTCCGCAACATTAAGAATGATAGTTTTAACTAAAGTATGCAGCAGTTGCGTCAGGGTTGTCATTTAAAAAATAATATCAATGTAGTGAGAGGTAGCACATGCAACCTATACACTGTTTTTTCTGCTGTGTTTTCCTTTTCACTTTGTTTGCCTATGGTTATACATGTGTACGAAATTCTATTTTAAAATAAAACCCCTTTGGTAAATATAGAAACTATGTATGTAGCAACATGTGATTGTATTGAATGAACTGATTTATTATTTGATCGCTTTACCAATGACTTACAGTGACAAGTGAGAAAAATATGTTATTAGTGGTGTCTAGAACATTTTATCAAACGAGCCTAAAGCGAAATTGAAAATTTATTTTCTTTTGACGGAAATGATAAAATTTCATCTCAAAGCCCAAAAGTCAGATTCTGAACGGCACATCTCATGATATGTAAAAAAAACACCAGAAACATACTCATTTGTTTCATACAAGTGTGCACCCGGATTGGGAATGAAAAAGAAAACTTTTAAAGAAGCTTACACGTAACAAATTCATTTAAATGTAAAAATAAAACAATTCATAGCTATTCACACACAAAAAAAGATAGATCTAGTTGAACTGACATGTAAGTCTGTTTCGACGATATTTTAGGAACAAGGCGTAAGCATATAGGGTTTTGATCAATCAAGGAACATTCGGCTTACTTCAAACATGTATGCGATAAGGAAACCCGTGATTGGAAAATGAAGCTAAAATATAGCGGTTATATGACTAATGAATTTGCCATTTATAAGCCAAAGACGGCTTTTTACCACATAACTACTTATGTTTTCAGTGTAATATAACCATTATAAATTTTCTTATCCTACAAACGTTTGAAAAACGTGAGAATGGCACTTATATGACGTCATTGGACAAAGCGTCTTGTTTCAAAAGCATTTTGGCGCTTTTCCTTTTCAGTTGGCTGTTATATTCAATGGTTGTTGAGAATCAAAGTTGAACTTAAGATCTACTATGTCATTCAAAAATTGTTATTTATGATTTTCTTTGGAACTTTTTTTTTTCAAACGGGATGTCCACTCCTGTCATAATGTTATAGTGAGTCGGTTTTATTGATGTAAATTTCGACATGCACATGTTCACTTAGGCCTATGATTTCATATATTTTGTACATGAAACTTTTAAGATACTGGTATGTGATAACATAATCTGTCATCCGTTGGCTTTGTGAAAATATTTTTATCAAACTCGCCCATAAATGTTACTTAGCTCACGATAAAGCTCGTTCAATAACTTATTTCTACTATCGTATTATAAAAGTGAGCCATGCTCTGTGAAAAGGGGGCTTAAGGGCTTAATGCATTTGCGAAAAGTATCGACTCAGGTCAGCCTGCACAGTCGGCTGACCTGGGCCGAAACTTTTCGCTATTTGTCAATTTTCTGTATCTCCAAGGACCGGTCTACCTCAGAATTAATTCGGTTGTTAAAAAGGGTGGCTATTATGGATCCATAAGTATGTGATGGCTTGCTTGGTCCCATGAATCACGGAAATGCATTAAGCCCCCTTTTCACAATGCATGGCTCAATTATATTTCAAACACTAGCGTATGTAGGATTTTCGATATCTACTCTATCTTTCAAAGACGCTGCAAATTCGTCCATCCATTCATGAAGCCATGTCATAAACTGATACACCTCGAGGTCGATGTTGCAGAACAGAATTGGATATCATCCCTGCAAAAAGATGAATGATCAAAATGAATTGATATATTAAAAAAGGTGTGCAAATGAAAACATTGCTGCAAAAGAAGAAATTGCTCGAGCAATTTCTTCTTTGTGTCACAACGTTTTCAAAGGAGGCAGTGTTCCGAGCAATATTTTCTCGTCTAGAGCAGCTTTTGCTTTTACCTCAATGTTTTCAAAAATTGGTCTGCTGCAAAATGCAAAAAAAAAGGGGGTCAATGGGCTAAAGAACTTATTTTCTTGTAGAATTTCATAATTATCAACCCCCTGTTTATACACAAATTAGATTTTTTTTTTAAATTTCAATTCGCTTAATAATTAACAGCTGAAAACTCGATAGAAAGTTGTTGCACAGTTTCAATACCTGTCATGTTTTGGTCCGTAATCAGGCGGAGTAATCAATACGGACTACTTGATATTACAACACCGGTTATATCTCTTTCCTGAATCCCTATTGTCAGAAAATACTTTCTGTAGTATGAAAACCCAAAACCTAATACTTGACCAATGCGTAGCATTATTCAGTGTAATTTCAAATCTGTGACCTTGGCGTTTTGATAGTGATTGTGATCCTACTATGTAACAGAAGAAAAAAAAAAGTTAAAGAAGGAAAAGAAGAAAAAGAAGAAGAGAAGAAGAAGAAGAAGAAAATGAGGAAAAGGATGATGATGATGATGAGGAGGAGGAGGAGGAGGAGGAGAAGAAGAAGAAGAAGAAGAGTTCAACCGCACCGAAGGACACATTCTTGAGTCATTGATTATATTGAGAGGGCGGACGATGTAGATCTAAGATCAGATAATAGAACGTGCAGTCTGATCTTCGATCTACGTTATCCATGAAGACTTGCCATGTCGCCTATGGTTATGGAAGTTATAAAGTAACGTCAAAGAACAAGAAAAAAAAGGCAAAAAAAACCACCGGTAAAAGTTAAAGGGAATCTTCGACTAAATGTCGGCGCCATGAAGACCGCCAAAATGCCTAGATCTATTGTTTTACCTCCTTTTTTTTTTGAAATCTGAAATCGACACCTTTGGATTCAGTACGAAATGCACAAGCAACATTTTAAACGTTTGTACAGACTATATTTCAGTTTTCTTTATCTTACAAAGGCTTTTTATTAAGTTTGATGTTTTGTTTTTGGTCTTTTAAGGTTTAGTGGATATACTAAGTAATTTTGTGGCTAGCTACCATATGACTGCTGTATAAATTTAAAGGGTTGATCCACGTCTTCGACAGACGACGAATTCTAGACTTGTTCGGCGTTAAAGCAGTTGCAGACGACAAATTAGATGTTGTTCAGAGTATTTTTTAATACAGTAGGAATTATTGTTGGAAAAAAGAAAGAAAATGCTTGTAACCACCGTGCGCCCTGTATTGGCACCTGGTACCCTTTTATATAGCAGAGTCTTTTCCCCTTACTTTCTCCCTCTCTATCCTTTGCTTTGATATATCCCTCCTTTTGACTTGTCATTGGGAATGTTCACAGCCTACTCATACTATTGGTGAGTCTTCTCTCTGGCTGTCCAGCTTTTCTTCCTTTGATGAGATTGGTTTAACAGAACACAGGAATCCGGAAGAGCACCATTGCGTCCCTTTGCACCCTCGTTTTAGCGCTATTCACAATTTAAGTTGATTTTGTAGACTATGAAGATATAAATCTGACCCCATTGCAATGAATTAGAAATTGGACACTCCTGGACTTAATATGTACAGTTGTCTTATCTATGTTACCGAAACATCTTGTAAGTCGAACGAAATCCTCCAAATAAAGAAACAGCCAACCAACCAACACATCTACGAGCGAACCCACTTCTACCCTTTTCAATAAGAAAAAACCAAGGACAAACATGAAAACAGGCAAACACACAGACAGACAAAAATAGCGAGACAGGTAAAGATATTGTTTACAATGGACAGGCTCTCCATTCGTCACATTTATTTCATCAATAACAGTCCTTTGCAAACGGCATCTGTCGATGAGAGAATTGAGCGATGGTGAAAAGTCTTCGTCGATCCATTGGCAGGTTATATACCAAATGATAGCATTTGTTGTATTCCTAACTACTCAGGATTACGAGTATGGTGGTTTTGTTGTTTAGCGTTTATCCATACTCTCATCGGCAATTTTTACGGACAGTGTAGATCAAGATCAGGCTGCACGAAACGTGCCTCCTGGTCTATGATCTAAACTGTGCCGTATTTTGTGAGACAATTATTGTCTGACAACGGATCAGAAATTGACGTGATTTCACTCTTTTTCAAACGAGAAAATTTTAGGTTTATCCAGATCAAAGCATCAGTATAGAAGTCACAGTAAATTGCACCATAAATCTGAAAGTTTAGAAAGGGTAGAAAACATTACGGGAAAAGGAGAAAATGCTGGTTACCAGCATTTTCTTCTTTTCCCACAATGTTTTCCAAAGCCTTATAGCTGAATGTCATTAAAACTCGCGATTGTGTGTGAAAGGGTTTACTTTTCTTGCTGACTAAAAGCATTCGATACAAGTGTACATTTATTTTGCACTCTTAGTTAACCATAAAATCGCTAAGCAAAAATCAGTATCACTGAACTGCCGATTCGAATGGAAGCGATCAGACTCCACAGAAGACTAAATCTGATCTTTTGATGTCCTTCGTGGCTCAGTGGTAATGTATAGGATTGGTAACCTTGAGACCCTTGATTCGATCCTCATTTGAAGCAGTGTGTTTTCTGTGAGAGTGTCCTTGAGCAAGACAACTCAGAGCTCTAGCCTGTTGGGTCTACTGGTGAAACTCAGGATATACTTAAACGTGTCAGCTTTCGCCGTGATATAACTGAAACGATGTTGAAAGCGACTTTAAACACAATTCAGTCGATCAATATGAGATTTTTCTGACACATAGGCAAAATTAATGAGAGTATTCCCTTGTTCAAAGGAACCATTTATTATCGTACAAGAATGAGACCACAACTGATGATGAAATGCACAGCCGGGCATTTTTTACTGACTTATGTCCTTAGCGGACAGTGAAGATCAAGCTCAGACTACACAGAACATGCAGTCTAATCTTTTGTCTATACTGTCCGATACAGCAAGATTTTCTGGTGGGAAAAACTTTGAATTTTCAATGTTTGTTTTCTTGCTATTGGCAGGAAGTTTTTATTGACCTTAATATAGTTTAACCCTTTACCAAACGATCCCCAGTTTTATCGACCCTGAGGAAGAAGCCTTTTGAAGAAATGTAACAAAAAGAGAAAAAACTGTTGTTACGGACATTAAAGGGGCGCTATAGTCAAAGAGGGTTTAACACATCTCCGTTATACATTATACCAAGATAGTCTTCACATAATTGTGGATCCATAAATCTATCCTGTTTCAGAACCGACTGAATCATGAGGCAGACTGGTCATTTGAAATGCATAGAATTGACCAACAGCAAAAAGTTTTGACTCAGGTCCACCTGCGCGGACTGCGTAGAGTCCGCGCAGGCTGACCAGGGTCGATACTTTTTGCAGATGCATTAAACCCTCTTTTCAAAGAACATGACTCATTTCCCTCAATTCAAACAATGTTTTATACCCTGTCAAGGCAAATTCCTTTTTCTGAGCTATATCTAATTTGTCGTGTGCAAGTGTCAACTTGGACAACATTTTATCTAAATTGTGTGACTTGGTACGAAGACAAAAAAAAAACAGACGGCAGATTTGTGAGAGCGTGTAGTCTTTAAGGGAAAGTAGGGAATTAGTAAAGTCAAACATTATACAGAATATAAAAGCATATAGCAAAATCAATACCACTATTTCAAACTGTTTTATATTTAAATACAAAAGTCATTCCACATGTTAGAAATTACAGGTACAAATTGTTAAAAACCTATTTCTATCTAAAATTCCTGTTGTACTCATATCGACATTCTAAATGGAATCGTAATGGCTTCATTCAGAGTAACTTATGCGGTAAAAGTATCAGGAAAAAAGTACTTTCCTTTTTTAAATACAGTACAATGGCACACATACAAAAATAAAATTAGTATTTGGCATGCAACACGCGAAAAGGGGCATTCGGACATTTGCGTAAAGTGTCGTCTCGGATTAGCCTGCGCATGCTGCGCAGGCTAATCCGAGACGGCACTTCACGACTACATTAGATTTTGTGCTTCAGTACACTTGCGCAAAACAGAAAATTACACAGAAACGGAAAGTGTCGTTTTGGATTAGCATGCGCTTACTGCGCAGGCTGATCCGAGACAACACTTTACGCAAATGTCCGAATGCCCCTTTTCGCGTGTTGCAAGCCATTTTGGACTCAGACCTTGTGCCTGCAACGGCACAATAGTTAAGCCTTATCCTGCTAAATAGCATAAGCCTTAACCTGGTAAATAAATAAATTGAAACTATCCAACCGAGAGAAAAAAAACCAAAATGTTGCTATTTCAAAGTTAATTTTTGGTGAAAAATATCTCTTTATCAGAAAGTGTAGATCCAAAATCAGACTGCACGTTCTGTACAGTCTGATCTTGATCTACACTGTCCGCAAAAGGTCCTTAAGTCGCGCTTAGCAGCCATGGGGTTAAATGAAACTCGCAAGCCGGTAAAAAAAAAAGATTAATGCTATTTCAATTTTTTTTTTTTAGAAAAATATCTTCTTATCGGACAGCGTAGATCCAAGATCAGACTGCACGTTATGTACAGTCTGATCTTGATCTACGCTGTCCGCAAAAAGTCCTTGAGTCGTGCAGCCTAAGGTTTAAATACACCTATTACTCAATAAGTCAATGCAATCTTCTTTCACATTCTTTTAGTTTTGATAGCGTATAGAAACATGGCGGGCGACAGTAGTATGTGTATGGGTAGAACATCGGCTTTTAACGTCAAAAGTTCTGGGTTTGTCTGGATCTCGTAATGAATGTAATGAAATCTCGTGTTAGGCCTAATCTCTGGAACTACACACTACTCGTCACGAGTACTGGTTAATGTTTCCAATCATCCAGTGTAATTAGTAAAATATGAGAAAGTCTTTCACAATCAGTGTGAAATGAAACTATTAAATCAAACTAAATGTTTCTGTGAGTTTGATCTACCATAACCTCATAATTCAATCCACAGAAATTGTCTGACCACCGTTTGCATGGCTGCTCTTTGACCTTCAGCGTCCACTATTTTTATATGCAATTTTAAAACTTTATTCCAAGAATAGCCGACTAATTGGCTAAAACTGAAAGTTTTAGTCAGTTAGACGGACAGTGTAAGGATTTAATAATTAGTAAAGTATTTCAGCTGTTAGGGAATATAAACTTAAGAGAGAGGAAATATCTGAGCCATGCTCTGTGAAAAGGGGGTTTAATGCATCTGCAAAAAGTGTAGATTCAGGTCAGCCTGCACAGTCCGTGCAGGCAGACCTGGGTCGACACTTTTTGCCATTGGTCAATTCTCTGCATGTCGAAGGACCAGTCTGCTTCATGATTCAGTCGGTTTTTAAACGACATGGATTTAATAGATTCGTGCTTGCTTGATACAGTGGATCAAGGAAATGCACCAAACCCCCTTTTGCCAGAGCGCCGCTCATGTAAATTTCTATGCTTGCATTCCGGTACTTTTCAGGTTGTTCTTTTGTCTTTTTTACTTATAATTGCTAGGTGCATGTCTAGGTAGCTTATGTTTTAACGAAATGAAGGGTTTTAGACCTTGGTGCTTTATTAAGCCTGTACCGAACAATTCCAAAATTTCAAGATCCTGAGAAAGGAGGCTTTTGAAAACATTTTGGGAAACATTTTTTTTTTTTTTTTGTTTCCCACAATGTTTTCAAAATCTTCCTTCCACGGGAAAGATTTAGTATGCCGTCTGCAAGCGATTTCAAAATGGATGACTCTAAAATGTTGCTGTCCGGTAAAGAGTTATTTAGCGACTTACGAAGTTTGGAAAATAAATAGATGATTTCTTATATATTAGCAATAAACAGAATAAATCAAGCACATGATTAAAACATAACAAAATCATCGCCTACATGTCAGTACTAGTAATATGACGGCATATGTGTTGACAGGTGCCCATGAGACATCACGTGGTTTGGAATATTTGGCGGAAAAAGTCCTGAAGTAGTAGCCGGCCATGAATATGGATTACCAGCTGCAAAAAGTCCAGGAGATGGCGTAGTCGTCATTGGCGCATGCGCAGGGGACATAAAGTTTAATTTCGGTGATGAATACGCAGCTGACATAAACATGTCCTGTTGATATTTATTATACATGGAATGCTCCGGCGTCGATGGCTGAATAGATTGAGCAAGACCTGGAAAGTCAAACTTGTAAGCATATCGTTTTCCATGAACTTTTGTCATAATGTTTTTGTCGTAATAATATCTCAAAGCACGGCTCAATTTGTCATAGTTCATATTAGGTTTACTTTTTCGTTCGCCCCATTTTCTCGCCACTTCGTCTGGATCTGCCAGTTTGAACTCCCCGTTGGTGCCTTCCCATGTGATGATATGTGCATTTCGGCTGTCGGAGAGAAGTTCAAGTAAAAATTGCCACAACTGTATTTGGCCGCTACCTGTTAAGATAAAAAACAGAGACAAAAGTTTTTAAAAAAATCATATTAGGTTGAATAGTGAAGCAAGATTCAACTCCCCGAGGTACTGTTTTACTATACTGTTGAAAAGTGATATCTCTCTAAACGTTTGTCCTTAACTTTGTACAAAACGCCAAAATTTTAGTCTGGTCCAAATTGAAAGCATTTGCGGCCGGAAAATGAAATGAGGTGCCGATGACTTTTCTTTGGTCACCAGCATTTTTTCCTTTCTAACAATGTTTTCAAAAGGCTTTTTAATCACAATCGTTTTAACTCAGACTACGTGGTAAAGGGTTAATGTAGCTTTTGGTGGTTTTGGGTGTGCCAAAAAATAACATGTACGATAACGTGTGCGTTCTTGTTAGATGACTTGCTTCTTTGGACGTTGTTCAGTGTCGTTTGATTCGTTATACGTTGAATGAAAGTAGGAATCTGCTTTCTCCATGAATGGTTTCCTAAAACAGGACGATGAAGTGCAAGACATGTGGTGTGTACCTGGAGAAAAGTACTTCACTTTAGGTCACCTGGGTCAAAGTTCAGGGTCATAAAGCAAGGCCGCTGATCATTTCACTGAGCTCAATGAAATTTTCTAGATATATTGTGCATCATGTATAGATGACGAAAAGAAAATAATCTAACAACTAGAGTAAAAATAAGAACTACCCAAACTGTTTGTCCATAACTTTGCCTCTGTTTTTAGATTACAGGCGCATCATGTGCAAACGTTGCATACCTTGGGTATGGCGTATTTTGAGACGTTATAGTGCAACTCTTGAAGATATTTCGTCGTTTTCCTCAAACAATAATTTTTGATACTGATTCTGATTTGTTAAATAACATGTCTGCTTTGGGGCGGTTTTTTTTTTTACTCCATCTAAAATGCTTCTCATCAAAAAGGATTGAATTTTCTGATATGCATAAATATCATAGCCTGTGCAAATTACTGTTCATTTGTGTTAGTAGCCAGTGGAGCGATTTAGGGACATCATGGCCCTCTCGTAAAAAGTTTGTCTTTCAGTAAGTAGCCTTATAAGAGGCAGCTTTCTTCGATTAAGAAGGAAAATTTGTTTATTATAAAAAAAGAAAAAGAGAAAGGCCGCCAACAACCATTCGTGATACAAAATTTCAATCCCAGTTTTTCATACATGTAGACCTGTGAACTTTCGTGAAAATGACTGTGTCTTCGTGCTGTATGTCCGTCTGTCTGTTCATCAGTCTCTAAAGCTTTTCTTCTGCTTATCTGACTGTCTGCCTGCATATCCATTTTTTCTGTTAAAAACTTTTTCCGCTATATTTCTGCCAGTTTTAATCAGAGCAATTAGAGTTGCCGCAGGCGGACCATTTTCGTTCTCCCTACTATCGTTCGCCTTGTCACTGCACCATCCAACAATCAAAGGGCTGTTTTTCCTGTTATACTCAACCTATCCTTAATGAAAATTGCAAGTCTACAATTCCAGTAGTGTAAAAGGCTTCCATTACAATTTAACTCCAATTGGTTGAAAACAGTAGGACGAGAAGAGGACAAACAAGCGGACAAACGGACAGACCGATTCCAGAATACCTCATAACTTCATTGCGGGGGTATGATAATAATAATAATAATAATAATAAAGTTATACACACCTGAGGATGAAAACCGAGCTGATAAAGGTCCGAGGACTTGATATGCATCTGAAACGAAAAAGGGACGTTAAATAAATATCTTTATGAAATATTGAGGCAAAATAATAGTTGGTCTTAAAATTTGGTAGAAAACATTGTGGAGAACAGATTCCCACTATGTTTTCAAACCATTATTTCTCCAACAGGGTTGTAAGATCACGAGATTGTGTAGTAAATGTTTAAATGACTATATAAAATGTTGCAGCAGTAGACATGTCTCAGGCTGCTGGCAACTATGTTTGGTCTTGAAGCAAACAGATAAAAATGTTGTGCAAAAGAGACATACAATGTAGTCACTATAATTGGCCTGCAACACGCGAAAAGGGGCATTCGGAAATGTGCGTAAAGTATCGTCTCGGATCAGCCTGCGCAGTCCGCGCAGGCTGATCCGAAACGACACTTTCCGTTTTTATGTAATTTTCCGTTTTGCGCAAGTCCACTGAAGAATAAAATCTAATGTAATCGTAAAGTGCCGTCTCGGATTAGCCTGCGCGGACTGCGCAGACTGACCCGAGACGACACTTTACGCAAATGTCTGAATGCCCCTTTTCGCGTGTTGCAAGCCAATTATGCTAGCGTTCCTCAGTTGTTCAGTAAGATTCTCTTGGTAGGAATTTTCCCCTGTCCCACTAATTCTCAACTTTGCGGTCAGAATAATCCACTAAAAATGATTTCTATTTTCTTCCTACGGTTATTCCTTAACCCTGTAAATGACAACAAAGTTCTTAAACTTTTCAAAATCGAAAGCGTTTACAACCGACAAAATAAAATGTTACTCAAATTATGGAATTTGTGTGCAGAAACTGGAAAAATATCGTGGCAAGTATTTTCTCCTTTTCCTGCAGTTTTTTTCCCCCAAAGCTTTTTTCATCGGGTCGTTTTTAAAGTCGAAACCTTTCGGTAAACTGTTTTATTTTATATTTTTTTACATTTTATATTGTCACTCATGAATTATTTTGTATATTGTCCTTATTGTATACTGCGTATACCTGAGTGTAATTAAAGGTATGTTGTTGTTGTTGTTGTTAATTACTTCTATATGATTCGGACCCCTCTGTGGTTGTCGTGTATAAGTCTCTGGGTAATCCGAAATATTGTTCAATCAAGCGATGAAAGATCGCCAGTAATAGGAATTTCTTCTGCAAGATCATCTCTAATTCTCGCTAATTAAGTTTAAAGTCTCGCGTGCACCACGAGATGTGATTTCGAGAATAATGATTTCCTAAATCCGTTTACAATACAGTAATAGAAGAGCGGTATGGAAGGGTTAATTTTAATTTGGCCATCTCGCGAAATCTCGTAGGACCGTCACGTGATGTAGCTAGCCGACGATTGTTTCGTGTCTTAAAGATTTGCACTGGTTTGCACCACTTGCGATAATGTTCCTGTAATCTGTTTGAGCCTAAAAATGGGGCTTTATGCATCCTCAAAAAGTCTCGACCCATGTCAGCCTGCGCAGTCCGTGCAGAGCCAGAATGAAGAAACTAACACGCTATGTTAGAAACCGGACGGATATGAAATTCAAAATTTTATTGTACTTTTCAAGATTTACGATAACTTATGATTCATGTTGCAACGAAAAGCCTGTTTTAGTTCTTTCATCGCTTTGATTTTCCTGTATTTTTTTATTTGAAGTTACGATATGTCTATTCTATCCACCCATTTCGATAACATAGACACTACATGTATATATGAGCCAGTGATGCACCCCCTTGCATAGACCCCTTCCATCCCACCCTCTCTCTCTCTCTCTCTCTCTCTCTCTCTCTCTCTCTCTCTCAAATTACCATTAGGCATTTAAGTCTTTTTGAAAGGGCCAGTTAAAGAGTGACTCCCGCCCACTCAGCTTCGAGCTTTCGACCTTCCGTTGCTTAGACGGTTGCTGTAACCACCAGACCATGGATACTGTTGTTTGTCTGCGTGTCTTTTGCCGGATTATGTTACATGTTCGTGTCTTGCTTTTTTAACTAATGTTCTGCCGTTTTCATTATTTAATTGTCAAGAGGTGGGGATATTTACAGGACGGTGAAAATTCACGCCAGATAGCCAAGAACGTGCAGTCTGATCTTGGATTTATTCCCTAAACAAGTTGATTCTTGGAAGTATATACATGTACGTATATGGCATGAAAAGAACGAATTTGACCTACTGTGGGGTGAGAGTTACACGAAACGTACGATTAAAAATCATTCACCATTACTTTAACACAAAAAGTTGAAACCATCAAAAAGTCCAATATATAGAAGCCAATTTTTCCCTTTCTGACATGAGTTTCATTACTTTCCCTCGCGGTTGAGTGGACAGCGTCACTATAATTTGATGGTCAATTTACGGACAAATGACCACTTCGAAATGGCTTCATCATCCGTTCAGAGACTGACCGTTGGTCATTTATTGAAAGTTGGGTCCCATTATCGAGTCAACCGGCCATCATTATGTTTTGACTGAACGCGTGTTTGGAAAATAATTATTCGGGAATTATTCTTTTGACTTTTTCAGCACCATATATAACATGAGCCATGCTCTGTGAAAAGGGGGAAGGGGGAGGGGCTTAAAGCATCTGCAAAAAGTATCGACCCAGGTCAGCCTGCGCACTCAGCGCAGGCTGACCTTGGTCGAAACTTTTTCATGTCGGTCAATTTTCTGCATGTTCAAGGATGATTCTACCTCAAGAGTTAGCTGGTTGTTAGACAATATGGATTTTTATGGATCCATAATTATGCAATGACTTCCTTGGTATGATGCATCAAGGAGATGCATTGAACCTACTTTTGCCAGAGCACAGCTCATTATTCAATGTATTTACCCGACATCATTCGTCGGCTGATAACACAGTCCACTGATGCTCATAAAAAAATTTTATCTTATAGGCTTGACAGGACAACCGGACGGCATAGATCCAAGATCAGACTGCACGTTCTGTGCAGTCTGATCTTGATCTATGTCGTCCGCAAAAGCCCCTGTATTCGACCCTAACCCTGAAAGGGTTAAAGAATATCTTGGAAAAGAGAACAGTTCGAGTACAATACACAAATACCTTGGAAAAAAAATGTAAGGAAAGGGATGAGGCTGATGAGTAAATTACGTTTTTATAAAAAAAAACTAGCAGAAAATCAGATGACTTTGAATACATGTATCATTAAAATGAAATAAGATTTGAAACATTATCTGGAAACATCCTGGCAAAAGAGAAATTGATCACAAATAATAATAATAATAATAATAATTATTATTATTATTATTATTATAGATCCGTTATTAAAACCATAAAACCATAAAACCTATTTTGTATAACAACCGACTTAATCATGGGTTAGACTGGTCCTTGGACATATAGGAAATTGACCAATAGCAATAATTTTTGGTCCAGAGCGCGCAGGCTGACCTGGATCGATACTTTTCGCAGATGCATTAAGCCCCCTTTTGCCAGAGCACTGCTCATTTTTCTTTTTCTTTTTCTGTTATCCTCGGCAGTTTATATTCAGCTAAGTAGGCTTAAAAACCGAGATCTTTATTCAGCTGACAGAAAAAAAAATGTCGATTTAAAAAATTTATCGCTCGAAAAGGGTAACCACAAACTGGTGGAGAAATATAAATGAAAGTACCAGCTGATCATGTAAAAAAGCCAAATGCGACTTCAGAGCTATTTTTTCGGGGTATATTTTACCACATCGGACGGTGTAGACAAGACTGCACGTTCTTTGCAGTCCGATCTTAATTTACACTGTCTACAAAAACCGTCTTGGGCCCCACACACCAGCCTAAGGGTAAAAGCTCTGTTTGTCTTTTGTTTTTCTCTTGAACATTTTTCAAAGTGTCATAATATTTCTCTTCAAATTATTCTCCCATAAAAACTGAAATTATAATTCATAAATCAGCCGATATCTGGATGGGATATCTAAATTTACCGGTTTTTTCCAATGACAGCAACAAAACGTTTTATTGCTCTACAATTACTGCTGCTGGTGCGTTACGACGACATTTTATCCATTCTTTGTTTCCCCCCCCCCCCCCCCACATACACACACACGCACATGCACACGCACACACACACGCACACGCACACGCACACCTTCTCAACTCATGGCATATCAGGGTCGGTATTCACTAACCATTCTCAAAAACATTCTTAGTCTTATTCTCGAAGATTTTGTAAATTTGAAAGGTTGTTTTGAATAGCTAGAATATCAATGTCTGTCCAATGGCTTCGCTATCAGGATCGACAATTATATTATTTGTACAATGAAGGAATTTCGACAGGGAAACATAGAGTGGAAACAGAAAACGTTATTCAGACGATGATACTGAAGGCTGACGGACACTTTCCTTTTGTCTACCCTTTGATAAAACCTTTAACCTATTACGAAACAATCCCTAGTTTTGACGACCCTACTGAAAAGGACGTTTGAAATGTTGTGGAAAAGAAAAAAAATGCATCTTCTCATTTTTCTATAATGTTTTCCATCCTTTACTCCATCCCAAACCCAAAGAAGAAAAACAATTTATTTTTGAGTCACATTTGTTTAATCGTCTGCAAATGCTATCAATGGACCAGTCTACCGTTTTGTCGCTTGGAAATAGTTTTAATATGAGAATATAAATTGACTTGATAATTTAATTGGTCATTTATTATCTTGCCCGTCATCCCTTAGATAGCCAAGCTAAGAGAAATGGACATTTTTTGCATCTGCTAAATGTTTCGACCCAGGCCAGCCTTCACAGTCCGCGCAGGCTAACCTGAGTTGAAATACATGTAGTTTGCCTTTGGAAAATTTTCTTCATTACAAACTACCATTCTACCAAAGGATTTAGCCGATTCATAGACAAAATAGATTCGTGGATTCGAAATTATATTATCGCAAGGTATTATGTATCACGAAGTTGTATTAAGCTTCTTTTGCCAGAGTATGTCTCATATACTATGTGCAAAAGGACATATTCGTACTCGGTGCCGTCATGTTTAAGAAAATCATGTACACGTACTCTTTTTTAATCGGTGGCAATTCCTAAATAAAGGGAGAAGGGAGTGCGAATGACCGATCGTAATTCAGGCAATTTTAATAATTCTGTTTCAAATTCATTGTTTTGCCCCAAACAACCGAAAAATGCAAAGCGTAATTTTAGCTGTCAACTCTGAAATTTACAAGTGACAGATTTCACGAGCTGAAATGAGCAAGTCGGCTTCTTTGCGCATGTTTATTCGGACTCGGGTCAGAGGTTATTTACAGCCCAGGACCACGCGCGGATGGACGTTGGTCAGTCTATAATCGGGGGGACATAAAATAGCAGGAGTTATGACAGAAATTTTAGTTTAGAGCTGCTTGTCAGGTGCAGCACGGGAAAAATGCCTAGATTTCTAGTTTTGAATCAGAATCTTTCTGTCACCATAACTTCCTTTGTTTGTCTGTCTATAACTATGTAATAAAAAAAAGAACCATATTCGCTATGTTCTGTCAAAATGGGGTTTAATACATTTTATGATTGATTGTACCTAGCAAGTAATCACATAGTTATGGATCCATGGAATCCATTTTGTATAACAAACGGCCGAATCCTGAGGTAGAATGGTCCTTGGACTTTTAGAAGAATTACCAAAAGCAAAAAGTTTCGACCGAGGTCAGCCTGCGCGGATCGCGCAGGCTGACCTGGGTCGATACTTTTTGCAAATGCATTAAAACGCCTTTTACAGGGCATGGTCAATGCAGTTTTAGATATGAACTATGGATCAATATATTGGTATTTCTCTTTGCGGACGCCTTTCTTTTTTCTTGACAAGTTGCATATCCAACAGATTCACCACAGTATTGGGACCTTTTTAAAAAAAAAAATCTATCTTTAACGTCACTGGATACTTTGTGTGTGTGTGTGTGTTCAAGGAAGTGTCTTTATTCGGACGAAAACAGCTTACTTAAGTTCCATGCGACTACAAAATACTCGAGTAAGCGACATTTTGGTAAAAGGTTTGAAAAGACTTGCCAAAAATGAAGACCGTCAAAGTCTGAGTACGTCAAAGCCAGTTCTCTTCAATAATTGCACGTCACAGAACGGAAACCGTAAACAATAGAGTGATTCCGAATGAAAATCATCTTTTTGTGATTTCCTGGTATTAGAGAGCTTCCTTTCATGAGGCGGAATAATGTCTATCAAGCAAAAAGGCAAGAAATGACAAGTCGAGGCTTTTCTGCATACTCTCGATATCGTGTTTGGCTGTCAACTTCTAGAAGGAAAATTTTGGTTGATTTCCTTCTCTGTTATATACAGAAGAGCCTCCGTATGTCGTACAGTATAGCAGCTAACATATCAGTTTATTTTCAGGAAATACGACATTGCAAAAAATCGCTCATTCAACAAATGCGTGTTGGAAAAGTACGCAATATTTAGTATGACTGATTTGATATTGGGTAGAAGAAATAATGTAAACACGTTTGTCTTTGGAAAAAAGCTGCAAGCCCTATTGCAAGGATCAGACAGCCAGAGACAGATAGAGACAGAGACACACTAACAGAAACATTTTACATAGAGGTGCAGATAATTAAAGGTAAAGACACAGACAGAGACCGATATACACAAAGACAGATCTGTACAAAGAGACAGAGACAGCTACAATTGGAAACAGAGACAGACAGACACGGATAGACACAGAAACATACTAAAAGAAACATTTACCACAGATGTGAACATAATTACAGATTAAGACACATACAGAGACCGGTATAGGCAGATACAGATACAAACAGACAGAGACACCTACAAATGGAAACAGAGACAAAGACGAGACTGTTAGAGACAGAAATGGATACAGACAGACTGTATCAGTTAGAGACTGGTACAGACAGAGACAGTATCAGATAGAGAAAGTGACTGGCGGACAAAGACGGATAAAAACAGGGGCAGATATGGGCTGATACAGACTGGATATAAATCAGACGGAGTCACATCTTCAAAACAAATACAGGCAGATAAAGACAGGGACAGATATCGAGAGATACATGCAGAGACGGATATCGAGACAGTAACAGATACAAACAAATATAGACAGATACAGATAGGGCCAGATATCGAGAGATACATGTAGAGACGGATATCGAGAGAGTATCAGATACAAACAAATATAGACAGATACAGATAGGGACAGATACCGAGAGATACATGCAGAGACGGATATCGAGACAGAGACAGATACAAACAAATATAGACAGATACAGATAGGGACAGATATCGAGAGACACATGTAGAGACGGATATTGAGACAGAGACAATGACAGATAGAGATCTGAAAAGAAGATACAGGCGGATATGGACAGATACAGACAGAAACATTCAATCAGAGACGGATAAAAGCAGATAGAGAGAGAAACATGTACAGACAGGGACAAATAGGGACAAACCCCTATAAATACAAAAAGAGAATTAGTTTTCTTAACGGTGTTTAGAGCAGCTTTTCAATTATATCACTTCGACAGCTCGCCTATTCATGTTTTTACTGGGTTTTTCTACCACTAGGCTAGGGTTGCTCGAGGACACCACCACAAAAAACCCAGTGGCTCGAGTAAGGATCGAACACGGGATCTCCCGATTGCTAATCCTACGACACCCCTATTACTGAACGACAAAGAAAGAGATCGATACCTATTGAAACAGAGAAAGGTATGGGCCAGTAGAGGAGGGGTGCTGTTACCTTGTGTGGCTTTCCATTGTGAATGTGGAGATTCAAACCCGGACTTTCCAACTATACTTGACATAGGTGTATGGTGCCCATAACCTGAAGCGAGAAATATCTGTTACTTTAACCCAATACCAAACAATTCCGAGTTTTATCGACTCCGGGGCAAAATCTCATAATATAAGCCACATCATTATCTGTTGTCTGCAAAAGCTTTCAATTTTGACCATGTCATATGGTAGAGAGCCAATTGGTGCAACAATGTAAAGAGGAAAAAAAAAAGAACAGAGGACTTGTGACTGTATTTGGCTCTAGATATTTTGTAAGTGCGATTTCTTTCTGACCGATCAGATTACCATACAATTATGTCATGCGCAGAGACGGATGTCTTGTGAGTGTCCGCTCTCTTTGAGTGAGAACATGCACAATTTATTTTCTATTTACTGCATACGACGAGAGAAAACCACACAATACTATTTAAAATGTTACATGTAAGTCTGGAAGATTGAAATGATGTAAAGGCACTAGGCGTAATTAGCCCCGGTCATAAACAGGCCAATGACAGCCCGAATTAATGATAGAGAGCACCTGCTGAGCATGCGCATTTTGTTCTTGTTAACCCTGTACAAATGATCCCAAACCTTTCTAATACAAAGGCGGGGAAGCTTCAGAAACGTCGCAGAAAAAAAGGAGAAAATACTGATAACCAGCATATTCTCCTATATCCTGAATGGTTTTACCATTTCAAAGAAAATTCCTTCATTTTAGCCACATTTTTAATGTATCGTCTGCAAATGCCTCAACATTATAGTATCCTAAATTTCGTCTGGTATAGAGTAAATCGTATACTTATTTCAATCAACCTTTATCCACCTAAATAAGTGAAATGGAACTTTTAAGCCGATAGTAAAACACCAAATTTTGCTATTTCAAGGGAATTTTCTTGGTAGGAAAATACGTCCTAATCGGGCAGTGTAGATCAAAGATCAGACTGCACGTTCTGTGCAGTCTGATCTTGATCTACACTGTCCGCAAAAGGTCAGTGAGTCGCGCTTAGCAGCCTGGGGGTTAAAACATTCGAAAGCTTCACGTCCATGCGTATCGGTCGATTTCGTGTCCGGATTTATACAACAAAAACTCATTTCAAGTACATGTTAAGTCCTATCGCGATCGCATCGCTTGAAACAGTTTGAGACAGTAGTACGTGGATGAATATAGACCTCTGGCTTTTCAGGTTTAAGGTTTGAATGGAGTGATGGGCGGGGTCAACTTTTGGAACGACCCGCATTGTGGCACGAGTACTGCTTCGGATTTCAGGAAGCAATCATACAGAGTGTCTGACAAATGTTACAAGGACTTGTTTCACAAATGATGTAAACTATATTTGGCCAGTGCTCTGAGACTGATTAATTGATTGATTATATGATGTTTAACGCCATTTTCAACGTTATTTCAGTTATATCGCGGCGGCGAGCGCACCTATCCATGCTTTCCTGGAGTCTCTGTTACCACCAGTACCCTGCACAATTTTCTTTCCAAGCCACTGGCTGCTTTCCCACATAACCATCATCGAGACAATGGTCAGGGGTGGGAGAGGAATGAATCCTGTTGCAGTGACTATCATCAATCCTCTGAAAGAAATTGGCCGAGCCATGGATCGAACCCAAGACCCCCATCCCCCTGTTCTCAAGTTCTGCACGCTACGACTTAGCTACCGGGCCTCGGCCCATGTTCTGTGAAAAAGGGTTTGATGAATCTATAGAATGTATCGACAAAGTCAGCCTGTGCAATCAGAGGAGGCTGACCTGAATCGAAACATTTTGCTATTGGTCAATTTTGTGCATGCCGAAGGACCAGACTATCTCATGATTCACTCAGTTCTTGGACAAAAAAGATTTTATGGATAATATAGTTAACCCTAAGGCTTCTAAAGCCAGGGTTACACCAGAACCGAATTCTCCTGAATAAATTCGGACCGATTCTGCCCGAATATGGCCTGAATCGGATGGATTCGGTTGATTCGGAACTTATTCGTCTCTGATACGGGGAGCTTCCTGAATCAGAGACGAATAGGTCCCGATTAGGTCACGAATTAAGCAGAATCGCCAAGAATTGACCCGAATCGATTTTGAGCATATCGAATAAGGTCGAATGGCAATCCGAATAGAGGCCAGAATCGAGCCAAATGTGAGCAGAATTGAGCCCAATATGGCCCGAATTCCCCGATTACACCAGAATAATGACTCGAATGTCGACCCGAATCGGGACGAATATGGCCGAATGCGCCGAATACGCCACCGAATTACCCGAATTCGCCACAGAATCATTGGATTTTGGCTAAATTTGGACCCGAATTATGTCCGAATTAAAGAAAACATGATTTGCCTGGAGGTATATATGGGTGTGCAGGAGCTGTGTGCATCTCACATGCACCTTGCCATTCGACCTGTGCACACAATGGAAAATCAAAATCTTCTCATCGCTACCCAACTGCTGCTGGAGGATGACATTTTGCAAAACGAGGCAATTGAAATAGATATGTCTACAGACAGTGACAGCGATATCAGCGATGGCTTAGTCTGTGATGGTGGCGATGACGATAATGCATCAGCAGATCGGCGCAGACGAAGATGGTGGGTCCGCCCCTGGATCGAACGACGAGTGGAGTATGGCCAATATAACGCACTGATGCGGGAACTCGAGCTTGAAGACGTCCAATCGTTCCAGAACTTCTTGCGGTTTGATCCAGATCAGTTCGAAGAGATCCTTGCCAGCGTTGGTCCAGCACTCACAAAGAGAAGAACCAACTACCGGGAACCATTAGAGCCTGAATTAAAGCTGGCGCTGGTCCTGCGACACTTTGCATCAGGGGACAACTATAAGAGCTTGATGTATGCCTTCCGTGTCTCCAAGTCATCCATCGTCAACATGGTGCCAGATGTAGCCGAGGCGATCATCAAGGAATATGGTGATGAGTTGGTCAGCGCTCCCACCACACCAGAAGGATGGAAGGCCCTGGCAGATGGGTTTCTGCGGCGTTTGAACCTTCCACACTGCGTCGGTGCCATCGACGGGAAACATGTTGCCATAAAATGTCCGAGGCGTGGCGGTTCGGTGTACTACAACTACAAGGGGTACCATTCCATTATCCTCTTCGCTATTGCTGATGCGGATTACAGGTTTACCTGGGTTGATGTTGGGGCGAACGGGTCAGCGTCCGACTGCCAAGTATTCAACAGCTCCGAGCTGAAAGAGGCGATAGAGGATGATACTATTGGCTTCCCAGATCCAGACCCTCTTCCCGATGACAACGTCGACATGCCCTACTTTCTGGTCGGTGACGACGCTTTCCCGCTACGTACCTGGCTGATGAAACCCTTCTCCAGAAGACAGCTAGGTAACGGCGAGCGCATATTCAACTACCGCCTTTCAAGGGGAAGGCGGGTCATCGAGAACGCCTTCGGTATTTTGGCTAACCGGTTCCAAGTTCTGCTAACAACCATGCGCCAGTCTCCAGAGACTGTGACCAAGATAGTCCTCGCGTGTGTCTGCCTTCACAACCTCCTGAGATCCGGTCAGAACGGACCACCACCAGGCATCGACTTGGAAGACGAGCAGCACAACGTCATCCCTGGTCAGTGGAGAGAAGAAGCACAGATGGAAGACCTCCAGGCTGTAACGGGGAACAGAACAACAAAGGAGGCGAAACGCCAGCGCTTGACATTGAAGCACTACTTCATGTCAGAAGCTGGAGCGGTAGAGTGGCAACAGCAGATGATTCGAAAGAAAAAAAAGATACAAAAATGAAAAGGACTTGGAATGAAAGTCAGGAACAGAGACAATTGTGCTGAGGTTTCTTACGGAATTTTCGCCTTAACCCCAAGGGTTTGTGAAACACAACAATGCCCCAGATACGTTGTAATTAAATACTATGTATATTATGAACATTCTTTTCATTTCGTATTTTTCTTTTCATGTGTCTTTAAGCCTTAAGTCCGTCCGTCTGTCCATCTGTCCCTCTGTCTGTCTGCACAAACTTAACGTGAAAACTTAACATTTTCCCATTACTCCTAAAGTAATTTAGTTACAAGGCTCATATTAGGTATGAAGGCACATCTCATCAATACACATCCGGTGGTACCAAAGTCAAGGTCATCTGCAAAGGTCAAGGTCGAATATCAAGGTTCCATTTCTCAAACTAGAAGGCCCTGAAGGGCCTGAATATGCTCTACTGGCAGAGATTTTGCTTTTAAATAAAGAAATAAAGCATTCATTAGGAATTCATTATGCAAAAAGACAAAAAATTGACATTTTCAACTCAAAATGGCTACTTTTCCATTACTGTTTGTTGATTTTTTTCAAACTCAACAGGGTTAAAAAGCTATTGATGGGATAAACAAGCTGAAAAATTCACAAAAATCTGATCACAAATAAATACTTTATCATGTAAACAAGCAATGAAATTGTTCAATTTGAAATGGCTACTTTTCCCATACTGTTTGTCGGATTTTTTTTCAAAATCGATATATTCCAAGCCATTGATGAGATATACAAACTGTGTAAGTTTCACAGAAATCTGACCAAAAATGAAGACTTTATTGCATAAACAAGAAATGAAAGTTTTTAACTTGAAATGGCTACCTTGCCCATACTGTTTGTTGGATTTTTTTTCAAAATCAATAGGGTTGAAGCTATTAATAAGATAAACAAACTCTGCAAGTTTCATGGAAATCTGACCAAAAATACAGACTTTATCGCGTAAACAAGAAATGAAAGTTTTTAACTTGAAATGGCTACTTTTCCCATACTGTCTGTCGGATTGTTTTCAAAATCAGTAGGGTTAAAGCTATTGATGAGATAAACAAACTGTGAGTTTCACGAAAATCTGACCAAAAATAAAGACTTTATCGCGTAAACAAGAAAAAGACTAACGGACAGACGGACGGACGGACGGACGACGGAAACCACGCCATGACATAAGCTTTGCTGGCTTTCAGCCAGTAGAGCTAAAAATTGCCGTTTCGGGGGCATTAGTGTTTCACAAACACATCTTGTGCACAACAGAATCTTATCAGGGTTGCGAATCGACTGCATGTGTCACGTTAAGTCTAGAAACCATAATTATCATGACCATTCATTAAAATTCAATAAGGTAACGAATACCATATTAATCCATTGACAAACCACATAATTTTAGACTAGTCAAAATCGAAAGATATTGCAGACGACAAATTTATTCAATGTGACTTAACCCATTACCACACAAAGCCATATTTTGACGCACTAACGATATATAGCTCTGAAAAACATTGTGAGAAAAGAATTTCTCCTTTCTCACAATGTTTTCTACCCTATATAGCACTTATTTTTCATTTTAAATGCACTTTTAAATGTTGTCTGCAATTTGTTTCAATTTGGACCAGTCTAAAATTTTGTTGTCTGGTAATGGGTTAAACCACAAGTCAAAAAGGGAACAAGACACTGTGAAGAGAAAAATTGATGATAAGCAGCAGTTTTTAGCTCCACTGGCCAAAGAGAAAGAAGAAAATCTGTAAACATCTTCTTGTGACAAACCCAAGGTATGCCTTATTCGAAAAGAATAGCATGCCCTTGATCACAGGAATTTGACATTCTATAACCAAAATAAATGATCAAATATGAAAAAAAAATCTCCCCTATATAATATAAACACAAGGAATGCAACGTTTCGATTGCCGGTGTAATGCTGAGAAATGACCCCCATTATAAAATGACCTACGGGTCATTTTGTAATGGGGGGTCATTTCTCTGTATTACACCGGCAATCGAGACGTTGCATTCCTTGTGTTTATGTTATATTATATAGGGGAGATTTTTTTTTTTCATATTTGATCATTTATTTTGGTTATAGAATGTCAAATTCCTGTCCCTTGATAAACCATATAAGTTACAAATATAGGCGATCCTAGCGATATAGGACCATCATGGTCCTCTTGTTTTTTGTTCTCATTTAATTCTTTTTCTTACTCAGTTCTCTTGTCTCTATAACCCGTTTCTTCTAATCTTTTCTCCTTTTTTTTTCTCTTCTCATCTCTTATTTTATTTATCTCCCAGCTTTTCTTCTCATCTCTTCTTTTTCTCCTCTATATCCTCTACTTTTCCTTATCTTTTCACTTCTCCAACTGTCTACATGTTCGCTTCTTTTCTCGTCTCTTCCTTCGGTGAAAAGTTTTCCTGAAATTTGGTTATTACTGAAATACCATCTTTTCTCAAAACAAGGATTCCTCACGGCGCTGGATTCCAAAAGGGGTTAAATCCAAAAGTATTGGTAAAAATCCGAAATTTTGAACTAATGCTGTTTGCGGACAGCTCATACAATTTTTTCAAAGACAGAAACTACTAACTTTAGGTTAAATGAAGGAAACCTAAATTACTTAACTTGATTCAGACTTTTTTGGAATAAATCATGATTTTGTTGATTTTTTTCTGCCTCCATATTTTTTATGCGATAGATATTGCATTCAATTCCCATGTCTAAGATGCAAAGATAATTTATCACCTAACAACTAAATCGAGCTTTTCCTATAGTCAGGCCTGTCAGGGGACTATAAAACACAGAAAAAATCAAAATATTAACTGTATTATTACAAATATAACTGAATTTCAAAGTGCAAGGAACCAGTATCCATCATGTAGAAGCATAGATAAGTTTTACAAAAAAAACAAAAAAATCCTCAACTATTAATTAAACAACAAAGAGTCATGATAGTTTTTTCAGTTTCATAAAAACACAGCAAAGGAACAAATGTCATCAACTATTACTTGAACAACAAAGAGCGTTCAGGGCAGCTGGGCGAAGTCTTGGTTGTCGAAGTTGAAGGCTTCTCTCATGACCGAGCCGAAGGAGAGGTCCTGGCTGCCCATGTTTGAATTTTGGCGAACATTCGATGGAGTTGGTGGTGTCTGCAGCTGGTATTGCTGCCCTGCCTGCTGTGGCCTTGATGGCTGCTGGAACTGCTGCTGTTGCATTGGTGGCTGCTGGAAATGCTGCTGCTGTGGCAGTTGTCTTGGTGTCTCTAGAGCTGGAGTAGTAGGAGGCTTGACTGGCGTTGATGTCACTAACGACTGTTTGTTGAGACGCTCTGATTCTTGCAGGAAGTAGCGACATCCATCAAACGACCATTGGTGGAAATGGTACCAGATTGAAGGGTGGATCTCTTTGGAAACTGCAGCTAGCCAGTTTTCATACGCTGCCTTCTGATCAAGAGGCGGGGCTGTTATCAGCTTCTGCACCTGCTGCTGGAGCTTCGCAGACGCCCGTGCTCGCTCATTGATTTTTCTGATGGCCTCTACTTTCACCTTCTTTGTCGGTGGAGGAGCACTGGATGTTGATGCGACAACCTCCATGTCGGTGTCGTTGGATTCATTGGCGGCGACGTTTTCCTCCTCTTCCGGTTCCTCGTCGCTCGTCGGTTGAGAAGTTGATTTGGACGTCGACGGCGCCACTCGTGGAGCCTTTGCCTTTGACTTTAGTGATCCCAAGGTCCTTCCTGGCATCCGGTGGACTTGGGGAAGCAGGAACTGAAAACTGTCAGCAATCCACTGCTCTGCAGAAGGCAGCACCTTTGTCCCGTCTCCTGACTTCTTCTCGATGGCCTTAGCGAATCTCGTGCGAACCCCCTCATACCAGGTCCTGAGATTTTTCGGTTCGATGCCCAAGGAAACCGCTTTTAACCTATAGACCTTGTCCTGTTTGTCGTTGTCTTTATAGTCGGGATCACCCTTGTCCCAGATGATGGGGTTCTCAAACAACCAATCTCGAAGACCCTCCTGCTCGGCTTGGCTGAATTTCAAGCGTTTAGGAGTTTTCCCCTTCTTCTTGGAGTCCTCGCTGGTAGTGGTCTTGATGAACTTCTTCTGATAGGTCTTCTTTGTAGGGCCGATCGATTCTGCTTCGGATACTTCATCATAGTCTTCACCAGGAATGTCCACATCTAGGTCTTCTGAGTCTGACATATTTTCAGATGGAGGTGGATGAGGGGAAGTGGAAGACTTCCTCTGGGTGATCTTGGATTTACTTTTAGGCATGGCAAAAACAAAGATCTTATCTCGTTGTATGCTACAGGAACAATGAGGCAGAGATATCCCTGCACAATCTGTCTACATTCGCGAGGCTATTCGGGTTATTCTGGCCCCTCATTCGGAGCTATTCGTCTGCTATTCGGTTTATTCGCCTGTATTCTGCTCTATATTCGGATGGTGATTCGGATGGATTCTGGGAGCTATTCGTGGCATTCTGGGCAGATTCGGCTCTATTCGCGTTATTCGGATCTATTTGGCTAGACGATTCGATCGTTCCACCCCATACGATACGAATAACACCGAATCTGCCTAGTACGCCCCGAATGCCTCCCCGAATCCGGCCGAATCCGACCGAATTCCATCCGAATATGTCCCGAATATGGCCCGAATGAAATTTGTCGGGGCCACATTCGGGACCTTTTTTTAGGGTATTCGGCTGGTTTTGAACATTTCAAAACAAGCCGAATCCCTCCACGAATGTTTCAGAATCCCTCCCGAATTTTCGCCCATTCGGGGAGGGAGAACAGAATGCTCCCGAATCCACCCGAATTAAAGAAATCGGGTGGATTCGCAGCTGATTCGGTTCCGGTGTAACCGAGGCTTAAGCGCGACTCACTGACCTTCTGCGGACAATGTAGATCAAGATCAGACTGCACAGAACGTGCAGTCTGATCTTGAATCTACACTGTCCGATAAGGAGATATCTTTCCCTCAAAAAATAATCTAAAAATATCAAAAATTGGGTCTTTAAAGTTGGCTTGAAAGTTTCCTTTCAAGTTATAAAGCAGGATAAGGGTTAAGAGATGACTTATTGGGTATCACAGAATTCACAGAAATGTATCACAGAGATACATTAAACCCCTTTTGCCAGAGCGCTGTTCATTTAATGATTTCAAAATGAACAAACACATACAAATGAAAGTACTAATAGTAAAACAAAAAATCAAATTTAGAAAATCATAGTCTAATTATACGAACATGTAATAATGCGAATTTATTGGTTGGTTTAGTGCGGATACAATCAGTCATTTTGCGAGCTACCAGAACTTTTGTTGCATTGTTTTGATATGTGTTCTAAAATTGTTGCAAAACAGTATTTGTCATCAATATGCAGTTACAGACATTTGTATGTATTGACCTTTGTAGTTCTGGGTCTGCATTCACCAACCATTCTTTGGAACATTCTTGGTCTTTTTCTCCCAAGATTTTTCTAAATTTTAAAATTACACAACATCTGATTGGCTAAACCATTTGGTTTAGCACATCAGAAGTTGTGTTACTTTCAAATTTAGAAAATTTTGGAGAAAAAAGACTTTGAACATCCTTAAGAATGGTTGATGAATACGGACCGTGAAATTTTTTCGGCTCAAATACAAGCATCACACGCGGCTCAAATCAGACCCGAGGAAAAGAAAATCTACATCGTCTAAACAGTGTCAAATTCAGTCCCAAATATGGAATGATGACGTGCAGACTGCTGTCAGCTTGGTTCTACATTTGATTGGTCAAAATGATACGTTATAATATTTTAGCCATGGTCTCGAAAATGGAGTGCATTTCTGTCATTCATTATACCAAGCAAGTCATCACAGTAATAATGATCCATAAAGTCCATTTTGTCTAACAACCGACTGAATCATAAGGTAGACTGATCCTTCGACGTGCAGCAAATTGACCAGAAACAAAACTGCGCAGGCTGACATGGGTCGATACTTTTAACAGATGCATTAATTAAACCCCTTTTTCATTGCTCGTTTATATTTGACTGTTCGAGAAAGCGAATGCGCGGATATTCGACCTGATTTTTTTATTAGTCTTGAATTCAGCCCAGTTAGGTTTAGTGCAGATTTTAAATCAGACTACACTCTCGTTAATAAGCAATTTATTATTTTTCCATGATGTTCATATTACCCGTCAACTTCAGGGACTTAGATACTCGCTATGGGCGAAACCGTTGAATATTAAATAAATGCGCCATGCTCGGGCAAAAGGGATTTTAATGCATCTCCGTGATGCATTGTAGCAAGCAAGTCATCATATAAATGAGCCTTGCTCTGTGAAAAGGAGGCTTCATGCATCTGCGAAAAGTATCGACCCAGGTCAGCCTGCGCAGTCCGCGCAGGCTGACCTGGGCCGAAACTTTTTGCTATTGGTCAATTTTCTGTATGTCCAAGGACCACTCTTCCTCCAGATTTAGTCATTCATTAGACTACGTGGATTTTATGGATCCCTAATTATGTGATGTTTTGCTTGGGTTGTAATGGGATCACGGAGATGCATTAAGCCCCCTTTTGCCATACCATGGCTCATTAATATGGATCCATAAAATCTATTTTGTCTTACAACCGGCTTAATCATAAGGTAAACAGGACCTTCGACATGCAGAAAATTTATTAGTAGCAAAAGGTTCCGACCCATGCCAGTCTGCCGATACTTTTTACAGAAGCATTTAACTCCTTTTTCAGAGAGCATGGTTCAAATCTTTTCATTTTTATTTAACAATCGCAAAATACACATTATCGACATTCCACGATTTACTCATCGAAAAGAAAACAAAAATGCTCTTAATGTACATTTCATGTTTGCTTTTGTTGTATACAAAGTTGATTTCAAAAAAAGTTCATTAGTTCTATTTCCAGTGACTATGGGCTTTTTTTTACTCTGCCATTACCAAGTATAATAGAAACACGGTTCTTTTTGTTGCATCTACATTACGTTTATCGGTTTTATAGGAGTTCGCATTTGGAGTTTTAAAGTGACAGTGGCCTTTTTTCATGCTCTGTATGAGCTGGGTTTACTCTTCTATAAGACGACAAAATTTTTAGATCGGTCCAAATTGAAAGCATTCGCAGCAGACGACAAATTAAATGTGTCTCGAAACATGCATTTCATTTCGGATGGTAGGAAACAAAGTGGAAAAGGGAGAAAATGCCGGCTACCAGGATGTTTTCAAAAGGCTTCTCTCTCAGGGTCGTGAAAACTCGGGATTATTTGGTGAAGGGTTAAAAAAAATTAATTTTAGTGAGTAAACGGCTTATCTCAATAATTATAAATATTTAGTGTTAGGAAATAATAGGGACGCGACCTTTTACTCGTACCTTGTTAAAAATGGCTTTGGTGGGATTCGAACTCACGACTTTGAAAACCATCACTCGGCTACTTTACAGAGCTATCCGGACAATTACTATCCGCCCGTGTTCAGAACGTTTTCATTATTTATTATATGATAACTTCTATCCCGTTATTGACAGAATCATGAAGAAATTCTGCGTTATTCCTTGTGTTTTCTGCATGAATTTTCTGTTTTTATTTATGTTTTAAAAGCTGTCTTTGTTCGCAAATTATGAAATCATCAGCCTTTGATTAGATTTGAAAAAAAAAATATGAAACGAAATCTTTTTGGATGCCTTTTAAAAGGCTTGCCTTATTTTATCAAGCAAAAGACCATTTATCCAAACAGACCAGTAGTAAAGGAATTAGTTATAAATTATTCATCTCGATTTATCAAATATCATTGATGATGATGACCATAATAATGATAATGATAATGATTACGACGATGGTGGTGAAGATATTTTTGCCTGATCTGCCCTGAAGGGCATTTGAACACAGCATGAAAAATTCGTAACTTTGCTCACAAGAAATAATTTTGCTATTTTTTTTTTTATCTCTTCTAGTCAAGATTGGATGTTTTGGGGTAAAAAAAAGAGACTTGATCAACCGATCTATTCACGTATTAACCTTTTGCCAAACAAATCAATGTTCAACGACCCCGGCGAAAGAAGCTAAGTTGAAATAAATGTACATGTATTGTGGTAATAGGTAAAAATGCTGGTATCTAACACCCCCTCCCCCTTTTCCACTTTTTTCAAAGACAATTTCCATCCTTGCGGACATTTCTTTTGTTGTTGTTGTTTGCAAATGCTTTCAATTTGGACAAAACCAAAAATTTGCCGGTTGGTAATGAGCTATAATTAATTCTTAGGCTGCGAAGCGTGACCCACAAGATCAATATCTGACTGCACAGAACGTGCAGTTTGGTCTTGGATCCACCCCGTCCGATAAAAAAAATCGAGTTTTTTATACTGGCTTAAAAGTTTAATTTTTTTACTTATTTATCAGAATAAAGGTTAAAGCAAGATTATTTTACTATGATATTTTCAAAATCGTCTGCTGTAAATGTGTTTCGTGTATAGCTCTCAAAGAGCTGGAACCAGATTAACTTGCTTTTGCTTTTAGTGTAAATCTAAAATCAGACAGTACAGAACGTGCAATCTGATCTCGAATCTACACTGTCCTCTATTTTGTTACATTTGCTGACCAAAACAACCTTGAAATAGCACTACTTCGGCTATTATCCTGGTTGAAGAGGTTTGAGTCATACTCTGTGAAAAGGGGGCTTAATGCATCTGCAAAAAGTATCGACCCAGGTCAGCCTGCGCAGTCCGCGCAGGCTGACCTGGGCCGATACGTTTTGCTTTTGGTAAGTTTTCTGCATGTCCAAGGACCAGTTTACCTTATAATTCAGTCGGTTCCTAGACAAAATGGATTTTACGAATCCATAATTATGTGATGACTTGCTCGGTATCATGGATCACGGAGATGCATTAAGCCCCCTTTAGCCAGAGCATGGCTCGTTTTATAAATAAGCGCTCAGAGAGTCCACGAGAAAAGTTAACTATGTTCCAAATGACAAAATTATAGACTTGTTCAAATTCAACGCATTTGAAGACTACAAAATAAATGTGACTCAAAAACTGAAATTTATTTCGAAGGGTAGAAAACATTGTTTTAAAAGGTACAAAATTCTGGTTCCAGCATTTTCTACTTTTCCGACAATGTTTTCACCCTTTTTTTTTTTTTTTGGGGGGGGGGGGTCGAAGTTTGATATAGGATCAAAGTACTCATAGTACTTACTTTGTGGTGAACCCTGTTGCGCTGACCAAGCCTTGCTGAAACTTGCTTCTGAAATAAAACAGGGAAAAAATGCGTTCAGGACTAGTTTTCTTTATTTCTTTATTTTTTTGTCTATCTAGAACGCCTTTGAAAGTAATCATTGTCTGTGGGTGAATGATAGCCGTTGCTTTCATCCCAGTGCAGGCTTTTTCAAAAGTAATATTTACACTTTTTTCACAATTGTAGCAGTATGTGAAATGTAATGTATCCCAAAACGACAAAACTGAAGACTTGTTCAAATTAAAAGCATTTGCAGGCGACAAAATAAATGTTACTCAAAAATTAAAATCTTTGTCTTAAGAGTAGAAAACATTTTGGGAATAGGAGAAAATGCCAGTTACCAGGATTTTCTCGTTTTTCCACGGTCTTTTTTCTCAGGGTCATTAAACTTTGGATTGTTTGGAAAAGGGATATAATCCATACTAGTTTTCTGTAACATAAATCGGTATAAACATGCACAGTCCTTACAATACGAAATTAAAGGGTAAAGGGTTAACTCTACCAGACGACAAAATTTTAGACCTGTCCAAATTGAAAACTTTTACAGCCGACAAAATGAACGTAACACAGAAACTGAAATTTATATCTGGAAAGGTTGAAAACATTGTGGGGAAAAAGAGAAAATGCTGGTAACAAGCATTTTCTCTTTTTCTCACAATGTTTTAAAAGGGCTTCTTCCTAAAGGTCGTTACAATTCGGGCTTGTGTGGTAAAAGGTTAAACTAAAATTTAAAAAAAAAAAGTAGTAGAGCTAGCATCAAACCGAGTGTTTTTATTTCAAGACATTGTCACTTTTATATGAACCATGCTCTGGCAAAAAGGGGGCTTAATGCTTCTCCGTAGCACATCATACCAAGCAAGTCATTACGCAATCATGGATCCACATAAAACATTTTGTCTAACAACCAATGGAATCATGAGGTAGACTGGCCCTTTGACATACAAAAAATTGATCAATAGCGAAAAGTTTCGACCCAGGTCAGCCTGCGCGGACTGCGCAGGCTGACCTGGATCGATACTTTTCGCAGATCAATTAAGCCCCCTTTTCGCAGAGCATGGCTCAATTATTTTCGTTAGTTACCACCTTGCCAAGTAATCCCGTGTATCAACGACCTTGTGTGAAGAGAATTGTGAAAAAAATAATAATCTTGGAAAAAGAAGAAAATGCTGGTAACCAGGCATTTTCAACATTGTATTCTACTCTTTCAGTGACAAACTTATTGATGAAGCATATTAGCTATGCCCTGGTATAAGGAGGTTTAATGCCTTTCTGTGATGCATGATAGGTCATCACATAGTCAGGGATCTTTAAAACCTGAGGTAGGATGGTGTTTGGACATCCAGAAAATTTAGCAAAAGCAAAATGTTACGACCCAGGTCAGCCTCTGCGGAGTCGGCTGATACTTTTTACAGATGCATTAAACCCTCTTTTCACAGAGCATGGCTCATCTTCATTTTCACTACCTGGAAACATGAACCCGGAAAATCCGGTGTAGGAGCACTGCCGGATGTACTCGGACTGCTTCAGCGCACGGAATTGTAAATTGTCCTCGTACGTTCTCTCATAAAACTTAAGAGTCATGTTGAATACTGTTTGATATTATTATTTTAATTTTGATGATATCATTTTATTATAAACTTAATGTTTTTAATACATATGGAACAAAACTCTGATTGCCGTTAAGCGTTTACAATACTTCGAGACAGAATGCTTTTACGATACTTTATAGTCACCAGATCTTCATGCACAGGGCTTGAGATTTTGCTACTATCTTAATTTGTGACGGATTCGTTAAGTTTCAAATATAAAAAGATCTAATGCACGTAAAAAAGCTTTAACAACCACACCACTCTAATAAGAAGTCAATCACTTGTCCGCAAGAAACATTTTCTGTTCATATTTCTAGTTTAGAAAAGCAACCGCAACTATGAAATATACTTAAATCCATAAAATATAGTTTAACACAAATTTCAGAATCGTTTAGTCATATTCCAATTTTGAAATCCGTCATTCAAAATAAGTCACTTTTCCAACATCATATCGTGACTTAAAAAAAAAATACACTCAATCTTTTCAGTGCGAGACGATATTTACACCGCAATTCTGTATTCGAACGAGGTTTTATGCCAACCCGCGCCTCTCGCAAAATTAACCAATCACGGAAGAGGAAGCATTTATCGTTCGCCAATATTTATTCGCTGAGTCGATTAACCCATTACTTGCCTACTTTGTAACTTCACCGTGTTAAACAAATGTGACTGAAACGAGTAATTTAATGAAAATGTGGTCTAAAAATGCTGTAAAAACCCGTTATTGTGGAAAAAAAAACACACCCTTATTTAAGTATGAATGTTCATTTAACGTCTAAACTTTATATAGATACATGTTGATCCAGATATCAATATATTAAAAGAAAGACCCAAAACTAATTTCAGAATGAGGCAAATGGACAAAAATCGATCGATAAATTTACTAAGATTCTTTCCTGTGATTTTAGTACCAGCATTTATTTGTTTTATCACAAAAGAGAAATTAGCGAAAGAGAACGGGGCTGTCTGACGCTTTCGAATGACGACGCCCCCTTCACTGCTCTGACTCCTTACTAAACCTTCATTTAAAACATTAACAGAGTGCCGTTAGAAACCCCCCCCCCCAAAAAAAAAAAAATAAATAAATAAATAAATAAATAAATAAATAAAAATAAAAGTGTAAAACATACAATGATAATGATGATGATGAGGATCATCATCATCATCATCTATAGCAGCAGCAGCATAATTGTCGACGTCCTTCGTTATTCGTTCTTCAATTTTTTTATACATTAATTAATTCGGTCGTTCGTTCGTTCATTCATTCATTCATTCATTCATTCATTCATTCATTCATTCATTCTTTCATTCATTCATTCATTCATTCATGTCAATTTTAGGTCGCTGGTTCGACTTCCAAGCTCGGCAAATTTCCTTCCGAGGATTGCTGATAGGTTTTGTAACAGGCCTCTGTCACTGCTAATCATTATTTCGATGATCTTGATTATGTTCAAAAGCAGCCAGTGGCTTAGAATTCATTCATTCATTCATTCATTCATTCATTCATCCATCCATCTAATAAGCTCTATTTTTTTCCCTTTATTAAAAACTTCAGTAATTATGAGAGTAAATCTGTTAGCGACGGTATGTGAATTTTAGTCGCTGGTTCGATTTTCCAGCTCGGCAAATTTCTTTCCGAGGACTACTGATGGGTATTGTAACAATCCTCTGTCACCGCTAATCATTATTTCGATGATCATCATTATGTTGGAAAGCAGCCAGCAGATTAGGGGAGAATACTGTGCAAAGTTATGGTAAAATAATTTCTAGTAAAGCATGGATAGGTGCACTGGTCGCCGCGATATAAGTAAAATCCTGTTGAAAAAGGTTTTAAATACCAAACATAACTAATGATAATAATAAAAATAAATCAGTTTTATGTATTTGGCCCTTTTAAAACATGCACCATTATACTCAAAGGGCGGATCTCATAAATTTTGCGGACGGCGTAGTTCAAAATGAGACTGCACGAAACTTGCAATCTGATCTTGTATTTATCCTGAGTGCATACGCGTGAAACAGTGAAATATTGAAACCAAAATGGCCTTGAAACCATAACATTTTTCTTTTTTTTTTCTAATGAATGAAAATATGTCAAGTTCCTATATATGGTTGTCCAAGAATTAAAAAAAAGAAATCCCTTTGGCACCGTATAGACAAATTCTATGTGTTTTTGCGGACAGTGTAAATCAAGATCAACTGGTTATTTGCAGCGGACATCTGCAAGAAATATTTATCTTTACCAAATGAGCTCCGACAGAAAATTTCCTTTGTATGCTTTACCCATTTTTCATCTTTAAAATTCTTCAGAAGGCAAAAATTCGCCTGCACAGTAATAGGTTAATTTTTTTAACAGTGTATGAATTTTCCTTTTCGAGTGTTAAGATCTAATCTGCTGATAAAAAGCTTATCAGTTCCTCTAACAGTTAGAAGGCGTGACCTCAAACATTCTGTGATAAAATTAATGATTCGTTTTCACACGAAGTGACTGGACCACAAAATTTAATGTTTTAATGCGATTGTAACTCGGCACCAGAAGAGAAAATTTTAGACTTGTCTAAGTAGAAAGCACTGCAGGATGAAACATAGCATGTGGCTCCAATGATGGAATTTTGGCTTTGAACTAGAAGAAAACATTGTGGGAAAACGAGAAAATGCTGGTTACCAGCATTTTCTCCTTTCTCCACAATGTTTTCAAAGTAACTTTGCTAGGGGTTGCTAAAAAACGGAACTGTTTGGTAAGGCGTTAATTGATTACCGTCGTTCGAATAACAAAATGACAGTACATCAGATAAATAAACAGGAAACATTTCAGTCCTTTTGCCCACATGTTTTTAAAAGTTGTTTTCAGCAAGACAAAAAAAGTCGTCTGCTTTAGAAATTTGTCAACTGTATTCTGTCGAAGCCAAATCTAAACAGGTTCTATGTAAAACATTTTCTTCGATTGGCTTGGGATATTTATAGCCTATAAACCAATCTCATGTTGGAGAGAGAGGGAAAGAATGAGAGAGAGCGAGAAAAAGAGAGAGAGAGAGAGAGAGAGAGAGAGAGAGAGAGAACGAGATAGAGAGAGAGAGAGAGAGAGAGAGAGAGAGAGAGAGAGAGAGAGAGAACGAGAGAGAGATTGAGAGAGAGAACTAGAGAGAGAGTGAGTAAAGTTTGGTAAATATATATATATTTACACAGACTAAAGAAATTCGAGCTACCAGTGCATTTGTGCGGTAGTTAGAAAGATTCGGGAGGAATGTGAGCGACATTAAAATACAGGCTTACTGATAGAAAAACGGATAGACGGATATATGATGAGAAAGAGCATAGAAGAGACAAGCCGTTATAAACAATCTAGAATAATTTATTGCTCATTTGAACGCGAGAAAAAAATAAACGAGATACTTTAAAAGAGGAAATGTTTACAGGAGCATGGCATTTGCTCGTTTATCGATCTTCGTAATCAATCTCGGTCGATACAGACTAAAATCTAACACGTAAAATGCTTTACCTCCACTCAAAGAAATCCCTTCACAGCACCGGAAATGAATTTTGTCAAACCGGAAATATGTTCGGAAACCGGAAGTTAGGAACTATGGGAATGAAAATGGCGGACGCTACAAATTATTGGTCGAGGTATATGGCCACGCGATATTGTGTGAGTGTACATATCAAACACTCAGTTTTTTTTTCTCTCTCGCCCGTTGAAAAATCAAGCATAGATTTCTTGCAACCTATTTGTTGGATATTTTGATAAACATTTCGAGGATGGGAAGGATTGATTTGTGTACCAAATATACACAAGACAAATTTATGATGCATGGCATCATAGAAGCCGCAATCTTTTGGTGGACAATTTCAGAAATATTGACTTTCTAGGAAAAATGTGATGACATTTTTGTATCTGTTTTTCCCCCCACAAACGGAAGATCATGACAAATGATACTAAAATGCAGAGGGAAAAAAGGCAGGAGTTAAGAGAGGAATCTTAAATTAAATTATCTTGTACCATTATTATCATCATAATCATCATTATTATTTAAAGTGATAACGCGTATGTGAGAAAACATGTAAAAGCATGGGAATTTTCAAATTTCTACTCAAAGTCTGAAAATGGAGAAATTGCGCATTCAAGTACAGCATTTTTCATTATTAAATGATTTTAAAAAGCAAACTTCTGTAGGGGCATCAAAGGCGACACTGCGGAATTATGTAAGTTAGTAATTATTCAAAGTTATATTTAGATCGTTATTCACGTAGATCTACATGTATTTACAATTTTTAAGTGATATTTTCTTTGTGTTTCAATTTTTTCAAAAAGAAAAAAATATTAAAGAACTTTCTACTGAAACATTTTCTTTTTGCTTGTTAAAAAGTATCTTAGGATGCTTGTAACAAAGTGAATTTTTACATTTCTACTCCAGAATTAGAGACTTTTGCATAATATCTCCAAAATTCTTCTGATCATAGCCTTCACAGTAGGCGCGAACCACTAAAAAAATTGTTTTTTAAAGTCTTTAAGGATCTGAATCTATTCAACAACAACATAGTAACTTTTACTATATATACTCGTATATCGTTTAATAAAAATTAGTTTGAACCATTTTCTGCATAGGCCTTGTACAATCCTATAAAACTTCTAATGTAAACTTCAAGAGCCATTCAAACCCTTGACCAGCAGCGACGTAAAAAGTTGTATATGCACAGCGATAGGTTCGGTAATAACTTTATCCTTTCAACTACACCGAATGAAATTAATATAATGAGTAAGGAAAAAGAAACAAGAATTTTTTACGTTTACAATATCTTATAAAATATTTAAAAAATATAACACAGGCTATGTACTCGTACTGTCTGATCTTGATCTATTTCTGTCATTTTCGAACAGTTTCAACCCTGAGCACTATGCACCACTTTGGTAATTTTTTGGGACAACTTACATCACGATCCATACATTTTTCACGGGTATAGTAGATCAGGACCATACTGTACAGAACTTACAGTCTGATCATAACAGCTTCGACACACAATACATTAAATGCTAAATTTTACAGGGCTAATAAGGTAGATCGTCCGTCCATGTAACAAAATTCCATTCGGCTAAAGTGTCGACGAAAAAAGGGTTATCTTTTCACAAGCTTTCTATAAATAGCTGATGTAGACTGCTCTTTGTAATACGATTTAGGGAGGTAACCAGTCTATAACTTGATCAAAGGTTCACCGCCCTATTATCTTTACAGATTAAAACTGGACGAAATACTTGTACATAAAACTGCTTCTGATTATCATATTCTAAGATGCTCTCCATCTCATAATTATCATTAATTTGTCTTGTAAAAAAGTAGACAAATGCGAAAACCGTTTGGAGGTGGGAAAGCCTGTGATAGACGGAAAGCATTACATTTTCGTTTAGAAACAAGGAAGGAATCCTTTAAGTTGGAAAAGTTCGGGGGACTAGCCAATAAAAGGAAGTTCATTTTTCTGTATTTCCGTTGTTATTTGGGAATGAACTTATATTGCAAGAATACCAGACTTGGTGTTCATGTAGGTTTGATTGAATATTTAAGAAAGAGCCATGTGGAGTAATTTTGTAACACTAACACGATATTATTAGAAAATTTCCAAAAATGATAACCAATCGAATAATTACTGATCATCTACATGGTAAATAGTTTAGGTACATTCCTACTGGAAGCCGCTTTCTAGCGGCTCCCAATAAGGAAACCGAATGGACAAAGATCTTCAGCACAACTCAAGAGTTTTACTCTCACAATTCTACATTACACACAAATGAGCTATTTTTTTTTTTTTTTTTTCTTCACCAATTTTAAACCTATAGTTAGCCCTAAAAGCACTTTTGCGATCAGTGTAGATGAAGATCAGCCTGTACAAAATGTATAGCTCATTTTTTTATCTACACTGTTCACTTTGCCGAGACATTGTGAATAAAACCCCTCAAAATTTAACGTTATTTCGGTCTAAAGCCCTAATTGCGCCTTCCACTTGCCTTTGCAGCCAGTATATATCAAGATCAGTCTGCACAAATCGTGTTGTCTGATCCTGAATATACACTGATTTGCTGAGACATAATGGATAAAAGTAAGCTTGAAATAACTTATGTCTTATTACTGGACTAAAAATATCTGTCGGTATTATTTTCCGCCCTAAGATTAACCCTTTACCAAACAATGCCTTGCTTTTAAGAACCCATAAAAGAAGACTTTTCAAAACATGGTGGGAAAAGGAGAAAATGTTGGTTACTAGGTTTCTCCTTTTTCCTCAATGTTTTCTATCCTTTTAGAGATGAGCTTCATTATTTGATCCACAATTACTTTGTTGTCTGCAACAGCTTTCAAGTTGGACTAGTCTGATATTTTGTTGTTGAGTAAAGAGTTAAATATTAGAATAGGAATATAAGCAGATTTAATCCTTATCCTGCTAAATCAGTGAAATGAAATTTTTGAGCCGATAGTAAAAACCAAAAGTTTGGTATTTCAAAGGTATTTTTGGTGGGACAATATGTCCTTATCGGACAGTGTAGATCAAAGATCAGACTGCACGTTCTGTGCAGTCTGATCTTTGATCTACACTGTCCGCAAAAGGTCAGTGAATCGCGCTTTGCAGCCTAAGGGTTAAATTTAGATGAATACGTCCCCTTTCTATTTCGAACACATGCACAGTTAGAATTACTGCTTCACTATTTATTTAAATGATGAGGACTCTGACATAGCCTCGAATTACTCGAAATTGTAGTTTTTTGATAATTTTACAGTGGGCTTTTCACTGTCTCTATTGAAAAGAAAACTAACGTTATACTAAGTAACCTAGGGGTAAAAAATGCGAACATGGTATTTCAAGTGTCATATGCTACAATCATTCCAGATGCAGTTCTAATTCTTAATTCCAGGACTACTTCAAACAAGTAGAAAGTTTACACCGAGCTCTTTACAACGCGACAATTTTTTATTAGACATGTTCAAATTAAAACCATTTGCAGACGACAAATTAATGCGGATCAGAAGTTTCTATATGATTTTTATAGGTTTGAAAACCTTGTGAGAAAAGGAGAAATGCTGGTTCTTACCAACCAGCATTTTCTCCTTTTTCCACAACGTTTTAAAAAAAAAATGGGTTTTTAAAACACGGGTCTGTTTTGTAAAGGATCAAGAGTCCCCGATTTCCGAACCAAAGAATTACAGAAAAAGGCATCGCCTTCCGTTGGCAAATTTAATTTTCACTTTTGTTTGGATACATTATGGGAAAGCACAACTTTCTTGTCAAAAAACAACAAAAATATTCGAAAAAGAAGAAAGAGAAAATAGCACTCTCACATATTTGCATTCAAAACAAAAAACAAACAAACTGTTAGCCTCTATTATATATTGACATAGTCTCTTAAGGCAAACAAAGATGTTAAATATCTTGCTAGCCACCTGTTCATGTTTGCGACACCTCGGTGGAAATGTAAATAACGAAACAAATACGAAAAAGTAGCGTTTTTTTCTCTTATTTAAACGGTTACTAACATTTCTATTGTAGCATAACGCACCGAATTGCTTTCATTTATTCGCCAGTCTTTGGTTTCATTTTCGTTTGATGTTTTACCTATGCAAATTTTCCAGTGGAAAGACCTGATGGAATTTTGTGAGCGATTATTTCATTAGTAAATAAACGATATGATACAATTCAATGATAAAACCAATAAAATTTAGAGGAAAACGGTAAAAATCAAAGCAGTCTCGAACATTTCTCTAGTTCTTTACTTTTAGCACACTGTAAAACGTAATGTGAGTTTTGCGGACAGTGTAGATCACATCAGACTGCACAGAACGTGCAGTCTGATCATTGATCTACACTGTCCGATTTTTTTCGGTTTAACCCTTTACCAAACGGCAAAATTTTAGACTGGTGCAAATTGAAAGCGCTTGCAGACGGCAAAATAAACATTACTCAAAAATTGAAATTTGTTTCCCGTAGGGTAGAAAACATTGTGGGAAAAGGAGAAAATGCTGGTTACCAGCATTTTCTCCTTTTCCCACAATGTTTTCAAATGGCTTCTATCTCAGGGTCGTAAAAACCAGGGATTGTTTGGTAAAGAGTTAAAACAGTTTCGTGCACTGACTGGTAATATTTCATTTACCGACTGGTCAAAGGGTTATCACTTTACCATGCAACAAAACTGTAGACTTTTCCAAATACAAACCAATGGTAGATCTATTACAGATAATAGATGCGGCCCAAATGATGAATTTGTCTTATACAGGGTAGAAAACGTTCTGTGTAATGTTTTCTAATCGCGTTTTTTCTCAGGGAAGTTAAAACACGCGATTGTTATGGTAAATAGTTAGTTCTTTACTAAAGGACAAGATTTTAGTCTTAAATATGACTAAAATGATGAGACTTTTACCGAATAGATGATAGAATATTTTGCGGGGAAAGGAGAAAATGCAGGTAACCAGCATCTCCCCCTATTCCCACAATGTTTTCAAAAGCCTTTTTTTGGGAGAGGGAAGGCGTTAAAACGGGATTGTTTGGCAAAGGGTTAAAACTTGAGTTGTACCAGCAAGTTCTGTTATTTCCAAAAATAAAAGACATTTCTTACAAATATTACTTATTTTTCTTTTTCGAGACAAAGAATGGCAAACTTGTAATGTTTTAAGTCTTTTTATCAGTCAATCACTCTGCTTTGTTTTCTTTTACCAAACACATCACAAATTGTATGAAGGATATTATATATGAGTCATGCTCTGGCAAAAGGGGGCTTAATGCATCTCTGTGATCCATGGTAGAAAGCAAGGCATCACATACTTATGGATCCATAATATCCACTTTTTGCAATAAACGACTTAATCATGAGGTAGACTGGTCCTTGACCATACAGAAAACTGACCAATAGCGAAAAGTTTCGGCCCAGGTTAGCCTGCGCGGACTGCGCAGGCTGACCTGGGCCGAAACTTTCCGCAGAGGCATTAAGCCCTCTTTTCACAGAACATGGCTCATACATAAAGATTTAAAGGAAAGCTTTATTTTCCATAAGTTTGGAAAACACTTAATGTAGTCAAATAAATGCTGGCAACAAGCAATTGCTTCTTCGCATAAAATGTTTTAAAAGCCATCAACTTCAGTGACTTGAAAGGCTGTATTAGTACAGCAATTGGTTTATTTTAGTATTGCATACATACGAGCAATGCCCTATGAGAAGCAAGTTTAATGCATCTTTAAACACTATCGACCCAAGTCAGCCTACGCGGACTGCGCATGCTTACTTAGGTCGAAACTTTTTACCATCGGTCAATTTTCTGTAGGTCAAAGGACTAGTCTACTCAGTGATTCAGTCTGTTGTTGGAAAAATAAACTTGATGGATCCACTAGTGTTATGATGGATTGCTTGGTATTATGCATCACAGAGATGCAGTAAACCTTCCTTTGCCAGAGCTCATACGTCTTCAAAACCGATGCTTTTATAGTTGCATTTATAGTTTCTCCTACGATTGAATTATAATACAAATTCTTACCATTTTTAACGGAACCTTCATGTGCAATCTGTTGGTACTGGGTAACCTCTTCGTGGTTGTCGGCCACATCTCCGTCTGTGCTGGAATTGCATGCTGGGAAAAATATTTGATGAACAAATCAGTGTTCTCATGTTTCAGAAAACATTTAAAATATACAAAAAGTGCGTACGCATGAAAGATATTAAGTCGAAATTTCTTAATCTCTCGCGGAAAATAATTCTGGAAATGTACTCTTCAGCTAAGGATAAAGAAAGTTCTATAACTGGGTTATAGTTGAGGAGTGAAGTTATAAAAGTTTTAAATCAATTTGGCTGAAAATTTAATAGCAGCCGTCAGATTTTGTGAACCTGCGACAGTCACAGTGATATTTTCAACCAGTTTGGTTAAAAATTTAATGGCATCTATCAGATTTTATGAACCAACAACAATCATAGTGATTGGTCGACTACTACAGGAGTAACGGCCCTTTGATTTTCTTTTCAAGGTTCTCTGACAAGGCAATCGATGGTGAGTGTCTGTTGGGCTATGACAGTTCTAGTTAAAACCCTTTCCAAAAACAACAAAATTTGGACTCTGTGGATTTGAAGGCATCTGCAGACAAGAATTTCAAACTTTACACAATTGAGCTGATGTTCTCTGGTGGGATAGAAAACATAGTGGAAAAAGGAGAAAATGATGGTTACCATCATTTTCTCCTTTTTCAACAATGTTTTCAGAAGTGTTCTTCCTTCAGGTCGTTAAAACTCGGGATTGTGTGGTCAAGGGTTAAAACTGTCAGCTACTATCGACAAAAACAATCGTTTTAGATACATCAATTGCCTTTTAAAGCACCATAATGATTGGTTGCATCTATTGACTGTATGGTGTTTAACGCCGTTTTCAACATTATTTTGGATATATTGCCGCAGCGAATGTACCTGTCCATGCTTTTCTGCAGTTTCTTATGCCAGTATATCGAACAATGATTTTTCCAAGCCACTGGCTTATTTTTGACATAACCATCGTCGAAACGGTAATCAGCGGTGTAAGAGGAATGAATCCTGTCGCAATGACTGTCATCAATCCTCGGGAAAAAGTTGGCAGAACTGGGGATTCGAACCAGAGAACAACTGTTATCGACTCCTGCACGCTACCGACTGCGCTACCGGGGTTCAGCTTAAAGACCCATAGAACTTGATCTTCAATGGGCAAGTTGGAAAAAGACTCTTGGAAAAAACCTTATTATCCACATTCGCCTGCAAATGTATCATTTAAGCTAATATTAAGTCAGTGTCAAGAGTTTGCATATAGAAGTCGCGAAGAATGTCCCGTTCATTTATAATTTCTCCTTAAAATGTCTTACTGCGTTAATTACAGGTAAGCGACTATTGCGTAACAACTTAGAACAAATGGGTCTTGTTTTGAGAAAAGGGGGTTTAATGCATCTGCAACAAGTATGGAATCATGTAAGCCTTCGCAGTCCTCGCATGCTGATACGAGCCAAAACTTTTTGCTTTGTTTATTCGTTTTATCTAATTTTATTTTATTATTTTTTTGCGTGTCAAAGGACCATCCTACGTCATTGTTAAACAAAATAGATTGTAGGGATCTATAATTATGTGATTACTTGCTTGGTATAATGCAATACGGAGATACATTGAACACCCTTAACCATAGCATGGCTCACATTATAAACCCGCTTGACGATTACATACTATGTTGTCCCATGCTCAGAGTATATCCTTGTCCACGTTAGAAAGCAAATATTTTAGGATTAATTCACGTTTTTGAGGTCGTTAACATTCGCAGAGGCCTGAGAAATGCTTTATTAGTGTTAAAGTATTTTGAGGGCCTCTGCGAATATTAACGACCGAAAAAAACGTGAATTAATGCTACTATTGCATAAAGTAAAGGTATTTTAGCAATAATTTGCAAAGATAGCAAAAATATTTCCATAGAAATGCAAATAAGCTAACTTCAAATGTACTGTACGTAAATGGATAAAAACCGGAAGTCGGCGAAGAAGTTTTTGTTACGAGCAGTGAAGGGCCGTTAGTCCTATATGCCAGTTTTGATTCTCTAGGTGTAAATTCACTTCTAATGATTTTTAATACAAAGTGGACTTATGTGGGATAAACTTGCACTCGTTTGGACGATTACAACTAGGATGAATCAGTGGATATGAATTTCTGTAACTGAAAGACGTCAGAGGAATCGATTATACATCAAACGAGGGAATTACCGATCACGTTAAAAAGTGGGTGGGATGTAGCTGGTTTAGAGTACATTTCACGAGTGATTTTTTGTTCAGATCTCGATTAAACTGAGATCCTGTGCAAAATTTTGTTTGCGGTGTACTAATATTATCAAAAACAACCCATGAAAAGGATCTAATATGGTACAAGTTCCTACAGTTTGATGGTCGGAATCTAAATCTGACAACAACAAACGTTGTTTACAAGGTAGGCCCGAATCGAGGATATTGATAGTACAAAGCCGGGCGTTAACGGCATGTGAATTTACTGATTAATACACGTTTTCTCCCGTTAACGCCCGGTTTTTACCCGTTAATACGTGCTTATAACGGCCCGAAAAGGCACATTTTATGCAATAATATTTATTTAATTCCTATTTAGAACTATACTGCATATCTAGCAAAGCCTGTATCAACGTTGTAATGAAATATTTGAGCCACGCTCTGACAAAAGAGGGCTTAATGCAACTCCGTAAAACAGTATATCAAGCAAGTCATTGCATTATTACGGATCCATAGAATCCATTTAATCAAACAATCGACTTAATCCTGAGGTAGAATGGTCCTTGGACATGCACAGAATCGAAGATAACGAAAAGTTTCGGCCCATGTCAGCCTGCGCGGACTGCGCAGGCTGACGTGGGTCGATACTTTTCGCAAATGCACAAAGCCCCCTTTTTACAGTGCATGGCTCACTTCATTCAAACAGGCCCAGTAGGAAATAGCAAGGCCAATGCAAAAATGAATTCATCTGATTGGCTGCTTGGGCATTACGAAAATCTCCACAGACGAATTTTTTCGGCACCATCTTTAAATTTTCATTTGAATTGAAATGGCCCTTTTCGATTAATTTTGGATAATATCTACGATCACTGCAAAATTTTGCCATTTAACTGCACAAATAATTTAGCAGTTTGTAGCTATGACTATTTTTACGTTGTGTTGAGATGGTACCTTTGACTGCATACGCCATTCGTGCTGTGGCAAGGCCAAGGTACACGGTTTCCGTCGTACAAGACATGAATGACAAAGCGAAAATTAGACAAATTTAAAGATGAAATAATCTTATCTTTGTCGTTTGACGGTAGACGAGAAATAGCTTAAAAAAAATCCCGCAAGATGGTCACTCGGTGCCATCATAGTGAATATGTCCGCTTTTTTGACCAGTCGCAAATTTCTGTTTATCCATTCGAATAGATCCATGCTAAGAAATAGGTAAAAAGCCGGCGCATTCAGCTACGCCAAAAACAGTTAGCAGAGCTATGAATGATCTCTCTTGTCACTGCCATTTTGAAGGCAATGGAACTGTGCGAAAACAACAATTTCCTCTAAAAAATGACGAAATATTTCACCGTTTATTGAAGAAAACACGTTAAATATAGGTTACTTTTGTGGTTTATCAACCCTTTACCACACGTCCCGTGGTTTAACGACATGGAAAGAAAAGGCGTTTGAAAACATTTCGCTAAAAGGAGAAAATGCTGGTAATCAGTATTTTTTCCCTTTTCCCGCAATGATTTCTACCCTATCGAAGACAAAATTCATCATTTTAAATACATGTGTATTTAATTTGTCGCTGGCAAATTCTTTTAACTTGTTCGAGGACATTTTCCTTTTTTCGCTTGGTCAAAAGTTTATGTAGTTATCATAAATGAGGTGGTTTAATATTGGCCCTGTTATTTGGCATCGGCATGTGGTATTGGCCAAAGCCCGACGGGTTCGTGCCTATATGACATTCCTCAGCCAACAATGAAATCTCCCGCTTGGTAACATTAAACTATGGTTAGACAGCGAAACAGTTGTTGATTCGATATTATTTTCTAAACTCACCTTCCTTTAATTTTGATAATTGCTGGAACAGAGTGTCGACCGCTTGGATATGTCCTATATATCTGAAGAAACTGTCACGTGACATTTCACAGAGTTCCCGCCCATTTACATCCGAGAGCTTGTCCACGTCAATAACATCACTTAGGTGAAGCTGGTGGACGACAGAATCTACCCAAAGTTTTACTTGGGTTGTACTCCAGTGGTGGGGATCTTAGAAATAAGGAAATAAGGGCAGATTTAAGGATTTATTGAAATGAAATGAATTAACGTAATTGATTCGATCAGATGTATTGATTGATTTGTTTTGTTGAAAGAATGGATGGATGGATGGATGGTTTGGATGGATGGAAGGATGGATGGAACTCTACACTGTCAGATAGTTTGAGGAATATTCGTATAAAAACTAATAAAAACAATATTGAGATGCGACAGTTGGGTCTTTTATGATGACCTCGAAATATCCATTGTATTTGCTTACAGCATCTAAAGTGTTAAATACAGTCAAGGATGCAAAAATTTAAAACTAACATAATTACTTAAAACGGAAAGGTTGATTATTACCTTGTGGAATAGACTTTCTTTTTGAAATGGAAGGTTTCGTCAAAATTGAATCCGAAGATATTCTAGAACTGGAGCCGATTCCAGCACGTGCTTGTATAGCTTGATGCGCCTCCTCTTTTGAACTTTCCGGGTACCCCGTATAAGCATACGAAGTCCCAGGATATGCTTGTTCTTCGTAATTCTGCAGGTCCTCCAGATCTGTTGGACGGGGCAGCATGGGATCTGTGTGGGTCCTATTAGGGTCATGGTAGGCCCTGTTGATATCATACTGTCTGTTGTATTCGAAATAAGAAGGACATGGATAGTCCGGATAACTCGAACTTTGAGTATACGCATTCCAGGGTCCCTCTGTGACAGCTATTGATTCTGAGGATACCGTAGAACTTGTCGAAACGGCACTTTGGTATTCCGACGGCTCAGGCTTGACAGAATCAGACTGTGTTCGGCAGGGAATCCGTGTTTGTATGGGACTTTGGGTTTGACTTGAAGATTGGAATTCCTTTCTCATGTGACTTTGTTCCTGACCATAATCTGCTTCTATGTAACGAGACGTTTGCGCGATAACGCTCGTTCCTTGGAATATATGTTGCTCGTAATATGGTGGATCCCGATAGACAGGAAGTTCTGTCTGGCTTTCGTCTGTATGTGTAGCGTCCTGAGTATGCGTAATCTGGTCGTATTCTTGTATATCCTCACTTACGAAACGTCTTGTAGTTATCGGAATGTTCTTTAATGATGACTCATGAGAAGTCAAAATAGGCGAATTCGAATGAGTTTCGTACGATTCTTCTTTCTGTTTTAACTCTTCGTTGACTTGTTCGCCATCAGAATAACACTTTGCCATAGCTGTCTCAACGTTGCGCGTAGAGTTTTGTATTATCATTCGGTCAATGGTTTCCTTGGTAACCGTTACACGTGACTGATTCCACGTAGTCTCGTGCTCAGTGGCGGAAGTGACGTCATCTTTGGGGTCATTTAGGTTGGAACTATTGGAATTAGTATCAGCATTCGTATTTGGAATGGCGGATCTAGAAGACCGCTGAGTACGTTGAGATGCGATTTGTACATCTATTTCAGTGTGCGATCTTTGGCGAGCCTTTCCTTGTCTTTGATCATTGGCTTTCGGTTCGGCACACAAAGCACGTGAATTTTGACTGACATCCTGTTCTTCATCAGACTGTAAATCAGGATTTGGCTTCCCCTGAAGTGTGAAGTTAGATCCCGTGTAAAACGAATATTTTAAGTTATGATATGGCCTGCAACACGCGGAAAGGGGCATTCGGACATTTGCGTAAAGTGTCGTCTCGGATCAGCCTGCGCAGTCCGCGCAGGCTAATCCGAGACGACACTTTTCCGTTCTTCTGCAATTTTCTCCTTCGCACAAGTCTACTGTTGTACAAAATCGAATGTAGTAGTAAAGAGTCGTCTCGGATCAGTCTGCGCGGACTGCGCAGGCTGATCCGAGACGACACTTTACGCAAATGTCCGAATGCCCCTTTTCGCGTGTTGCAGGCCATATTGGACTTGGGCTGTCTGTCCATCTTTGACATGCATATAGGTATATTTGAGCCATGCTCTGGCAAAGGAGAATTTTAATCCATCTCCAAGTTTCAAGATACAAAGCAAGTCATTACATGATTATTGACCCATAAAAAACATTTTGTCGAGCAATCAACTAAATCATTTGGTACACTGGTCTTTTGACATACAGAAAATTGACCTATTGCAAAAAGTTTCGATTCAGGTCAGCCTGCGCGAACTGCGCAGGCTGGCCTGAGTCGATACTTTTTGCAGGTGCATTTACCCACTGCGTCTCTTTTATACTTGGTTTTGCTGCATTCATTGTATTGAAACTTCGTACAGCTTTGAACTATAATACGTGCAAGATTCTATTTTCGTATATCTACTTTTAAAAAGAAAGAATTATCTTGTTTTGCTTTTGGACAGATTTATACATATCATACGCCCTAAGTTTGATCACCTCTCTCATATGGTTAAACAATCCTAAGCTTCCGACCCTGAGGTTTTTTCTTTAAATATTGTAGGAAAGGGATAAAATCCTGGTATCCAGATATTTTTCCCATATCCCACAATGTTTTCTACCCAGCTATGGCAAATCTCATGGTTTGGGCCTTCAATAAACTGGGTATATTTACGCAAATGATCTTGGATTGTATGTACACCCATGCGACCCTGCTCTACCTACAGGAAGTTATGCAGATATTTACTCAAATGGTAAAATTATGCAGTTTAGTGAAACTTGTTTTCAGACTTGATGCTTGCTTACCTAAATTTCATGCGCCAATTTCGGGCGTTGTCTGCGCATGTCACGTTCTTCGAAGATTCGACCTGTCTACTATGACGCATTACCCATCCCCGTATACCTGGGAAAAGTAGGGCTTAAACCGAAGCTATTAGCCTATTACCCAAGCATGTAGGGGCTGTTTTAAGAATTGGCCGATGCATAGGTTACATGCTAGCTGATCATAGCTGAATGAATCGCACCAGGTTGCGTTTTATTGAGTAAGTGTTTATTTCATTTTGAAATTCAAAGTAACGGTTGTTTGAAAAGTAGTCCGGTTCTGTACCAAGAATGCCTAAATTAGATAAATGTGTATTTGTAGAATGCCATCTAGCGGGAGATAATGCAATTTCGGGCGTATGCACTTTACTGAAAGGCAGCCAAGTTATTTTGCTGTGAGCAAATGCTTTCAAGTGGGAAAAGTAAAATTTTGTCGTCCGGTAAGGGGCTAAGTAACTGGCAGGTTGTTAGTCATGTTTTCCATAATTTCTCGTTCCTTCTTACTACTATAATTGCTACTATAATATAATTAAATGAACTGGGACAGTCATACTTATTTCTTAATTCTTGTTAAAATATCTGCAACGAAAATGGATTAAGATGATATATGTAGTCATGACAGGGAATTTTCGTAAAATCATCATCATCATCATCATCGTCCTCATGCTCGTCGTCACTGTCATCTCCATCATCTTCATTATTATTAACATTTTATTATGTAGAATATTAGACTTTTCGGGGAGTGGTTGGCATTAGCCCCAAACAAAATTTAAGCAGACATTCTTGTGCTAAAAGCACAAATGACAATACCTTCTTTATCCAGGAAAAATCGTGAGAACTGTTGCAGTTTTAAGTTCGAAAAGGAAGTTATTACTTGTCCTGCTAAATAAGTTAGATGAAATTTTCAAGTCGAAATTAAAAAACAACACTGTTGCTATTTCAAAGATATTTTTTCCTTTTTATTTTTTTTTTGGGGGGGGGGAAATAGCTTCTAATCGGAGAGTGTAGATCCAAGATCAGACTGCACGTTCTGTGCAGTCTGATCTTGATCTACACTGTCCGAAAGAGGTCAGTGAATCGCGATTAACAACCTAATGGTTGAATACCGCTAAACTCCCGATTGAATCAAATCACGTTTAACAGATATGACACCAGACTAAAACAGGAAGTATATGTTGGATAAACCGGAACTAAGGATGGTCTTCGCTCATGTTATCTGATCACATGATACTTCATAAATACAGTGGTCGAAGTCACATTCATCGAAACCGGTAGATAAGAAATAATCGTTTTCCGTTCAGAAAATCTTTGGAAAATGAACATCCATATTAGTTAATATTAGGCTACAAGGAGTGGTTTTTCAATCGTCGTAGATCAAGACCATGCTACTAGAGTTCACTTACACAGGAGGCAATGCTTTGGCAAAGGGGGGTTTAATGCATTTACGTGATGAATTATACAAAGCAAGACATCACGTAATTATGGATCCATAAAATCCTTTTCGACTAAGAACCTCCTGGGTCATGAGTTAGGTTCATCCTTGGACACACATAAAATTGACCAAAATCAGAGAGTTTCGAATAGCCGGTCAGCCTGCGCAGTCCGTGCAGGCCGACATGGGTCGATACTCTTTACAGGTGCATTAGACCCATTTTCATAAAGTATGGTTATATATGGCCTGCAACACGTGAAAAGGGCATTCGGGCATTTGCGTAAAGTGTCGTCTCGGATCAGCCTGCGCAGTCCGCGCAGGCTAATCCGAGACGGCACTTTACGACTACATTAGACTTTATGCTACAGTAGACTTGCGCAAAACAGAAAATTACGTAGAAACGGAAAGTGTCGTTTCGGATTAGCCTGCGCGGACTGCGCAGGCTGATCCGAGACGACACTTTACGCAAATGTCCGAATGCGCCTTTTCACGTGTTGCAGGCCATATATGACATATGATCTTTATTAATGATAAACCAGGTCATAGACCCATAAGGTATATAAACGTGTATAATACAGTATAATACAATGTGGCTAACCTAATCAAATATTATAAAAAGTAATTCAATTATCCTTTTTAGTCATAACTCCCACGAAAAAACAAAATAGACAAATGGATTGATGGGGAATAAAACGAAAACATCATCTGCAAAGTTATGCGATGATTTAATTAGTATACTGCATCACGGAGATGCATTAAACCACTTGTTTGTCTGGGCACTGGTAAGATATATTCTACTGAATTTAAAACATGACGGTTCTTTGCGTCTTGCAGCAGCGACCATTTAGAAAACATTTAAACAAAAGGAGAATTTGTTAGATGTGCAGCTTGACCTGAAGTTGTCCTCTCTTCGTAAAGGATATCAAAGTTCTCGGTAAGAAGAAGGTATCTAAGGACTGTATTTAGTAGAATGAAAAGTCAATAATATTGTGCAACCACTTTGTCACTTGATGAATATTCCGTCTTTTTGCGTGAACTATTTATAGATCTACGATAAATTTACGATTTTACAGGACTTTTACATCGGAATTCTGTGTCCAGGTATTCAACCTCTCCAACATGGACATGGCGACACGATCAAATTATTATACAAACATATGAGCCGTGCTCTGGCAAAAGGTGGCTTAATCCGTGATGCATTATACAAAGCAGTTCATCGCATAATAAGGGATCAATAAAATCCATTCAGTTTAACAATCGACTGAATCGAGAGGTAAAATAGTCCTTTGACATGCAAAAATTTGACCAATAGCAAAAAGTTTTGACCCAGGTCAGCCTGTGCTGACTGCGCAGGCTGACATGGGTAAATACTTTTTGCAGATGCATTAAGCCCCCTTTTCGCAAAGCACGGCTCATATTCATTTGAACTTCTTTTAGAACGAGGCAAATATCGGAAAACTGAACACGGTCACGGAAACAAAGTATTGACAAGTCAAAGCGGTTTCATTTTAACTTCTATCTGCGTTTACACGATCTAATTCATAGAATTTAATCCTTTATCAGACGACAAAATTTTAGCCTCGTCCAACTTGAAAGCAATTGCAGGCAACAATTTCAATGTGACTCAAATGGCGCCATTCATTTTTGATATGGTAGAAAACATTGTGGGAAAAGGAGAAAATGCGAACACTGTAGGTCGAAATCAGATTGCGCCAAATGTGAAGTTCGATCTTGGACTTTCACAGTCTGATACGTTCAGGATTTTCTTTGGCTTTAGCGAAGAAATTTCAAATCGTTGTATATTTTAGATTTTTATTGATCGGCTGGAAATTTATTTCCAACGAATTAAAGGCCCAATATCGGATGTCAAGTTTGGGACTATTCATTGGCCCACACATTCGGCGCGAGTACTAGAGCAGTTCCCAGGAAGCAGAGTCGAAAGATTTTAGTATAAGTTGTAAGAACTTGTTTTTCAATTGATGTAAAATAATATGTTTAAAGTTAAAAGCCCAGTAGAGGCCAAAATATCAAAACAGGTGCCATAATACATTTAAATTTAAATCATACCATTTAAAAGTATGGAAAATATTGTGAAGATGACAGTCTGTTATTGTGTGGTCGGGCCATGTGTTAGTCGCTGGCAGTAAAAAAAAGGAGTTTTAAAATCAGGCAAAAAAGTAAGCAAAAGACACATCTACCTGGCAGGTTTTAACATAGATTTGAAATTAATTTCTCTGTCAGCGACTAACAATTGGACCGACCATACAATGACAGATTGTCATCTTCACAATAATTTCCATATTTTTAAATTGTATGATATAAATTTAAATGCATTTAAACACCCACTTTGTTTACTTTTGGCCTTTATTGTCACTTTAAGTTCGCAACAAAAGCATATTGAAACATTAACCGTCCCGCCTAGGATTCGAACCCATGCGTTAAAGATCCCCGTTTATCATGGTACGAAAGACCGATTCACTAACCACTGAGCTACAGAGAATTCTTTCTCACGCGGATTTTATACGAGAAGAAGCTATACTGTAAGGAAGGAGTGATCTCCGTAACATCTTCAAAAAGAGAAACACGTATTTTTGGTCACTCGTAGTTCTCCTCTTGCCACCTTGTTGCGATGTTTTCAAAAGATTTTTTGCTGTAGATTTGTCTCGGGCGGTTAAAATTGAACCGTTCGGCAACGAATCAAGTGATACAGAAAAAAAAAGGGCCTTTAAAAACAATGTGGGAACAACCGTTTTGTCCCTTTCCCACAATGTTATTAACCCGTCAGAGACAACTTTAAGGGTTTGGGCTATATCTAATATTTCGTTCGCAAATAATTTCATTTTTGTGACAGGTTTAGAATTAAGTCGCGCGATAGAAAGTTCACTATTTTTCCAAACTACAAAATTTTAGACTTGTCTAAATTGAGAGCATGTGAAGACGACGGAATAAATGCTACTCAAAAACTAAATTTTATTTTTGAAGGGTAGAAATCATTGTGGGCAATGGAGAAAATGCTGGTTACTGGCATTTTCTCATCTTTCCATAATGCTTTCAGAAGTCCTGTTCTTTTAGGGTTTGTTTAAACTCGAGCTTGGTATTAAACTAGATGGTTTGCTCTTACTCGTTCACCCTTTGATTTTCAAATATGTGGAACGAATAATTCCTTTTAACATTTCTGTCTTTCTCTCTATGGTATTAAACACCGTTTTCGACATTATTTAACTTATATCGTAGCAGCCAGTGCACTTTTCCACGCTTTCCTGGACTTTTTCTTTACCTTTGCACATTATTCTTCCCAAGCCACAGGCTTCTTTGCCACATAACTACCGTCGAAAAAATTATCAGCGGTAAGAGAATAAACGAGTCCTGTCTCAATGACGATCATCAATCCTCGGAAAGAAATTCGCCGCACTTGGAATTCGAACCAACGACCCCCTGGTCTCAATCCTGTACGCTACCGACTGCGTTGGCGGGAACGATTTAACAAACATCGCTATTCTAAGTTTATTTAGTCAGAAAATAATTGAGCAATGTTCTGTGAAAAGGGGGGGCTTAATACATCTACAAATAGTATCGACTCATGTCAGCCAGCGCAGTCCGAGTGGAGAGCAAGTTTGCTCTTGTCCAGAATGTTCCAGCAATCAAACGGTCAGTGAAGATTAAAGATCAGGCGGCAATTAAAGATAAAGAATGGTCTTGATCGACACCAGGAGCAAAAGCAAGTACAGTTTTGAAAAGCTCTTTAAGAGTCAAGACAGTTTATGTCAAAGTTAAACTTAACAGCTCTCTATTAGTTTAGTCTTGGAAAGCGAGAGTAGGTGGTAGGTAGATAGACGAAGCCGTAGGCAGACGGAAGGACGGACGGACGGTGAAAGGGGCAGACAGAAAGGATCATCTGAGAAAGACTAGAATAACAAAGGAAACCAAAAAATGAACAGACAGTCACAAAAACATTGCAAACTTCAGTGGTACTTTTATTCAACCATCTGTATCCGGTTTATAGGGACAGAATCTAGTCCTCATAAACATGGTCAGTTTTTGTTCGCCTTCACAATACAATTTAGCCTCTTTTGTAGCCTTGGACGATTGTAGTTGCGCTTGAGGAAAGTGTGGATTACGATCAGACTGTACAGGACAAACAGACAAATTCATTGATGCCAAGGGTCTACAGTTTGCGACATATCTTTTTTTTTTCAATTGGAAAATCATAGGGTTCTTGACCATTTTTTTTTTCATTCAAGCATGAGGAGCTCGAAATTTCTACAGTAAATAGAGTGGATTTTCTAAATAGATGTGCAGACCCAAATCATAGTCGGTGTTAGACCTATAATTAAGTCTGGGGAAAAAAAAGAAAACATAGCCGGTGTGGGTCAAAGATTAGACTGGTCCTTTCGTGCGATCCGATTTTCGTTCACCCTTTTCGGGCCTGCTGAGACCCTTTGTATGTAACCACAGGGGTAATTCGTATCCGTAATGGATCCGTAAGGGAGAAAGAACAGTGCTGTATTTAGAAAGTGTTTAAATATCCTCATCAAAAACAGGATATGGATTCGGATCATTTTGCCATGGGACAAGATGTCAACATATCACCGATACACTGATGTTTATCTGCCTGTGTGTCTGTCTGTTTGTTGCAATGACTACCTTCAGTCCTCGGAAAGAAATTGGCCGGGCAAGGAATCTTACAGGCAACCTCTTGGGTTCGAGCCATGTAGCTCAGTTGATGTTTCAAGCTCTTTACAATGCCGACTGAGCTACAGGGATCGACACATTATTACAAAAAAAAAAAACCATTGCTAGTAACAAAATTTTCCCACGGTGTTTCCTACCCTGTCAAAGACAAGTATCATCATTTTGAGTTACGTGTAATTTGTAGCCCGCAAATGGTTTAAAAATGAACAAATCTAAAATTTTGTCGTCTTGTAAAAAGTTAAGCTTGAGTTTTCCTTTCCCTTAAATGTTTGTCCTTTGTGGAACTTGTTTTGGGTTTTGGGAGGTTCTGAAATAGTCCACACAGTAAACAATAGTTTCATTTCTCTTCAATTCACAAAAAAAGGAGCAAAAGCATTAATTGATGCAAGAACTTGAACCACCCCTGTAAATAATCAGAAAATGTCGCAATACTTGTTAACCTTTTATCCATTTTTGTGATAATTTCAGCACTTGGAGAAATAAGCCATTTGTCCGTTTTTCCCGGACATGCTTATGTAATACTTATGTAACAATATTCATAAATTTGCTAGAAAACTATCCGTAAAAAGAGAACACATTGATTAAACAAAACAAATAAGTATCGTTTTTCTTTTGAAAATGACTCACCACTATCTACAATACTATGTAAGGAAATGGATTATTTCAAGCAATTACCGGTGTTTTAAAGAACCGGGAATGAGGGGAAGTCAGTCTACTAAAGGCAAGATCTTGTATTATTGTCGTTTTTCAATGTACGATTTCCTAAACGGTAAAAGTTTTGTCCGAATTGCTTCCAGGTCGCTCTTACAAAAACCCGGCAATGGGAAATAGCGACTTGACTGTAAAACGTATTATTTTCCTGTTACTCAACACTTTGTTTTTCATGACTAATTGTTTCAGACAAATGACACAGGATTTCCCTCTCTATATGCAGAATCTTGATAAAGAAAGAACACTGAATTTTGAAAAAAAAAAATGATTTTCCTACCGTTTCTCCGTCGGTCTTTCCATTCTCCATTGTTTCTATAAAGCCCCAGATTTCAGGATACGAAGTTATATTCCTTGCCTGATATGAGTGTAATCGTGTGTATATTGTAACACGAATAAGTTTGTCTCATTTCTCATAAACCAAACATGTACAAAAATGCATCAGCGCGGTTGATCTTAGTGTCGCAGAGTGATAAAGGCTCTTTTCTCCGTCTTAAGTGGTTGAAACCGAGTGAGAGCTTGAGAGGTTAAGAAGGCCGGAAACTAATACTTATAATGGTGAAACTTGCTTACATCCTTTCTTTCGTTGATATATAATTGAAGACATGCACGCTCTCACATGACATTTAACACAGCACATGAAAAGTAGCAATCGTCTTTCAACATGATTTTAGGTTCAAGTGTTTTCATTGTTATCGTTGTTTTGTATTCATGTCTGCGTCATAAAATTTAGGTCGATTTGACATTATACGTGTTTTTGGCAGATCTTAATATTCGACCGTCTTTTTCACATTGGGAAAAAAAAAATAAACTCACAAAGAAAAACTTTATTTCCAGATGGTTAAGATAGGCAAAAACAAACGAGGAAATGAAAAAGGAAAAAAAAAAGAGAAAAAGGGCGTCTTGACTGATGTAAAACATGGCTTGGCACTATAAGAAAATACATAATAACCCATGCTCTGTAAAAAAAAAAAGGGGGGGGGGAAGGGGGAGGGGGCCTTAATGCATATGCAAACAGTATCGATTCAGGCTGTCAAAGGTCGAAAACTCTTTCTTATTTCTAACTTTAATAAATGTCCAAGTACCATACTACCTCATGATCCAGTCGGTTGTTAGACAAAATGGATTTTATAGATCCATTTTTATGTGACGACTTGCATGGTATAACTCATCACGTACGATGCAGTAACCCTCCTTTTGCCAAAACGTGGCTCATATATGGCCTGCAACACACGAAAAGGGGCATTCGGACATTTGCGTAAAGTGTCGTTCCGGATCAGCCTGCGCAGTCCGCGCAGGCTAAACCAAAACGACACTTTCCGTTTTTATGTAATTTTCTGTTTTGCGCAAGCCTACTGTAGCACAAATTCTAATGTAGTCGTAAAGTGTAGTCTCGGATTAGCCTGCGCGGACTGCGCAGGCTGATCCGAGACGACAATTTACGCAAATGTCCGAATGCCCCTTTTCGCGTGTTGCAAGCCAATTATAGAAACATGAAGTATCTTTGTATTAAACTGTGACAAGTTTTTTGGGGAATCACAAACAAATAAACAACATCTGTTGTTATTTTTTCATATAATAACGAAGGAAAAATATTATCGATAACAGTCAAAGCAAACTGACAAATAATTTAAGCAGAAGCAATGTTTCTCTTATCCTTTTGTTTTCATGGACGTCATAAGAGGATTCTGTCGATAGTTTATCGGGAAATAATGGTGGATTATAAGATTTGATAATTCATAGTTACGACCAGTGAAATTAACTGTAAATGTTTCTGTAACTCTTCAATTGAAGGCTGAAATAGTAGTTCCCGCGCATTACGTAGTTACCGATGTAATCAGTGCGTACCATTCAACCAGACGGTAATTTACGGTCATTTACCCTACATTTCTCGAGCCTTACGTAATATTGTAATGCGTTCTTATCGGGGAAGGGGGGTTGTACGCCAAGGGGAATTACTGCACTGGATTTGAATGAAAGTCCTAACAAAAAAGGGTTTAGAGGCATGAAATGAATACTTTTTTTTTTACAGTGAAAGATAGAAATTTATTTCATCGATTGAACATCGTCGGTAATATTTTCACGAGTAGCGCTCCGAAAAAAGCACAAATATCCTCTATGCACATTACGTGTTGTCTGACCGTCGATCTTCACTACGAGTCAAACCCTCAGCATTTGGTTGTGGGATCGTAATTTTTTGGACATCGAAATACGGAGGAATCGAAAGTTCAGATGTTTCATGTTTTTAATGCGTATCAAAACTTTGTTGTATAGGCTATTTTAGACCTGTACCAAAATGTATTACTGGTTGACAAGACTTGACCGATACATCTTCATTATCCGTGAACCCTACTTCGGTAAGGTTCGTCTTCCGTTCTGACTACTTTACTGTACCTGATCTGCTAAAACGGCATAATACCGATCTTTACGGAAACGGACGAAGGGTGAACCGAAATAATTTATCTCATTTAATTAACTCTTTACCAGACAGTCCCAACTTTTAACGAACCTGAGAAAGAAGCCTTTTGAAACATTGCCCCTTTTTGTATGTTGCAGGCCATTTGGTAGAAGGCAAATGCCAGATGATGCTTTCATTTGTTGATTCTCCACTTTTGGGTGTAGATACCGAGCTCAAGTAGGTTTGCACATAGACCTTTGGGTTAAAGCTTTGTACGTTTTTACATAATTTCAGTTATTGTGTGGCGGCCAGTGCTCCTATCAACGCTTTTCTGCAGTTTCTTTAACTAGTACTTCGCACTGTGCTTTCGCACAATATTCTTCCCAACCCACTGGCTGCTCTACATAAATATGGTCGAATAAAAAAACAAGAAAAATAAAAAAACTAGATAAAAAATGGGGAATTACTTCATCATTTTCTCCAATTCTCACGATTTCTTTGAACTGTTTCATTACATTTTGTAAACCATCTCCTTCATCTCTGTAGCACTGCATTCAGCTCTTTGTTTCGCCTTTTCTTATCTGCAGCTGATCATTGTTTCTAAAACGTGTGGGAAAGCAGCCTGTGGCTTAGAAAGAATATTGTGAGCGGTACTGGTAAAAGAAACTCCAGGAAAGCATGGATAGATGCACCGGCCGCCGCAATATGACCGAAATAATGTTGAAAACAGTGTTAAACACCATGCGAATAAATACATTAACAAAATCTCAACTGCTGATATTCTGTATTTGAAATGTGGTTCTACATGGCTCAGAGGTGGTGTAGGATTCATAACTTGCAGGCCAGGATTCAATCCTCATTCAAGGGCCTTGGTTTTTTGTGACCTCGGGTAGGATACTTCAAAGCCTTAGCCAACTACTGTTAAAAATCAAGGACATATGGCTTGCAACACGCCAAAAGGGGCATTCGGACATCTGCATAAAATGTTGTCTCGGATCAGCCTGCGCAGGCTAATCCTAGACGGCACTTTACGACTACATTAGATTTTCATCTTCAATAGACTTGCGCAAAACAGAAAATTACATAAAAACGGAAAGGGTCGTTTCGGATTAGCCTGCGAGGACTGCGCAGGCTGGTCCGAGACGACACTTTACGCAAATGTCCGAATGCCCCCTTTCGCGTGGTGCAGGCCATATATGGGTAAGTGAGCTGTGGCATGACTAAAGAATGTAGAAGAAATGATGGAGATTGATAAAACGTTGAAAGCAGCGTAAAGCACCTTTCAGTCAACATTGAAAATGAAAGGGTCCTTAATTTATGGACAAAATCAAGGGGTTGATAAATAAGACATACTCAGAGTTGAACTTAAAAATTATATGAGCCATGCTTTCTCAAAATGGAACTCAATGCATTTCCGTGATGCATTTATACACCTAGCTAGTCATCAGATAATTATGGATCCACAGTATCCATTTTGTCTAACAATCAACTGGATCTGGATGTAGGATGGTCCTTCAACATGAAAAGAATTGATTAATAGCAAAAAGTTTTGACCCGTGCCAGCCTGCGCGGGATGCGCAGGCTGACACTGCTCGATACTTTTTGCAGATGCATTAAGCCTCCTTTTCACAGAGCATGGCCAAAATTTATTTCACATTTTAGCCCCCCTTTCAACGGTCATAGCTCAAATCTATTTAACATTTAATTAAAGCGAGAACATTAATAAAACCTATAGATGCTCCCAAAGAGTGAGATTTGTCAGCAAGAACTATATATACTAACGACAGGCAATTCTAAGGGACGTAACTCATAGAAAGTCATCAACCTAACGGAAGCTGACAAGAGTACATGTATTTCATTCACATAGGAAAACTTTCCTTGAAATTTCATTGAATAAACGGATAGCTGAGAGGTTGTGCGTTAACTTAATCGAGATGAACAGATGGACCAAGAAAGCACAAGCTATAATGGTTCATCAAAGTCCTTTCAGAGAGCACAAAAGGATTGACAGGGTCAAAAAGACTAATACGTTGCATTACATTTTACTTACAGTGGTATGTAACCTTCAACATGAAATAGTTTGATTCCTATTTTTAGACCAACAAAAAGTAGGAAATAAAGCAGTCTATAAGGCAAGTGATCTTATAATGCAGATATGCTCAAGTTAATTTCTTTGAGATGCTGTTAAATAAAAACTGGTATTTAATGGTATTTGTTTTTAAATCCAGATTAAAAAGTTACTTGTTGTGATGCATCTTTATTCGAAAATTGTCATTTACTATGATAAGTCGTATTTCAAATAGTCATAAGTTGCGATAAATCTTTTTTAATTAACTGTGATTTTGTCAATTATGAGGCATGTCTTGTGTCACACTTTTTTCTTTTAATTATTATTATTATTATTATTCCAAGGACCACAATGGAAATAAGGGATTTACAACCCCTTTTTTGTGTCATCCTTTGTATTTAAATATAGTTTGACATAATTCCATTATCATGTCTACTTCTATCTTATGTATAGTGCTTTAATGGTGTCATATATTTTATACAGAAATAAATCTATCTATATTTCTACCCTTTAATAAACAATCCCTGATTCCAGTGATTTAACAACCCTATGGAAGACAGTTTGAGAAAATATTGTAGGAAAAGGAGAAAGCGCTGGTACTCAATATTTTCTCATTTTCCAACAATATTTTTACTTTTTTTTCCCTAATACAAATCCTATCATTTGTGCAACATTTAAAATGTCATTTGAAAATTTCATGTGTTGAGTATCATTTGTCATCTACGAAATGCTTTTGATTTGGACATGTCTAAACTTTGTTGTCTGGTAAAACATTAAGAGATGTTAAAACAGTGGTCTTTCTCTGCAATTGGTTGCTAAGGACAGATGTCTTCTGTGACGTTATTTGACTGGTCTTTCCTACAAGATGTCCATTGCATAGATAAGCCTGACTGTTGTGGATTACATTGTATTTAAATAGGAAAACAGGCATCTGCATAATAGCTTTACTGATATATAGCGTCCTTCAAACAAGTTATACATTCTTGCAGCAGACATCTCAAAACTTTGTGGTAAAAGGCGAAATGTGAATAATACTTCTTTATGAGCAATTACCCTTGTCCCAATATGATTTCACATGTAATCATGCATTAAACACAATTATTCATTTTGATAATCCATACTTTATGAGGTGTGTGTGGTTGTGAGGTACAGCGTCGGCCTCGTAACCATAAGGTCCCGATTTCAATACTCGGGAGCGGGTATCAACTTAGGGATTTTTCATTGGCCCACACCTTCAGCGCGAGTACTGGTGTAGTTCCCAGGAAGCAGAATCAAGAGAGATTAGTATAAGTTGTAAGAACCTGTTTCTCAATCGATGTAAAATAAATATGTTTAAACTAAACTACCTTACGAGATTATCAAAGGTTTTTGAGCTCAAGTGAGCTAAAACAAAAGCACTGCATGCTGGTGCCAATGCTTGCAGTTGCTTATTAAGACAAAGATTTATTTTAAGTGAAAATTCGAAAGAAATGATATAGCTGTGTCATGTTTTTATGGTGACCTGGCCCTGTTATATGGATTCTCCTTTCGGATAGTCAACAAAATAATCAATGTATAAAATAAATACCTTCAATAGTGACAGATATTATAAACTGTCAAATTTTTGCACAACGTCAATGATGCAGACACAGATGACAACAGGGCTATTACAATACCTCAACTTTTTTCTTAGAAAACAGCCAAACTAAAAATATTCATCTGAAGATATTTTACATTTATACAAGTTTGCAAAGCAAATGCTTCATAAATCAATTCGTGTTTGCAATGAACTGCAAGCAATCAATTAAAATAGTAGTGTATGTTGAAATGATAAAAGTACAAAGACATTATGTTCCACTAACAACATGTGGAGGCACTGAGGCAGTTATACAAATTGACAATATTTCAAGAAATTAATACAATCCTGTGTTGATTGCAACTTTGGTAAACCTTGAGGTAAAAGGACGAATTGCTCATCAATAGCAATGGCTCATTTTGCCACGTTTTCAAAAGCTTTCTAATATCCAATCATAAAAAAAAATACTTAAAAGGAAATGGATTTAAACAGCGATTCTAAAAGCAATGATTCAAAAATAATATGTTAACGATGTAACTCTTTACCAAAAAGCAGAATTTTATATATCCAAAATGAAAGCAATTGCAGGCAGCAATTAAACTATGACACAAACCATGGAAATCGTCTTTGAAAGGGTAGAAAATATTGGGAGAAAAGAAGAAAATTTTGGTTATCAGCATTTTCTTCTTTTCCCACAACACTGTCAAAAGCTGTCTTTACCAGGGTACTTAAAACTCATGATTGTGTGGTAAAAGGTCAAGCAACAAGAAGAGAAACGGCCTAATTCTATTTCCTATTTTTTCTAGGAGAGGTCCTTGTGGGTTTACCACAGATTTCTTTTAAAACTCTGCTCCGCTTTATTGATGTATTTGACTGGCTTTTATTCATCTCTTCATCAACTCTCTGAGTCTTGCTCAATGATTTGTTTGTGCCATCAGTATCTTTTTTCGCCTTGCTAAGAAGGAAGTAGTTTCTTGCCCGAGTTGGTACGCAGGTTAGATGTTTCGGTAACGGTATAGATGTGTAACCATGTTCTGCAAGGTTGCGTAATCCCTCCAGGACATTTGATCCTTGGAATGTGACTTTACTCATGAACAACTCTGTGCTATTTATAAGTTCTTCAGCAACATCTCGACCCCTATATGGTAGCTCAACCTGTGAATATGGAGGGTAGAAAGTAATGAAGTAAAATTTTTTTAAAATGAAATTGAAGAAAGTAGTACACAGTTTTAGAACAAACTCTTCACCAAATGCTAAATTTTAGCATAATGCAAGCAAAAGCATTTGCAGAAGACATACTAAGTATGGTTCAAATGATAGAAAATGGAAAACATTGTGAATGGTAACACAACACTTCCTCCTTTCCTTACAATGTTTTCAAAAGTCTTCTTCATTAGGATTGTTAAAACTCCGGATTGTTTGGTAAAGGGTTAACAGAGCACTGGCAAGACTTCAAATTTAAGTGTGCATTTGAAAGATGATTAACATCATTTTCTTCTTTCTCACTGAGTCTTAACCCCTTACCAAACAATTCATTGTTGTAACAACCCAAGGGAAGAAAACTATAGAAAACATTGTAGGGAAAGAAGAGAGTGCTGGCCTGTATATATTATAATTCATTTCTAATATTCTTCAGTACAATATTTTAGAGTATCAAAATCAGAGAGGGTAATATGCAATTATAGGTGGGTACAATCTCAAAAATTGGACAGTTAAGAGTCTGATCTTGATCCACGCAATAATCTAAGGTGTCACAACACATGCAACAACAGGTCAAGATTTTACAATACCAAACAGTAAATTCTTCAGTACAATATTTTAGAGTATCAAAATCAGAGAGGGTGATAGGCAATTATAGGTGGGTACAATCTCAAAAATTGGACAGTTAAGAGTCTGATCTTGATCCACACAATAATCTAAGGTGTCACAACACATGCAACAACAGGTCAAGATTTTACAATACCAAACAGTAAATTCATCAAATTTAAATTTCAATAGCTATGTATCAATCCTGATTAATAGCACAGACAATATACCAATGAGCTTGTGTTGAAAAGCAATCCAAAGTCAATGTGAAATTTAACTCTCCACCAATGTATTTAGACTCACCCGAAATAAAACCACATCAGTCAGTCAAATGACTGGATTTGTATTTGAAGGGATCCTTTACCAAATAATCCTGTGTTTTTACAACCTTATGGATTTGTTTGTTTGTACTGCTGTTTAACGCTGTGTTCAACATTATTTCGCATATATTGTGGTGGCCCATACACCTACCCACACTTCCCTGGAGTTTATTTTAAAAGTCCTTTGCACAATATTCTTCTAGAGTCACTGGCTGCTTAGCAGAAAAAGAATCTTAAAAACAATAATCAGCAGTGAGACGGGAATGAACCCTGTTGCAATGACTATCCCCAGTTCATGGAAAGGAATAGGCCTACCTGGGTATTTGAACTACATGTAGCAACCCTTTGGTTTCTTGACCTGACTGATTGATTGTATCGTGTTTAACGCCATTTTCAATATTATTTCAGTTATATCGTGGCAGCCAGTGCACCTATCCATGCTTTCCTGGAGTTTCTTTTACCGGTACTCCACACAATATTCTTTCCAAGCCACTGGCTGCTTTCCCACATAACCATCGTCAAAACAATGGTCAGCGCTGAAAAGGGAATGAATCATGTCGCAATGACAATCATCAATCCTTGGAAAAAAAATTGGCCAAGCAGGACATTGAACCCATGACCTGTTCTCAAGTCCTGTACGCTAAACCGACTGAGCTTCTAGACCTGTGTTACCAACTGAGCCAGTGGCCTTGGCATGACCCTCAAGGAGTAGACATTTGAAAACATTGTGATTTTCTTTTTTCAGGTTTTGGGACCAATGACTTAGACTTAAGGCAAGTGTCACACAAATTAAAACATAAAACTAACCCTATATTCAATTTTTTCAAGTGTGGGTTGGACATTTTCCCCAAATGCCTGTTCAAGAGTCTCAAGCCTTAATCTTTTTTCTGCACTATTTTCGTCAACTATACGGTCATCTTGAATTTCTTCTGGAGCTGAAGAAAAAGAATAACAGGCAAAATATTTAAAAAAAAAATCAAATGAAAAACACTGACAATGTATCATACACTTTCCTGTGTCTTAAAGATATATCTATACTAATTTTCAGCCAGTTTTTAATCCATTTAATCTTTATGTTATCAAAAAATAATCATTCTGATCTTTTATCTTTATGCCAAGTCTTGCGCCTTACGATTGTAAGGTTGCACAGTATACTACCAATAGAAACTGCATTTCATTTTCTTGGGGCCAAAAGAAATCACTATTGTCACATTTCTGGTTTTAAATCAAAGATTTCTGATATATGTATTTATCCCTTACACAATGTATGTCGGTTACTCATCTATGTTTACACAGCTGACCACATTTTGAACCATTCTACAGTCTATTCAATTTTTATAGTGCCTTTTCTATCTGGCTGTAAAGATGTATCTATAACACATTTGGATGTATCCGCATTGTAAAATATTTGAAAACAGTATGAGATTTCCAGCATATTCTCAAGCAAGAGATAAGTAACGATAAATGTAGCATTTAAACTTTGATAAAATATCTCTATCTATCACACTGTTTTTCATGGTATGTATCTTAAAATTAGTCTTCACAACAGAAAAAGGTTCAAGCAAATAATTCAAAAGTGCCTGCATTCTTTCTAAAATGTGTTCAAAATCCTAATCCTTTGTATATATATACAGAAGTTTGTCTATAAAATTTGCAGTCTGAAATGTAACAACTTTATGCTATTCTATAAAATATATTAAAACTACATTCAAAGACATCTATTTCAATTTTTTTTTTTCTTCTGCACACAAATGTAGAGACAGAAACACTATGAACTGAATGACAATATGATTGCCATGGCCTTTCATTTGAGCATGCTCTGTGAAAAAGAGGTTTAATGCATGTGCAGGGAGTATTGACCAAGGTCACCCAGCGCAGTCCCTGTAGGCTGATCTAGATCGTCATATTTTGCTTTTAGTAAATTTTTTACATGTCAAAAGACCATTCCACCTTTGGAATCAGACGGTTGTTATACAAAATAGATTTTATGGATCTATAATTCTTGACTTGCTTCACAGAGATATATTAACCCTTTACCAAACAACAAAATTTTAGACTAGTTCAAATTCAAAGCATTTGCAGACAAAATAAACGTTACCCAAAAATTAAAATTTGTTTTGGAACAGGTAGAAAACATTGTGGGAAAAGGAGAAAATGCTGGTTACCAGCATTTTCTCCTTTTCCCACAATGTTTTCAAAAGGCTTTTTCCTCAGGGTCGTTAAAACTCGGGATTGTGTGGTAAAGAGTTAAACCCCCTTTTCCCAGAGAATGGCTCATTTTCAACATTTGAAAGAGTAGAACAGCTTTGAAAACTTCAAAACAATGAGGACCAGATTATGTGTAGATTACCTTTCCTTTTTCTAGAGGAAATTTCTTCTAAAGGCCCACTTCTTCTTCTCTCTCTTTGGAAACGTGTAAAACCTCCCTTGTAATACAATTAAGAAATAACATTTATTATAGAAAGATAAAGTTACTGATACAGAAAGCCTTTACCTCACAATGAGGACTTTTTACGACCCTGAGAAAGAAGACTTTCGACAATATTGTGGAAAAAAGGAAAAATGCTGGTATAATACCAGCTTTTTCTCCTTTTCCTGAAATGTTTTCTACCCTATACAAGACAAATTTGATGTTTGAGTAACGTTTAATTTGTCGTCTGCAAATGCTTTCAATTTGGACAAGGCTTAACTTTTGTCATCTTGTAAGAGTTAAATACATGATGTTCTGCAAGGCTGGCAAAATAAATGTTTCAACTTGTTTGAGTACAAAACTGCAACCTCTGGACAAGAAAAAAACTTTGTTTCTTGTCTACTGAAAAGTAAACAAACTTCCCTTAATTTTTAACAACACAACCCTGACATTTAACCCTTAGTAAGAAGCCTTTTGAAACATTGTGGGGAAAGGGGAAAATGCTGGTAACCAGCATTTTCTCCTTTTCCCACAATGCTTTCTACCTACTCAAGGAAAACTGCTATTATTTGAAAACTATTTGAATTGTCGTCTGTGAATTCCTGAACAAGTTAAAAATTTTGCTACGTGGTGAAGGTTTAAAGATTAATATGATACTATCTTTGAAACTTTATCAAAAGAAAGGCTAAATACCCTTGCTAAGTGCTCTCATGAACAGATATATGATTCAAGATACTAAGTCGGGTCCTGTGTGGCTCAGTAATAAAGTGTAGGACTCTTTACGTGGAGGCCCCGGGTTCAAGCCTCACTGGCTCCAATGGGTTTTTTACAGGAGTGTCCTTGGGCAAAACACTTCAGAGCCCAGCCTAGTATTGGTGAAACCCATGAAAACATGATTATGTGAGCTGTCACCGTGATACAACTGAAATAATGTTGAAAGCAGCATAAAACACCATACAAACAAACAAACAAGATGCTAAGTCAGCATTTTAACAAAAATCTGTGTTCAAAGGGAGATAATTTTTTAACATTTAAAAAAAAAAAAAGAGAAACATATGAAAATTGTATCTTCCATGGCTACAATTACTGTTGTATGGTTGCACAAAGTTTCAATACTATGACAGCAAAACTGGAGATGGATTGTTCATTTGTATGGTGTTTTGTATGCAATTTTCAGTATTATTTCAGATATTTCGTAGTGGCCAGTGCACTTATCCATGTTTTCCTTCAGCTTCCATTACCAATGCTTTGCACAATATTCTTCCCAAGCCACTGGCAGCTTACCCACATAACTATCATAGAAACAATGATCAGCAGTGAGTAAGGAATGTATTCTATTGCAATGTCTTTCACCAATACTGGGAAAAAATTGGCAAAGCTGGGAAATTAAAGCCAGTGAACCCTGATTTCCAAATAGAGGAGGGACTGAGCTACTAGACAAACTGAAGAAGGCCTTTGAAATACAAAGTTCTATTCCAAAGAACGGTTATGTCACAAGTGCATAGACAAGCTGGTTCATGTAGCCTCGAGTGTCCGTATTCCGTGATGATAAGGAAACAACATAATGAAATGAAGAATTTAGACAGGAACATGAGCTAGACATTACTTGCCTTCATAAAAAAATCATTTCTGATGACTTTCATGCAAAAAATTAACTTAGATAGCAATTTCCATGTTTAATGTGCATAAATAAACAAACATGCCATCGGCCTTCTTTAGCAAACATGGCGTGACCTAATTCCGGTAACTCAGTAGTATTTATAGCATAAAGTCGTAGATCTTTGCATTTTCTGTGAAGGAACACTGTTTAGATATAAGAAAAATGATGTCAATTTCTTTTAAATCAGGTAATTGATTTTTAAAAGTATTTGTCTGGTATTTGGCTGAAATTTAAGGGCAATAAAACGTTTGTTTATTGGTAAGGGTTACGAGCAGAAATACAGTGTGACGTCATCAAACTATGTGCTTTACGAGATGTAAACAAAAAATCACCGGTTCAAGGACACTCATGGAATAAGGGCACTCGACGATAATACTTCTGTAGCTTTTTAAGTGAAAATTCCATGTCCAAAGCCTGGCAAAATTTGGCAAAAAAAAGAAATATTCTAGGGTTACCTGCCCTCTTGGCTTACGTTCAAATCTGAAACTGAACAATTAGCCAGAAATTGAAGGGGGAAAAAAAAAAATTATTTTCCATAATGCATTCAGATATTAGTAAATTTAAAAATCTTGCACAACAAAGATGAAGCAATCGGACTGCACAAAATGAACAGTCTGACCTTTAGTTTATATTGTCTGCTTTGATGAGACCTTCTAGACAAGAGGCAACCTTCAAATGGCTAATAATAGGGTCCTTTCTTCAGAATGAGAAAAATAAAATGCCTTTTTTTTCGGGGGGAGGGGGCGGGGGTGTTGCCTTTGGGTTAACTACTCAACCAGAAACCAAACATACCTCAGAATGTTTATTGATTGCAAGCTCTGCCAAAGATTCCTGGTGATGCCCTGTCAAACTCATATCTGTGATGTCCTTGAAGCCAAAAGCCACAACAAAACACTGAGAAGAAACAAGTCCAGATTACAATACAAATTGAATGTGTAATCTGCAAGCCATTTAATTTGTTTACTGTGTATTGTCCACTCACCTGTTTTGAGTGGTACATGTTTTCAAGAGGTACATGTTTTTGAATAGTGCCTGTTTTTTGGGCATATAAGACATCTTTTATAAATTTTTATGCAAACAATACTGTGAATAATGTCATTGACTCATGTGAACCAATGGTTTGAATAAAGGCAATGGTCGCACTGCAGTTCATTTGAGAAATGTAGCAAAAAACAAGAGAACACTAATGTCTTTTTTCATAAAAACATTGTAACTACTGACAACTTTCATAGTACTTTTTTACCAGATATAATTACGCCATTAAGTCTTTAACACACAAATTCTGCGTTTGAACAACCCTGAAAGAGAAAGCTTTTGAAAACATTGCGGGAAAAGGTGCAAATTCTGTTAATCAACACTTTCTCCTTTTCCAATAATGTTTTCTAACCTATCTAAGAAAAAAATCATCATTTGAATGTTGTCTGCAAGTGCTTTTAATTTGGTTGGGTCCATTACTTTGTGGTTTTGTGAGGAGTTGAATCCTTCAATCATTACATCTGATTTAAATAATTTGTCCTTTGCAATGCTTTTGTATGAATGAGTCTCAAATAATCTTGTCAAATAGAGTGAAAGACAGCTTTTCACATTTTCAATTTTTTTTTCAAACAAACTTCGTGTACAGGTAATTATCACTTATTTAAGTAAGGGGATCAAAGCATCAATAAAATAGAAAGATTAAAGCAAGAAAATATGTATTTTGGAATTGGAATTGTATTCCCATAGCAGGCTGCTTAGCCCCTTTAGGTATTTTCAGAGTTCCCACAGAAATTTTGCTAAGGTTTGTGGGAATGTTACATGACCAGACCAGTAGCATTTGTTGATTATGTGGCATTGTATTTAACCCTAATCCTGATAAATAACTAAAATTCAATTCTCACTTTGATAGTAGAAACCCAAATATTGCTATTTCAAAGGTATGTTTTGGGTAATAATATTTTCTTATTAGACAGTGTAGATCCAAGGTCAGACTGCACGTTCTGAAAAATGAAAGAATCAAACATTTGGCAATGTTCTTATTAAATTGCCATTTAACCATGAATAAATCCTGACAAACCTGTTTGATAAACTGACTATATGAAGATTTCATCCCATTGATAATGATGACCTGTGTTTGTGGATAGTGGATAAAGTACAGACAGCGGGTTGACTGGTAGCTCTTCACACCTTTCTGTGGTATGTAAACCCTTCCCCAGAGCAATCCATTGTGCAGCATAGTTGTCACACAACAGTCCTGAAAATGAACATTTTTTACCCAGATCAAGTTTTGCAGATACACTGATTGATAAGTTACACTTTACTCTTTAAAAGAATGCAGATAACAAAACTTTGAACTTGTCCAAATCTAAAACATAGGCACATAAGAAATCAAATGTGGCTCAAGTTATTGGATTTGTCGTTGAAAGAGTAGAAAACACTGTGGGAAAAAAGGAGAAAATGCTGGTTACCAGCATTTTCTCCTTTTCCCACAATGTTTTCAAAATCCCTTTCATTCAGAGTCATTAGAACATGGATTTGTGTGATAAAGGGTTAAAAGAATCTGATCAGCAAGTTTGACTTTAGGATTGTTGTTTGAAATAAGTACAAGCTGCTTCTAACCAATCAGTTTTGTTCAACAGATTGAACACTGTGGAAATAACATTCTATTTCATGATAGGAATGAGCTCTTCCCTAGAAGGACAGGGATAAGAAAATTTTGTGAGCTTCTAAACTTTCAACCTCTATATTGTCTTAATACACTAATACTAAGTTACACAAACTTGTCTTTTCTGTTCTATGATCAAGGTCAATTACTGCATAATACAACAAAAGTTTGTTTTTCTTTAGTTGAGAAAACACTACTAGATGAAGGGGATGGGGAGGGGGGGAGGGTTTGACAGGTTACATACTTCTTGTCTTATATCTTATATGGGTATTAGGCTATAGGGAGCAGAATTTGTTGTACATTGGACAAAGACAAGATGTTTGACTGTATCCTACTTCCTTATTTTGTGTGTGAGATGCAAAAAAGTGCATTAATATTGCTAAGAGGAATAAAGAAGTGTTGAGACAAGCAAATTCTGCATTTGTTACAATATTTTCACTTGTATTCATTTAATACCTTAGCTCTTGTTACATTAGGCTAATTCAAAAGTCTGCTGCATCTTGAGTCCCTCAGGATGTAACAATTTTACAATTTACAACATAATCCCCTGCCAAGCCAAGTAGCACAGTCAAATCTCCAACTTGGCCAATTTCTTTTCAAGGATTGATGATAGTTGTGGTGAAAGGATTTATTCTTCCCTCACCAATGATCATTGTTCTGCTGATGTTTATGTTGGAAAGTAGCCACTGGCTTGGGAAGAATATTGTGCATAACACTAGTGTAAAAAACTCCAGGAAAGCATGGATAGGTGCACTTGCTGCCACAATATCACTGAAAATGTTAAGCAAGAGGGCCATGATGGCCCTGAAGTCACTCACCTGAGTCTTTTGACCAAACATGACCCATTTTCAATCTCTTTGAGATATAAAGACAAAAATTTTAACAAGCTTTCATAATTATTGGACTGAAAGTTTGGCCTCTAGCTTGTACACAAGCTTTTTCTAGAATTTCTCTCAATGACCTACGTTTTAGCCAACATAGCCCACTTTCCCATTGTATGTATTATCATAACATTGATTCTGACTATCTTTTATGAGTATTGGACAGAAAATGTGGCCTCAGTGTACACAAAATTTTCCAAGATTTGGCATGGTGACCTGGTTTTATATCCAATGTGACCCATTTTCAATTTCATCTTATTAATCATAAAGAAAAACACTCTGACTAATTTTCATAAGTACTGGACAGAAAATGTTGACTTCAGAGTGACACAAGCTATTTTAAAGATTTGACCTGGTGACATAGTTTTTGACCCCATGTGATCCTTTTTCAAATTTCTTCAAGATATCATCAAGACAAACATTCTGACCAACTTTCAAGAGTATTGAGCTTAAAATGCAGTCTTTAGAGCAGAGGCTTTTCAATGATCTGACCTAGTGACCTAGTTTTTGACTCAACACAACCCAATTTCAAACTAATCAAAGATGTCACCAAGACAAACATTCTGACCAAGTTTAATGAGTATATGGCTGAAAAGGTGGCCTCTAGAGCATACACAAGGTTTTTCAAAGACTGGTCCTTGTGACCTTAATTTTTGACCCAACATGACCCATGAGTATTTGACTGAAAATGTGACCTCTACAGGGTACACAAAGTTTTTGTAACATCTGACCTAGTGACCTAGTTTTCAAATTCATGAGAGACATTATCAAGACAAATATACTGACTGACTTTCAAGAGTATTGGCCTGAAAATATGGCCTCTACAGCATACACAAGGTTTTTCTATGATTTCATCTAGTGACCTAGTTTTTGACCCGACCTGACCCATTTTTGAACTTGTCGGAGATATCATTAAGATAGACATTCTGACCAAGTTTCAAGAGTATTGGACTGAAAATGTGGTCTCTAGAACATACACAAGGTTTTTCTAAAATATAAAATATGACCTAGTTTTTGACCTGACATGACCCATTTTCAAACTCGTCAAAGATAACATCAAGACAAACATTCTGACCAACTTTCAACGGTATTGGACCTAAAATATGGCATCTAGAGTGTACACAAGGCTTTTCTAAGATTTGACCTAGTGACCTAGTTTTGACCTGACCTGACCCATTTTTTAACTCAACCCAGATATCATCAACACAAACATTCTGACTAAGTTTCATGAATATCAGACTGAAAATGTGGACTCTAGAGCGTACCCAAGGTAAAAGTTGACAATGGATGATGGATGACGGACACAGCACTAATCACGAAATCTCACCCAGAGCACTTTGTGCTCTGGTGAGCTAAAAAGGTCTAAGACGCTATCCAAAAGCAACAAAACACACACAATCCTGAGGTTATCAATCTTCAGAATGAAGGCTTTTGAAAAAATCATATGAAAAAAGAAAATCTTGTAACCAGCATTTTCTCCTTTTTCCATTATGTTTTCTTAACTTACGTAAATAATTCAATTTTTTCAGCTACATGCAGTTTGTTGTCTGGAAATGGTTTGGAATTTTGTTGTTTGGTAAAGAATACTCTAATGAAAAAGAAAAAAGACTTACCTTGTGAAAGTATAGTCTTAGATATTTTATCATTTTCCTCTTCATCTGTGCAGGTGTCTCACACAAAGATCTCTGTTCACAAGGGTCTACAAAAGAGATAAATGGATAAAGGTTGTAGGAATGATTCATGCCTCACTGTTATTTTTGTTGTATGGCTAATTTCAGGGGTCATTTAGCTGTTGGCCAACAACACAACTTAGGTGCAGGGTAATATTCTAACCTTTCAATCACACAAAGATCTAGCTTTTAAAAAGAATGGAAACATTGCTTTCTATTTCACCTATTCATGAAAAACATTATTGGGAAAGAAGAAATTCAACAACCACTGGGGACGTCATTGCATCAAAAATTACCTATTGACGACCAGACAAATATCATGTTATTACAGTAACCTGAAGTATTACAGTGACACTGTAGGGAATGATGTGATAGAATTTTACCCTGTGCACAACTGTCGCCAATTTTACACTATTCTTAATCTTCATTTTACACATAATAATAAATTTCAAATCAGGAGAAAGTTGGAACCTGGCAATGCACATTACATGGGTTACTATGGTTATGCATATTTTGCTTACTTTTTTTCTGAAACTACAAAATTTCTCTATCAAGTTCATAATAATTTATGTTCATGCAATTATAGGCCAATTATAGGCTTAAAATGCGAAAAAATGTGGTTTTGACAACGAAATTCCACAAATTTCTCAAACAGGCCTCCTATATTGAAGCAGTGCAGGGGAAAGAAAAAATGTCAAAACCTGTGAATATGTAAGCATTCCAAATCTTCTTGGCTGAATTTTGTTGAACATCTGCAAAAAACCACAAGAATTTTAGAACAATCATAGCAACTATTATGCTAATGGCGCAAAAGGATCTATGGTGAACTCTTTAACAAACAACAAAATTGTAGACTGGTCCAAACTGAAAGCATTTGCAGACGACAAATTAAAGGTGGCTCAAATGGTAGAATTTGTCCATGATAGAGTAGAAAATATTGTGGGAAAAGGAGAAAATGCTGGTTACCAGCTTTTTCTCCTTTTCCCACAATGTTTTCAAAAGGCTTCTTTCCAAGGGTTGTTAAAACCCGGTACAGTTTGGTAAAAGGTTAACAAGCAATAAAATTTAGAATTGTCCAAATTGACAATATTTGCAGAAAATAAATATAATGTTTCTGAAACCATGGCGTTGTCTTTGAAAGGGTAGAAAATATTGTAGGAGAAAAAGAAAATGCTGATAGTATTTTCTCCTTTTCCCACAATGTTTTTGAAAGCCTTTCTCTTTAGGCACTGGTGCTAATCAGGGGAACCAGCTTCAAAATGAGTCAATTTCTCCACTGGTAAGGTTTTGCTTCTTTATCTTTTTTCATGCTTAATTTTATCAGAGATGGTGCCTGAGGGGGTTTGACGGCTACAGATTTAAAGGAAAATGGAAAAATCCTGGCCCCAAATCTCTGTGTTGACAGAAATTGGTGAACTCTCAGTTAGGTGCTTTGAAGTTGTGGCAAAACTATATTCAAACTCTGCATTTTTCTGCAGCCAATCCTAACATGGAATAAAGTTAAATCATATATAAACATGATAGCATAGCTGGATTTTTCCATGGACTACCAGTAAAGAAATCAATATTGTGAAATTCTTTGACACATACCGTATAATACCTTTACGTACTGTTGTCCTGCAGAAGACTCTAGCTGGTGAGTTCATGGATGTGTTGAGAGCACAACATTCTATTGACTCTTTTTGGAGCTAGTTCCCCTGATTACCACCCACGTTAGAGTTGTGAAAAAGGGATTTAACACAAAGAAAACCAACAACAATGTCAATGACTTAATTGTCCAACATCACATGATAAATTTTGTCTCAAAACAATCCTTGAATTAGCATTATTATATAATTGCCACACATTCCTAGGCTTTAATAGCCCTGGAGGAGAAAAACACCATGGGAAAGAAGAAAATGCTGGCAATTAGCATTTATCCTTTCCCCACAAATTCCATCAATTTTTCATTTAGCTAATTGCTTGAAAATGCTTTCAATATGGACTCGGTCAAGTTTAAAGTTTGTTGTGTGGTAAAAGTATATTTTCTTTGTACATGAAAATGTCGGTTTCATTTAACATACATGTATAACAGTATAGGTTGATATCCGACCGTGCCAAAAGCATGTAAGTTACATATAAGTTACCCGGGAGTGGGTGTCAACTTTGGGATTTTTCATAGGCCCACACATTCGGCGCAGGTACTGGTATAGTTCCCAGGAAGCAGAATCGAGAGAGATTAGCGTAAGTTGTAAGAACTTGTTTCTCAATCGATGTAAAATAAATATGTTTAAACTATATAAGTTACTTCGGCAAACCTAATAGAACAATATCAAGTTGCACAAAATATATAATGTCAGTTGATAGTATATCATGTTAACTGAATCTATCAAAGCTATCTGGATGAAAAAAATCTATAAAAGAATTTGAGGCTTACATATTAGATCTAATTCCCCTGCACGTTCTAGTGTTAGGCCACCTTTTTCCTGAAAAGAAAAACGAGTTCAATTATGTACATTCACTGCTGATAAATAACTACCACAATGGTGAACTTAAACATATTAAAATAGGAATTGATAACTCTTTAACAAATAATCCTGTGTGTTTATATTTCTGAAAAAGTCCTTATTAATGTTGTGGAAAAGGAAAAATGCTGGTAACCAGCATATCAATTTTCCACAATGTTTTTCATCCTTCCAAAGACAATTCTCAAAACTTAGGTTGCATTCAATTTTCTACAAATGCTTTCAATTTGGACAAGTTTAAAGCTTAACCAAAGGACAAAAATTTGGAGTCGTCGAAACTGAAAGCATTTGCAGACAGCATTTCAAATGTGGTAAGAATAATGTGATTTAGATGTGAAAGAGAAGAAAATATTGTTTCCACAATGTTTTCAAAAGCTTGGGATTGCGTGCAAAAAGGTTAAAGTTCATCATCTGTTAACGTTAGTCAGCCTATTTATCAGGTTGGTTGTACTGGAGTTCAAGGTCAGTGCACCTGAGTATGTGTTTCCTGGCTTTCTCACACCAGTACTAACACAACTTTCTTTCCAAGTCACTGGCTACTTTTCTCACATGCATCAGAGGTTAGAGGCAAAAAATCACCAAAAAGAAAGCTTGCCCCAACTCACAACCAACAGGTCACGAGTTGAATATGCTAACCATTGAGCTATCCGGCCCTGCCTATTTATTAGGGCTCACGTTAAAGTTGGTCAGCCTATTTGATTAATCAGGGCTCATCCTGCCATTAGCAAAGTTTTTTGGCGCCCTTTATTTTTATATTTTGTTAAGTTTACATCAGAATCCTCCATCGTACAAAAAATCTAGTGCTAGTGAGGGTGCCATGCTGATACACAGTAGGCTACCAGGGTTCCCTCTGGCTTCTTTTTTTCTTGCGCCATCACTTTCGCCAAATGAGAAAAGTTTGCGCCAAATTGAAATAATTAGAGCCATTTGGTGCCAATTTTAAAATGAAAGTACCGGGGGTCAGGCATAATCAAGAATTGGTCTATAAATTTTCATCGCATGGCTGTGTCAATAAAAAAAAACAAACAAGAAAACATTTGTTTTCATCAGATTTCATAACACATATCTATGTCTTTTACATGAATATAGTAAAAAAATTATTTTTGTGAACAATGGAAAAAACAACATCTATTAAGTTTAAGTAGATCTATCTTTAATGTTTGTAAAACCACTGTGACAAAAGCAGAAATAGGTCACTGAGAGCAATTTCTACTTTTGTAACAAAGTTTTAAAGAAAGACTTTTTGAAACATATAGAAGTTTAAATTGTACAAACCAAACAACAAAGTCAATATGAAAAAAAAAAAATGTTAAAAAAAAGAAGAAATTTCTCCCTTAGAAAGAACTTGCTTCTGTAGGGACTTTTAAAACTAGAGGCGCTTGAGCGCCTGTATCGCTCCACAGGCCTGATATTTCTATAATGGCGAAAGGAAGTTTTTAACAATCATCATTCAATCCTGCATTTTAGCTCACTGAAGAAACAATTTGGTAGACAACCACCATAGGAACTTACCTGCAAAGCAACAATGAAATCCAATGAATAGTTTTAGAGAAGAAATTTTTCAAAGATTTCACTTTATACCATAAAAGGAAAATGAGTCTCCCATAAAAGCCATGTTTTTTGACAGATCTTTTTTTTTTAAGGAATTCTGTAAACCTGTATCTAAGGAACATTCCTGCAAAATAATAATGCTATCCAAATAGCGGTTTGGGAGGAGAAGATTTTTAAAGGTTTTTTACTTTGGTTGCCATGGCAACCAGAATTCTTCATGAAACACAATTATTTGAAGGAATTTGAAAGAGGACCACCAAAGGAACATTCCTGTGAAATTTGGTAAAAATCCCGTCAATAGTTTCTGAGGAGAAGTTTTTTAAAGAAAAAGTTTACGGACGCACGCACGGACGAACGACGGACACAACGCCATGACAATAGCTCGCTAGCTCACTGAAGAAACAATTTGGTAGACAACCACCATAGGAACTTACCTGCAAAACAATGAAATCCAATGAACAGTTTTAGAGAAGAAATTTTTCAAAGATTTTACTTTATACCATAAAAGGAAAATGAGTCTCCCATAAAAGCCATGTTTTTTGACAGATCTTTTTTTTTTTAAGGAATTCTGTAAACCTGTATCTAAGGAACATTCCTGCAAAATAATAATGCTATCCAAATAGCGGTTTGGGAGGAGAAGATTTTTAAAGGTTTTTTACTTTGGTTGCCATGGCAACCAGAATTCTTCATGAAACACAATTATTTGAAGGAATTTGAAAGAGGACCACCAAAGGAACATTCCTGTGAAATTTGGTAAAAATCCAGTCAATAGTTTCTGAGGAGAAGTTTTTTAAAGAAAAAGTTTACGGACGCACGCACGGACGAACGGACGGACGCACGGACACACGACGGACACAACGCCATGACAATAGCTCTCTGGCCTTCGGCCAGTGGAGCTAAAAACCAAACAAGTTTTCCGAAAAGGTGGGCGATTAATGGAGGAAGAACGACATAGAAAATGCCGAGGACGACGATAACATTACGGTCCGGGTTTTAGTCAACGCCGACGCCATCGCCATTTGGGAAACCCGCTGTATTTTACCTGCGATCATGATTCATTTGGACATTTAGTAACATTCACGATTGACATAGGCCACTGGTCTTCGATACTTTCACTTTCTGACAGTTTTCCAAAATAAATTTGCAATTTTTTTCTAGCCGGATGTTTATGTTAACAAAAGTGTATGTATATTCGGATAGACAGGTGTAAATGACATCGATGTGCGAAGTAGTTTTGATTACTTCGATGCTGTTGTTTATTCCAGCTGGTTTATTTCACTTTTATCGATGGATTTGCAGTCATGCATCCATGCATTGCAGTGAAGGGGGCCAGTTTTAAAATGTTCGGCATCCCGATATGAAAAATTTCGGCGCCAGTCATTTTCGCCAATCGGCATTTTTTGGCGCCACATTTAAAAATCTATCGCAAATGGCGCCAAATGCGAAGCCCAGTGGGAACCCTGGGCTACTGTTTATCAGCATGGCACCATCCCTCCACATGACATGATAACTCCAATAATAGTTCTCACCTAATTTGAACCAAATCCAGTGTATGAGAGAGAAATTTACCCAAGACACAAAATTTTGCTCCCACTGGAATTTAATATATAATAAGAGAGAGCAGATGAATACAAAATCAACAAAGAAGAAACAGAGAAAAAAAAATTAAAAAAACAGCAGTGTTTTCTCCAGAGTGCATTTTTTTTGCATCTTTGATGCTTTTTTTACTCACTTGTCCAGCTGAAATTATAAAGCTGCATCTTTTTTGAGGCCTTAAATCAAAATCCATTTTCAAAGTATCTGATCGAAAAATGTTGGTGATGAATCTGAATGATTAATTCAGCTGGCTCCCTAATAGGATCTCTACCATACTCCACTGCAAAAGTGGGGACCAGTAGTACTGGTATCTAATTCTAAACACAAGTGCTTTACAACAGGTGATAAACTGGTTTGAACCGATTCAGTTTCGTTTCAAGCAAGAAGAACCTTTGATTATTCATCGACATATGATAATGTCGATGGCACCAAAGTAACAAAAACTTTTGACATTTTCAGCACAAAAAGGCAAACATGCTAGGCTCGATTGTATAGCTAAAAAGAAAAAAAACCATGATGTCCGGTCAACATTCCAAAGCACTAAACCCTGACAATTTACATGGCATAAAATGTCTTCTGGGACAAACAAACAACAAAGCCTTTCATATTCCACAGCAAGTAACAAAGTAAATTGCTTGTTTAACAGACCATTTTTGTTGATGTCTAAAAATAAAAAAAAGGAGAGTACTAAAAAGATTTATTTATACATAATTTATTAAATTGTAATTTAAGCATCATTTATTTGAAAAATCACATCAATGACTTTTGGCCCGAAATGTCTGGATTGGGGTGACAAATGACAAGCAAAATTTTATGTATGAAGAAAACACCAAAATAGCTATTCATCCTCTTGTACCTTGGGTATGACTTCCCCAAAGAAATCGTAACCTAAATAATTGTGAACGAACTCTCCCTGGTACGAACGTACCGATCAGTTCCCAGCAGCCAGTAATACACAAAATCTGACCAGAAAACACAGGGGGGGAAATGAAGCAAACAATATTCAGCTCGAAAGCGAAAATAAAAATTCAGAAAATGTATTTTTCACGCATTACTTGACAATGTTCGAGGATCTGAATGGCAAGGTATCCTTTGGTCTTTTTGAAGCACAATTTTTCTTCCAGTTGTTTCAGGTCTCTAAGGTCAAGATAAGACCATCTACGGATAGTGGGGAATATTTCCGCTGATTTTAGTCTTAAAACACATTGTTTCAGGATGGCTTCTGCCATAACGAACCCAAAACAATGAAAAGTCTACTTTGAAAACTCTCAACCCCAGCGCCAATTACTTTCTGTTTGTGTACACACGAACTGATGACGTCAGTTAGATAAAACCATTTCGTTACTCAAATTTTCGATACAATGAACCCGTGCAAAAATTGAAAATGTTGACACCCTAAAAAAACTTTTCAAATCTCTGTTAAACCAATGGTATGGTGTTCGTGGTGGAGAGGTAGCGCGTCGGCCTCGTAACCATAAGGTCAAGAGTTTGATACCCGGGAGCAGGTGTCAACTTTGGGATTGTTTACTGGCTAACACATTCGGTGCTGAGCACTTCCGAGGAAGCAGAATCGAGTAAATATGTTTAAAGCTTAAAGCTGTTACACCGATAGAATTATCAAATATAATATAGTTTATTTATTCATTATTTATGTATTTACTTATTTATTTATTTATCTATCGTGTATTTCAATGGCACCAATTCTACCACTGGACCCTCGGTAAACATGCCTGTCTTGCATTTTTCTCTAAGATGACGACGACTACGACTATAACGATAATGATAATGCTGATATATCAGCTGATGCTAATGTTGTTGCTGCTGCTGATGGTGATTGCAACGGCGGCGACGACGACGACGATATTTTGATGGTGATCACTGCATTTTTATTACATAAATTCTTCTTCTTGTTCTTCAGTATAATAATAATAATTATTATTATTACTATTATTATTATCATCATCATCATTATTATTAGACTATTAAAGTAATTAGATCTATATAAACTTTTTGATTGCTGTTTCATTTTTGGGGTCCTGTATGACTCAATGGTAAAGTGTGGAATTCGTAACTAGATCCTCACTCAAAGCAGTTGGTTTTTTTGGGAGAATGTCCTTGGGCACGACACCCCAGAGCCTACCTCAGTGAAATCAGTGACATACATGAATTTGTGAACTGACACCGTGATACGACTGAAATAATGTTAATCCTTAAAGCGTCTTTCACAACTAAAGTTGCTTTTGCTGCCAGCGAAGATCAAGATCACACTGCACAAAACGTGTTGTTTTTATTTTTTGGTCTCATTTCTAGATTTACCATATTGTCTGTCTATATTTGCATTTTTAGACTAGCGAAGCTAGTCTCTAGGCATCCAGATTGACTCAGATGCAAAGTAAACAAAAAACCCCACAGTTGCCAAATACTGCCTCACAGAAAAATAATTCTTTCTATCAGCAATCTTAATTCTGTTATATATGACAATTTTGACAAAAACCACAAAATCTCTACCATCCCGATTTGAACATGTCTGCTTAAAAAGTAATAGATTGAACAATATGGCATTGATAAGGTACAAGATGTTTGCTTATATGTAAATTAAGTGACCGATGCAAACCAGGCTCATACACATACATGTATTCCTACAACACAGTAACATTATCAATGAATCTAAAAATAGATACACCTAGGTAACTTGTAGCAAATTCCAGCAACATTAACCCTCACCGGACAGAGAACCCTTGTCATTCCTTCAATCATTCATTATTTAGATCATTGTGTACCGAGAAAATATGTTAAACTGCTATTTTAAGTCTTGTATACAATGTATTAACACTTTACCACGCAATCACAAGTTTTAACAAAATTGGGGAAGATGCCCTGTGAAAACATTGCGGGAAAAGGAGAAAATGCTGGCAACCAGCATTTCCTCCTTTTCCCACATTGCTTTCTGCCCTTTTAGAATTAATTTCATCAACTGAGCCACATTTACCTTTATAGTCTGGAACAGCTTCGAGTTTGGACGAGTGAAAATTTTTCCTTTTGTAAAGAGTTAAACAGTTTACTACACAATTACATCTTGTGCTATTGATTAACTATATAATCCAGTTTAAGTTTAATCCTTAATCTGCTAAAAAAAATAAACTTTCAAGCTGATGGTAAAAACCTGAATATTGCTTTTGCAAAGTTATATTTTGGAGAAAAAAATATAGCCTTATCGGACAGTGTGAAACCAAGACCAGACTGCAGTCTGTGCAGTCTGATCTTAATTTACACTGTCCATCTGTCCGTTCGTCAGTCCGGACATATATCTTCTAAAATCCTTTTTGAAAATTGATGAAACTTTGTACATGATTATGATATAATTATTTCATTTGATGCTGTGTCATGGAAAAAGGGGACTTGATGTATATTTCCTTTATGAACCAATATCTCTTTAACTAGATCTACTGGACAAAATTTTATGAACCTTCATATTTATATTGTTTGTCATAAGCCACAAACAAGCATTATTTGTTTTCATTTAATAAAATGCCATGTTATGGAAAAAGGGGTCTTAATGTAAAATTTTGTTATGAACCAATAACAAAAAGGCCACGTGTACATGCAAAACGCGATACCTCTTGTATGTTTCTGTTAAAAAAGGTTTTTTTGGTGGAGGATATCATTTCAACGAAATAACTTGTTTTCAGTTGAAAGTTAACAAACAAGGTTTTCATGGTATTTCTTATTTTGCCAAGTTAGTAGTCAAGTGCGTTGGGTAAAATCAATGGATTGAACTGGATCCGGATTGAATTTAATAACCGGAATGAGCCGGTGGAACTGGAATGGACTCAAACCTAAATTTTACAATTTTTCTTCAATCTTGTATAAACCAACCAAATTTTATCTTTACCATAGCCATTTATTTCAGATTCGCTAGTCTGTCAGTATTTTTAGTACTTTGATTATAATTGGACAATGATTCTAGTCTGGTACCCCTCCGTACTTCAAGAGTAACGTAGTGGTAGGGGCAGGTAATCCAGACTACAATGATTCCTGCTTGAATACTTTACCAAACTGTCCCGAGTTTAAACGACCCCAAGGAATAAGGCCTATTAATACACTGTGGTTTTTCCACAATATCTTCTGTCCTTCCATTAACACAATTCCTATAGTTTAAGTCAAACTCATATTTGTCTGCAAATGCCCTCCAATTTGGACAATTCAAAATTGTGTGGTCTTTTAAAAAGTAAGATCCATTACTGCGCACGCTTCTTTAACACTCAAAATATTACAAATCACACACAAGTAGTGTCAAAAGTACAGGAGGAATCCTCGATATTCTTAGCAAAATCGTCGGTGGGCAAAATCTTCGGTGATGATGTCATTGACGGAGCCAAATGCTCGGTGATCTGATGACGTTCTTGATCCAATGCATGAGCAAAATCCTCCGTAAAATGAATTTTTGCTTTATCAATGACGTCATTAACACGGTAAAACCATTGGGGAGCAAAATAAGCGAAATGTTCGTTGCACCGATGACAGAAAAAAGAAAATATGTTGAATACGTCATCTAGGCCAGAAGAGGTAAATTTTAAGGATTACGACCCCTAACTCATCGGTAAATATCGTGTAACATCGACGTTCTTGTAAGACCTATTCGGTCAATCTCGGCGGCTTCCGTCTTGAAATATGAGAGTAAGGGGCCGTAGACTCACGAACTCATCTGTAAATATCGTGTAACATCGACGTTTTACATGTTTTCGTAAAGGCTATTCGGCCAATCTCGGCAGCTTCCTCTTTTGATCTGAGAGTTAGGGGCCGTAAACATTCTAGAAATCTATTTTTAGCCGCCCGGCAATGGTTTAAAAAATGCGTGACATAGGTAATAACTGATCGTGTCTCCAGCAGACGAATTCTAGCTCAGTTAGATTTGATTTGCTGTGTAAAAATGTTGTGGAAAAAAGTATTCGGGAGACACATTTATATGTTTGGTATGTATATTATACGTAGATTTTGAAAACGCTCGATGGTAACGTTATAACGCATCAGAAAATGTTCAGTTCTTTACGTTATATTGGATTTATAGGTAAATTATTTAAGCAGCCTTAGGATTAAATTTGTTATGAACAGGTTCGCGCTTTCTGTTTATAAAAGTTAAAAAGGGCAAACACAGAAAATCTGCATCAAATGCCATTGAGACAGTACGAGGGCTGTTCGATATGTAATGTGTATTGTACCACAGCGCGATAACGCTTTCAACGATTTCGTGGATGGTGATACGCTTGAATAGCTCTATTCAATACCTTTCCAACGGTATAAACAAGAGCCTTTAGCTCCACATAGTTTTAAACTTATAGTCATTTCATTAGAGCTAGTCGTTGACCACTGTTGTAAAAATGGTTGGGAAACGGATTAAGAACATTGAAGAAATTAGGGCTTATATAAAAGTTCGCACAAAACTCGGTCGTTCGGTGATGCAGATTTTTACTGAATTGGGGGAAGTTTATGGGTCTGATAAGGTATCTTATGAGACAGTTCGTAGGTGGAGAAAGAAATTTCTGACTGGCACAGAGTCCGTCAAAGATGCAGCAAAATCTGGCCGACCTTTGACTTTAACAGGCAAGGCAAATGTCTCAAAAGTCAGGGAAATAATTGAAAGTGATGGCAGATACACGATTCGTGATATTGCCAACGCTGTTGGCATATCGCTATCGCGGGTGCATTTCATTTTGAAGCGTATTTTGAAAGTACGAAAGATTTCTGCCAGATGGATACCGCATATATTGACAGATGTCCAAAAGCGGGTACGAGAACAAACCGCTAAGCAATTGCTCAAAATGTTTCGCAAATTCAATCAAAGACAATTTGCAAACATTGTTACTGGTGACGAAACATGGGTTCACTATTTCGAACCAGTAAGAAGAATTGGAAACAAAATATGGCTAACTAAACACGGTAGAAGGCCTGTATTTGCCAAAAGAAGCATAAGCACAAAGAAGGTTCTTTATTGCATATTCTTCTCATGTGATGGTATAGCCGTACAAATTTCGGTGCCGAAGTGCAAAATTGTTACAGGTCGGTATTACCGAGATGTTATACTAAAAAAGGTCAAGAAATATTATCTTAAACGACGCCCTGTGTCAGGATTTAGGCATGTTCGTCTACTTCATGATAATGCTCCATCACATACATCTGAGCTTGTGAAGCAATTTTTGAAGTCGGGGAAGGTTACTGTCTTGCCACACCCACCATACTCTCCAGATCTAGCTCCATGCGACTTTTTCCTTTTTCCAAAACTTAAAAAGTTCTTATCTGGTCGTCGTTACAAGTCCCGACAAGCCCTTGGCTCAGCCATCAGTCAGTGCCTCAGAGGTCTACCTAAATCAGCGTACCGTGACGCATTTCAGAAATGGATTCAGAGATTGAAATTATGTATTTCAAACCGCGGAGAATATTTTGAAGGGATGTAATGTTCATTTCACTATTTGAGTCGAATGCTTTTGATATATCGTACAATACACATTACATATCGAACAACCCTCGTATGTATTTCTGTCTTACCGCTGATAATCGTTTTGATGACGGTTATGTGGGAAAGCAGCAAATGGCTTGGAAAGAAAATTGTGGCGAGAACTGATAAAAGAAACTTCAGCAACGTATGGATTGGTACACTGGCCGCCGCGATATGAATAATGTTGAAAACGGTGTTAACTCTACCAAACAAAGAAATTCTGGACTCGTCTGCAATGAAAGTACTTGCAGGCGACAAATCAAATGTGACTCAGATTATGAGATTCGTCTCTTATAGGATAGAAAACTTTGCCGGTAGGAAAAGAAGGTAATGCTGGATACAAAAGCCTTCTCCATCAGGATCATTAAGCTCGGGATTGTGTGGTAAAGAAATGAAAACCCTGACAATAAATCAACCAATGCATCGAATGCTGTCAAACGCAGTCATCTTGGTTTATACGCTAGTACAGGGCAGGCACTTCTTATACTCGTCGGCAACTTTTACACAGCAGTTATTGTTATTATATGAATTCTGTAATCCTCTTGGTGCTAGGCAGGAGACAAAGACCTTTTGCGGACAGCCTAGATTAAGAAAAGAATAAACAGAATGTGCAGTCTGATCTAAGATCTACACTGACTGTTAAGGCGATATTTTTCCCTTAGAAATATGTTTTGGAAATAGCAAATTTTGGCTTCTTAATATCTGTCTATACAGCATGCTGCAGTACTATCTCACTTTATGTGTGATAATTGGTCTTGTACTGTTTTCAAAATGTATTTCTTTTATCTGAAAACAATTATAAATAATGTTTTAACAATACAGTATTGTCTGAATTGGATTTATGGCTGTCTTCCTACAAAATGTACCCCACCCACTCTTTGACAATAAAAGAAAGAAAGACTAAATGGCAACAAATTTATTCTGTAATCTGTACAGTGAAAACAAAGCAAGAGTAGATTATTATTCCCTCTGTTGAGCTTTTGATAGATAATGCAAATATCGTTTTTGAGGCAGATCTATTCAAAGTAACAATAAAGGCAAAATGTAAACAACACGTGTATTTAAATGCATTTGAATTTATATCATACCATTTAAAAAAATATGAAATTTTTATGAAGAAGACAATCTGTCATTTTGCGGTCGGTCCAAGTATTAGTCGCTGACAGAGACATTAATTTCAAAACTAGGTTAAAACCTGTCAGGTAGCTGTGTCTTTGTTTACTTTTTGCCCGATTTCAAAATTCTTTTTTCTGCCAGCGACTAACACATGGCCCGACCACACGATAACAGACTGTCATCTCCACAATATTTTCCATACTTTTAAATGGTATGATTTACATTCAAATGTATTACGACATCTGCTTTGATATTTTGGCCGTTACTGGGCCTTTAGTTTTTCAATACCTTCACTTTATAGTCGCAACGAGCACCAATAGGCTTCAGTGTGATAGCACGAAACTTCATAACACGCAATTATGTTGAAGGCAATGTATGAAACACGGCCAAATTACTAGTAGTATCTTTCCTTAGACTGCAGTTTTGCCAGTCTTGTATGGGGGATGCGTAATTAAGATCCCTTTTTTTTTTCAGCAGATATTTTCATATCATTGCCAAATTTATTGGTAGCATAAGTTGCATAACTAGAATTTTTAAACTAAAATGGGTGTAACTGTAAACAGGTAGCTAAACTGCAACTGACAAAGAGAAACTGGAAAAATCTTCAAATTTGAATAACGGAAGAAACTCATTAACAAACCTAAAACTCTCATTTATCATGTTTGCTATAAAGTAAAACAAAAAATGTTTTTGTGCAATGATAAGATTTTCTACCAGTCAAAGGTTAGTTCAGCAAAATAGGCTGTCTCTAAATAGAAGATGTACATGTTTGGGTGACTGGGGCTAGTCTAGCCCCGGGCCATCGTCTGCAAATGGTTTTATTTAGCATTTCACCAAAGATAGAAGCTGGGAATCATATTATGACATAAATGTACCTTATGACGATTTTATCTATATCCGTAACTACTGACAGTGTTAAAACACAATACTAAGATTTTTTAACAGAAATGCAGGTTTTGTGCATGATGAGTAAATATTCCAAAATTCAGTTTTTATATTTCGTAAGATTTCCATTCAATTTTCATACATGCATTACGCTTGGATAATCCACTTTAACCTTATTCATCTCCAATTTCTTTTCCTCTGCCCTACAAGGCCCTCAGGTGATTTTTCCGCGAAGTCTGTGGAGAGCTGTTTCGGCCCTATGTGTTGGGGCAGGTTCGGCCTTCAGCCGAACTTGCCTTGATTAACACTATATATTTTATCAATGTATTTTGTCACTTGGAAGATGTTATTTTGTTCCCTATCTTGATTGGATTAAAATATCTTTTCAACTATAGATTTAGATCAATGTCTAGCATTTGCTGTCCCGACGTGTAAATGTCTAACTCATAGATCTATCTGTGCGATATTAAGTACTTAAAACAAAACAGATCTTCAAAAAATTAAAGATGGGCAAAAGAGGTAGATCATACTTAAATCTGAATTTTAAAACTCGTTTGTAGTTCAGTAAGAAGAGAAGTAATGAATGATAACTGTGCCAGCGGTTGTCCTTTTTTCCTGTTGTTTTGCAACTACGTACTTTTGACTACTACGACCCGGAAGGAGTTCGCAGTGTGTCACTCCTTAAACGACAGCAGTTGGTCAAACACAGAAGGGTTCCGAATGAGGAGAGGCCATGAGCGACAACTTCCGGCAAATTCTGATTGTATCGAACAGATCTAGCTTTCAAAGCGAAAGTTTCGCAGACCCACAATACCGTAAGCCGCTGTCGAATTATCATTCGACCCCCATATAAAAGGTAAGCAATCATTTATCCTTTACCAAATGACCCTGTTATTTGATGACCTTTAAGAACACAGCTTTTGAAATCAATGTGGGAAAATGAGAAATGCTGGTGACCAGCATTTTTTTCCATTTCCCGCAATGTTTTCTACCTACTGAAAGACACGTTTCAACCTGCAACATACGATTGATTTGTCGTTCTCAAATGCTTTCAAGTTGGACAGGTCTTAAATTTCCTGGAGCAGTAAAAGGTTAATTTTTGGGTCATTTTACTCCTTCCTTTGGCAGGTGTCGAACATGACTTTATGGTCATGAGCCAAACCTCAAATGTCGAAAACTATCTAAACAGCAGCCGTTGTACATAACGCTTTTAACACCCCCCTCCCCCACCCAACTTAAAAAACGGTTTCTAATAACCTCCGCAAGTAATAGAAATAAATTGATTTCATATTACCTTCCAAGTGTTTATTAAATACATTAAGTTACGTTGTAACCCCCGGTAATACAAAAACAAGGTCAGATTACTTCTTCGCTTTTCTGTCACCCACTCTTTTTTTTTTCTTTCGAAAAAAGATAGTTTTTGCTAAACTAAGACAAAAATATATTTCCGTCAATTTATCCGTTAGTCCGTTTGTCGGTCAGTAAGTACGAATTTTGCCCGTCCAATTATACACTTTTTTGAGATAGAAAAGACAAATATGGATCACTTCTATGTCGTCTGTCAGTCTGTCCGTCCGTCTGTCCTTCATGTGTTTTCTATTTAGTCTGTTTTTCAACCATACCTCTTAAAAATCATTCGATGTCATATTCAATTCAAATTAGGCATGTGCATGAATTATGTGTGATATTATGTAAAGGTAAATACCAGTCTTCAAGGTCAAAGGCCTAAACCTTAAACCATTTTTATGATTTTTTTAAGTTATGAAATTGTGCATGTGTCTCATGAAGCTTCAGCTTTATAAATATGTTACATGAATGATAAGATCACAGGCAAATTTTAAGTTCAAAAGACAAATTTGACTTAGTAAATAACTTTCATTTCCCCAATATGGATTATTTTTTGTAGGTAGTTACTATGGTTCACAATAACAAGGGTGGGTAATTCCAAGCCGGTCATCTTTTACCGGGGGTGTTTACTAACAAAATATTTGTACATATAACCCTTTTTGTCGTCTATATAATCAGAATTATAATATTTGCTTGGAAATGGTGCCTTTGTGTTATTATTCATCAAACTTGGTTAAATATAGCCTAATGTTTACAATTGAGCCGTGCTTTGTAAAAAGGGTGTTAAATGCATCTACAAAAAGTATCGACCTATATCAGCCTGCGCAGTCCGAGCAGGCTGACCTAGGTTGAAACCTTTTGCCATTGTTAAAATTTCTGCATGTCTAAGGATCCTTCTACATCATTATTGCAGTCGGTTTTTACACAAATTAGATTGACACTGTGTAACGACTTGTTAGGTATACTGCCTTACGAAGAAGCATTACACCCTCTTATCCCAGAGCACAACTCATATTTATATGTCAACATATCTCAGTGCTTTACCAAACGATCAAGTGCTTTACGACATCAAGGAAGGAGGATTTGACAACATTGCGGGGAAAAAAGAGAAAATGGTGATAATTAGCGTGTTCTCCTTTTATCCACTACAGTTTATATTTGCACACATTTTAACCCTTTTAGCGCCATAGGCGAAAACAGGGACTTTTGCGGACAGTATAGATCAAGATCAGACTGCACAGAACGTGTAGTCCGCTTGTGTAGTCAAGCCTATACGATCAAAGATCTTTGTAAGTTTCAATGGATTGTATTTAGAGCCGTCTAAAGAGGTCGAGTTTATTTATTTGGTGCTGAAAGAGTTAAAGACACATCCAATCCTTTGAGCAACAGAAAATCCGTTATCTGCCAATGCCTACGATATGGACAGGTCTCAAAGTTTACTATTTGGCCAAAAGTTAAGTTACAACACGTGACGATATCGTGTCAAGTTGTATACTGGTTGTCTCGTTTTCAGTTCTGGGGTAAAACAATCTTTTTAAATCTGCACGAAAGTCATTGCCAATGATACAGTACAAGAGCACATTCACAGCACTGTTTAAATAAGCCAGAGAATTAAAAGCAAGCAATAATTCGTGGTAGAAACGACCGTCGACGCAACCCAATTCCCCACACAGTGCAAGTATAGACCATGGACCTGTGGATATACAGTGAAAAACACTGATTGCAACGATTTGGTAGATGGCGTTCCGATATCTCACTTGTCTCTTTCCTTGAACTTTTTGGCTCCCTGTTCTCATCGAGAAGTGACTTTGGCGGCGAAACTGGACCAGTATCAGACTGTTGCAGCAAACCAGAATGATTAATGGTAGCATAAATTTGGTGACGCCGTCAATGATAATTTCTGCAGACGTAAAACCGGATGCGCAATGGAGTGTTTGCTCTGTTCCATTGACTTCCATTGTTAAATTTTGAGACGTAACTATTGAGGTTGAGTTCACCTTTATATCACGTGGTTTCAGTTCACTTCGAATGAAAATAGGTAGATCCATCAGTACAGATATGATAATTAGACACATAGTTATCGTAAGAGTTCTGTTCGAGTTTTGTACCACTCGAAATCTCGTGGGAAAGTAGATATATAACGTCCTCTCGATGGTAAAGGTGGAAATAATCCACGACGAAACACGAACGCTGCTTGACGTCAAGCCGGGATAAAGTCTACACGTCACGCTTGACAGATTACGTAAAATGGTATTGAACGGTGACACGTAGAGTAATAGTTCGACGCCAGGCACAAGTAGTATGAAAGTGTCCATTGCGGCTAAGATTCGAAAGTACAAAGCTATTGGTAAAGTACGACAAACTTTGCCTTTGAACCACACGATAAACGAAATTATGTTGTTGATCGTCCCTAGTGTCACAATAATGGTTTGAATCACGAAAATTGAAAAGTGTACATTCTGTATTGCCATGACTTCTCACATTTGTATCTGTCGATTAAAATCCGGTTTTGAGTGCTCCCTCTGAAAGGTCCAGAAGTATTTTTCCGTATTGTGAATGACTCAGTGACAGAAATAAACACATTACCTCCTGAAAAAGAGTTGTAGCAGACGACTTTTCTTCATAAAAATATAAAAATGTAATAGACCTATAATGTAAGATTCAATACATATATACACAATATAATTATTGAATCATTTGTAGCAAAAGGAGAAAATGCTGGCAGACAGCAATTTCTCCGTTGCACATTGTTTTTTCAAAAGCGGTCGGTAAAAAAAAGGGATTCATAAAAATGTGGTTCAGGTGAAAATGTCTTAATAATAGCCGGTTAAAATCTGAGTTTGAGTCCTAGTAATGTATAGTCCAATAGTTCCCTCTCTTTTGTCAATAAAACAATTGCAGATATTAACTACGACCTACGCTTTATAATGAAGTGGAATAATCATTAATCAAGCTTATGTGCCATGAGGCATTCACAAAACTAGTAGATCTAATAAAAAAAAAAATGCTAAACTGTGTACAAGAGTATTTCTCTGTTTGCAGAAATTTCATGTTGAATAAACGTCTTTTTCAGTCAGTTAAAATAATAATGATTATAATATTACAGTTTCAAGACTGGTTTGGTCAAAATATCTACCGAAATATCGCTTGATTAACTAACTGGTTTAATGGCGTTTACGTCGCTTTAGACGTTATTTCAGTGACTGCGACGGCTCACGCATTCATATTTAGTTTTTGCTGGCCCTATGCTAGGGCTCTGAAGTATCTTGCCCGTGGACAAACAAGATATCCAACAGTATAAAGTTTGAGTATGATTTCAACACTTTCTTAGTTTAGAAGCAATCCTTGTTAGAAATTCATGGTGTGAGTGTTGCATGTTCTGTGTAGTCCGATCTTGATCCTTAGTATCGGGTGAAGCACCCACATGGCCGTCAAATGGGATTTCTTTTTTCTCTCTCTCTCTCTCTCTATTCAGTCAAAAAATCAAAACTGCGCATAGTAAGTAATCTTATGAACTACATTTTCATTTGGTTGGCCTTAATGATTAAGTTTTTTGAGTGCCAGTGTATGTGGTTTGTGCACCTTTCCATATTGTTAGATTTAGGGGATTGATTAACCTTTAGATATTGTTAATTTTAGGACCTTTTTGATGCAGTTATGTTTATGCGCTTGGTGCACTTTTTCATTTTGTTAGTTGTGAGCGGTTGGTTCACCTTTCCATTATTGTTAACAGTTTTACACTCATAGTGATAGGCACTTGGAACATCTTTTGATATTGTTAATTTTAGGCAGTCTTTGTACATTTTCAGAGTGTTAGTTTAGGGTCTCATATTGTTACTATGAGGCGGTTGATGCACCTTTTAGTATTGTAAATTTAAGGCGGTTAGTGTGACTTTCCGTATTGTAAATTTTAAACATACAACTTCACTCGTTTTCATCGAGTTTTTTAAACTTTTTTTTTTTAATTTTATTAAACTATAATCACTCTTGTATCTTCATGCCAAGTATTGCCCCTGATGGTTGCAAGGTTGCACAGATTACGGCAGATAGAAAATGCATTTCATTCTATTGCGGCTAGCCATAGACATCACAACCACAGTTTCCGGTTTAAATCGAATACAAATCCCTACAATTTCTTTACCCCTTACACCGTAAATTGATTTGTTATCTACTTTTACACAGCTGACTAGATTATAACACTGTCAAGTTTTAACAGCGTTTGTTTACTCTCTGGCTGTAAAGATGTCTCTTTAAACAGTTCGGCCCTAGAACACCTGAACTTAATCGTTATTTTAGGCAGTTGGTGCCCCATCAATGTTGTTAATTTTATTTGGTTTATGTTTACACATTTTACTTTGCTTAATCTTGGGCAGTTGGAACATATTTTCTTACGTGTATTTATAATTTTGCACGGTTGCAGCACATTTTCACATTGTCCATCTTAGGCAGATGGTGCATGTCTCCATTTATTCCTAATATTTCATGCACTTCCAGAGATTCTCCTTCGAGCTACTGGATGCGATTTCTTCAGAAGGAATTTTGACCAAGCCATGTAACAAAGTGTCGCCTTCTCGGCAGAACTTCGATAATTTCTTCTGAAGTCAAGTCAGTTGAAGGGATTGTATCCTGCAATTTCTCCTTTTGCCGCATTTTTTTTTTTTTTTTTTTCCCAAAAGCACTATACTACTAAGTGAAATATACTATCTGTAGGTCGTAATAGGTTAATACAAGCCAAGAGCAGTGTCGCGAATAAAACATCAATAAATAATAACTGTCAGAATTATCAATCACTGGATTAAAGGTTAGTCCTTGCGTTTAATAACTTTGACTGAAAACTGTTCCAAAGGGCACACTTCTGATAATTGTTGAATAATTTATTTGGTACTCTAAACTCATTACCAAACGTTTAAGTTTACTTTTGGCCAGATTTAAAGCTTACAGAAACTTGTCAAATGTGTTTCAAATGATTAACGTCGATTATCAAGAAAACATTGTGGGAAAAGAAGAAATTTCCAGTTACCAGCATTTTCTCCTTTTTTTTCCACAATGTTTTCAAATGTTGCATCACTTAGGGTCGTTACAACATGTAACTATTTGGTAAAGGGTAATTTTGTCTCGTAACCTCCTGCATACTTTCCGAGTCTCGCAGTAGAACCATTTTAAAAGCAATATTGCAAAACGAGAATTCGCTCTGTGCGAGCAAGTTGTCCGACTGTAAAAAGACTTTCACTTGTATTTGAGCAATGCGCTTGCAAAAAGTGGTTTAATCCACCTCTGTGATGCATTATACTAAAAAGTCATCACATTAATATGGATCCATAGAATACATTTAGTCTGACCAGTGACTTCTAGAGGTAGCATGGACCTTAGTATCCTTACTAATGTTGATTATTCATTTTAGTTAAAGCTGTATTCAGTGTCGTCTGCAGCAAATTTGTTAAGTTACAAAAGAATAATCAACTGGTTGTGTGTGATATTAAAAGTCTGTGACTCGAATGACGTGTGATGCGGTTGAAAAAACGAGTCCGAAGGACGAGTTTTTTAACCGCATCAAACCCAATTCTTGTAATATAGCACACAACCAGTGGATTATTCTATTTATTATATTCCTAATTCACCTTTTTTTATTCTAATAATTATCACGAATGGTACAGTATGAGCAATATAGGAAAAAGTAGTTCCAGCAAACATTCTAAAACTGTATCGTCACTAGTAATGATACCATATTTATTACCACTAGTGGTGTTATTCACTGTGAAATCCTAAAAATTCACTGATAATAATGTAACAAAAACTGTTATTGCAGCGTCCTTCAGAACGGCTGCATGTGTAGTCTAAGGAATCCTTGTATTAAAAAAGCTGTTGTAGTAATATGACTGAAATTGTTGGTTTAAAGCAATGGAAAGTGCCATTCATGTTCAAGATTATTAACAAATCACTTTATACATATCGCTAAAAGTCAAAACTAATAAAACACTGAGTAGGTTGGAATTTAGATAAAGCAAAAAACAATACATAACTGAAAAAACATTTTATTTCTCGTAAAAATTCATCATATTGAATTTTGTCATAATTTTACACATTTTCACTCAAATAAATCTATCACTTCAAAGTACATACACAATTCTATATTGTTTAGCTCTTCACAATAAAATGTCAATGCCCTTGCACTGAACAGATTTAAAAAAAAAGAAAAAGACTTAAAGAATGAGCAACTGTTTCTTTTAAGCAATTTAGCTCTTTTACATTTAACGTTTTCCATATCATCCTAGGATGATATTTTTCTTTTTTTTATGAAAGATTTAATTTCTGTCAACTGTAATCTTTCACTCGAGTGATTTTGGGCAAGCTATTTCATAGCTCAAGCCCACTAACTACTGGATCCTGAGTTGGCTGTCACTAACCATGTCAATTTAATTGATTGGTCGGTCGGTTGATCAATCAATCAATCAATCAATTTTGCTTGCTCCTTCCTTACAGGGATTGCATAATCCCTACAACAGACATTTTCTTTCAGGAGTCCATGGATTTGCTTTGTGAAAGCAAGAAGTGCAATTCTTTAATCTTTACTGTGTCACAAAATTTTAGACTAGAACATATTAAAAGCATTTTCAGAACAAACAATATGAGATTTGGCTCAAATGATTGGGAGTGCCTTTGATAGGGTAGAAAAGATTGTGGAAAAAGGAAAATATGCTGGCTACCAGCAGTTTCTCCTTTTATCTACAATTGTTTGAAAAGCCTTTGTTCTTGGAGTCACTAAAACTCCAGCTTGTTAGACAAAGGTTTAAAAAGAGTTTGTCGACGGTATGAACACGCAAAAATTGTCCCAGTTAGTCATCTTTAACCCTTTACAACAAAGTCCCATGTTCAAATCACCTGGCGAAGAAAGCTTTTGAAAACATTGTGATAAAATGTTTTCTACCATATCAGACAACATCAGCTTTTCAGTGCCATTGTCTATTACCTTCAGCATGTGTTAGGCCTAGACGAAGCCGACACATTAAAGCAAAGTAAATACTTAAAAACACTGTGGGGGTTCTTAAGCTTTTTCTTCCCTCTTACACCAATTTAGTGAGATAATGTCAAAAGATTAACAAAAAACAACTTCTTTGTAGATTAGCTAACAATTACAAAATTCTATACACTGTAATACCCAGGGCAGGAATTTAAAGGTAACCATTCTGAATCTGATCATCTGTTATCTTCCAATATAAATGTTCTATATGGATAGTCATTAAGCTGCACCAGTAGATATCTGTAGTTGTATTTACCAGTCTCATCCTGAAGTATGGAAATAACACATGAGCAATGCCCTAGCAAAATGGAGTTTAATGCAGCTCTGTAATGCATTACAATAGCAAATCATCACATATACAGATCAGTGAAATCTGTTTTATGTAACAACTGGCTTATCTATGACATTTTGAAAATTGACAAATAGCAAAATGTTTAGCCCAGGTCAGTCTGCCATGGCTGTATACGCTGACGTGGGTTGATGCCTTTTGCAGATGCATTAGACACCCTTTTTACAGAGCATGGTTCAAAGAAAGAACTTGATGCTGTTAACCAGATAATGTCTACAGCTTGTGCCTTTAAATATTTTTCTAAAAAAAAAATCTTCTAACCTTCAACAAAACTCTTTACTTGATGATAAAATTTTAGACTTGTCTATATCTAAAGCATATTGAGACCAAAAAGTAAACAGAGCTCAATGATAGCGTTTGTCTTTAAAAAGGGCAAAAAACAGTAGTGAAAAAGAAAGTAGGCAGGACTCACGAATAAGAAGAAAAGAATTTGAACCCTCGTTAGCTGTAGGGTTGTGTAACCATCACTCATATCCACATGTAACAACCAGACTCACTCCCCATCTATACCTGCATCGACCTTTTCTTTCAACATACATAGGTCTACCCTGCCTTAACTATCATATACCTATCATTACATCTTAAACTGTATCTTGCATTTCAGGCATGGTCACCATACTTACCTTTACCATCTCTAACTGCCCACATTCCTCCCTTCCACGTTTGACTATCAATCTTTTAACTTTTCTAGCTGTACCCATTCCTCTATTTCAGGTGTAGCTACCACACTTATCTTTTCTACCAAAACTGCACCTCCCTTCCAGGTGTGGCTACTATCAAAAAAGTCCACATCCGTTCCACTGGGTTTGACAACCACACTTTTACCATCTTTAGTTGTACCGAACACTCCATCTCAAGGCTTTGCTATCACACTTAGCTTATCCATCTCTAACAGCCCACACAACTCCCTATCCAGGTCTGACTACCACATTTTTACCACCTCTTACTACCTTGTGTACCAATCTCATCCTTCCCTAGCCAAGGATGACAATCACAATGTTGCTCTATTCACCCTTGGGTTATCAAGCAAAAACTGGTGTTCGCCAGATACATGTAATCATTGGTTGCTCTCTGTTCTAGTACCAATTAAATAATGTGTTACATTTGCTATCCATCATCAGCACAATGTAAATCAAGAAGTCAAATGAGAGAAATATTGGATATGCTGGGAATCAATCCCCCCCCCTCCTTCAAAAAAATGAACGAACAATATTTTTTTCTAACATTCACTGCACATAACAAACCAGTCAAATATATGATATTTTAGGATACATTCCAACACTAAATGATGGACTGTCAAAATGTGTTTGTAGATTTTGCCAAAGCAGTTCTGCGGAGTTGATTGGTTTTCCATGATGTAATTCCAGAGGTGATAACTATCAAAATTCAGTAAGCTGCATATCTCTGATTTACATATTCTGACTCGATCAGTCAAGGATGAATAAAGCAACACAGTGATTGTCACCCTTGGCTTGTAAAGATGCACCCTTACAAGTATAAAGAACACACTTACCTTTACCATCTCTAACTGAACTGTTCCTTTCTTTTCTGAACCTTCAACATAGAACTGCATCCTCATTCTCTGTTGATCGTTTATTGTGTACAGCGAGTGACTATAATGAAAAATATCAAGTTTTAATCCATTACTGTACAGGAGAATTTTACAAAAAGCCAAAGCTAGTACAATGCACACAAAGAAGAAAAATCATAAGTATGAAAGAAATCTCAAAATTTTGTATTATACTGATATCACTGAGCAAAAAGAAGATAAAAACTTTGAGGGAAAAGAAGATATTGCTTTTAAAAACAATGTTTCCAAGAGTTATCTACTTTAACCCTTTATGACACATCATTTTACGCTTGTCCAATTTTAAGCCAACTGCAGATGACATTTTCAGACATTCCTCAATTAATCAAATTTATCTCTGAAAGGTCAGAAAATAGTGTGGGAAAAAAGAAAAAAATGCTGGTTACAAACATTTTCTCCCTCTCCCACAATGTGTTCCAAAGGCTTCCTCATCAGGGTCATTAAAGCACAGGATTATGTGGTAAAGAGTGTAGGGAAAAGTCATACTTTTACAACAGGTGGTGAAATTCCTTACACAATTTGGACATGTAGCAGTAGCAGGCAACTTTGGAAAACTCTGTGGCAAAAGGAGGAATCACCTAGACAGTTTCCTCATTTGTCACAGTATTTCCTATGCTTGTCCTTTTTCATCCATATTTTCAGGTTCCCCACCTTTGAACACCGTTTGTAAATCAGAATGTATCTAACAGATACATACATTGTATGAAGTTACAAGACTCAAAAATTTTACATTTGTCAGACCTGACCACAAAGTCTAAAATCATTTATTATTCTATACTACTAAACTAGCCATTTTATTGGCTGTGATGTTTTGTGCCAGCCAATCAGATGTCTAGTCCTGGAATTTAGGATTAAAATTGCTTTTTGAGTGGTTCTTGAATACAAACTAAGGACCTATGTGACCTACCTGACATGTCGTCGTCTTCCCCGTCTGGTTGTTTCACCATAGCCCTTGATTGGTTCTCCTAGAGCAGCTGATAACTGAAGGTAAGAATTGAAATTTACCCGTATCACATAGCCACTCTTGTTTTCAGTGCAATACAGCCAGTACGAATTTTATTATCTTGCACGCATTTGGGTGTATTCATTCCCATTTTTTCCAAAACAAACCTCATCAAACTGAGATACAATTTTATTCAACTTGTCATGAAAAAAATGCTAATAAGCTTGCTAAAAGCTTGCTTTCTAAGCATGTAACATATTTCTTGACTCGTTATCTCAAAGGCCTACTTATGCCAGATCCTACATATCTCTCACCACTAATTACATATTTCATTCATCCATGATGTACTGAGTTGATGCATTGTACTGAGTTAATGCATCTTAATTCTGTCAATGCTAAATGTGTGAACACGACCTCCTTCGTGGTATATTTCTTTCTGGCCTTAACTTTTAGCAATGTTTTTTACAGATGCTGTTACTTTGTGATGGTGTCAAAAATTGCAGCAACTAGGATAAGAGACTGCTACCTATATTTATGATCAGATTATTTTTAGAGTCAGAATACCCAAGTTTTGTCATGATTTCTTCCCAAGCTGCAAAAGCAAGTTACAACAAGTGCAAAAGAAGCAGCCGCTCGAAACACCCTACTTTTCAATCCTACAATTCTGAAGAACCCCATAGAAGGAAGCCTTTGTTATGGTGCTAATTTTTCTTAAGTTTTCTTCCATGTACTCCATGGATTTTTAAAGTTTTGTCTAAAGTCAATTTTGTTGAAAGCGATGATTATGATGTAAATGAAGAGACTGAGATAACTCGTGGAACAGATATAATCAGACATTTTTCATTGTCCCAAATCTGATCTTTATCAATGCTGGTAGCTAAGGTTTGTAGTCATTCAACTTCATTAAGGCCTAAAAAAATCAATGAAAATTAAAAAAACAATTTATTCTGTTTGACAAAATATTTGTATTGATGATGTGGAAAATGTGGCTGCAAAAAAATACAAATGACTTACAAATTTTTATCTTATAAGCTTGACTAAACAAGCAGACAGTATGGTACAGGTCTAGGATTATACTGTACATTCTTTGCAGTCTGATCATGATCTATCCCCTCCACACAGTCCCAAGTTTTGACTACCCTGAGAAAGAAACCTCGGTAGGAAAAAATGACAAAAATACTGGTAACCAGCATTTTCTACTTTTCCCATTAAGGTTTTTCAAAGACAGAATCATCTTTTAAACTACAATGAATTTGTCGTCTGCGAGTGCTTGCAAATTTTGTTAAGTCTAAAATTTTGTCGTTTGGTAGAGAGTTAACATGGCTCGGAGGTAGAAAACATTGAGAACATTAAAAACAATCTAAAAGAATGGCATTAATTGATATCTCCTCACAGGATGTCAAAATCTTAGACAAGTCCAAGTTGAAAGAAGTATTGGAATTTGAAAAAATACATGTGACTCTAAAACTGAAATTTGTTTTGGGAAAGGTAGAAAACACTGTAGAAAAAGGAGAGAATGCTGGTTACCAGCATTTTCTCCTTTTCCTACAATGTTTTCAAAAGCCTTTTTCTTCTGGATCATTAAATCTCCTTATCATGTGGTAAAGGGTTTAGCTAATTTAAACTGTATAAGCATTGTACAACTGTTATATGCTGTGTTATCACCAGCAAGTTGAAACAAAAAGCGAATGAGAGGAGCTAGACAGAGACAGGAAAGGGGCCAAAGAGCCAGATAAATACCTAGAAGGGGCCAGATTCCCAAATTCGAGGAAGAGGCCAGTCAAAGAGCCAAAAAATTCGGAGAAGCACCTTACTGGGGAACTTAATAACCTTTTACCACACAATCGTAAGTTTTAACGACCTTTAAGTAGTCACCCTTTGAAAACCAAATTGAAAAAGAAAATGGTGAGACCAGCATTTTCTACTTTTCCCACAATCTTTTCTATCCTGTCAAAGACCTTCATTTTGTTTGTACCCCTTTCGGATTTATCATCTGCATATACCTGATACACATCCAACAGTTTGCCTAGTTTATCCCATTTGCATTCATCAACTCTTTACCACACATACCCAAGTTTTAACTAGACTACCCCTGGGAAAAAGATTTTTGATAACATTGACAGAAAAAGAAAAATGCAGGTAACCATGATTTTCTCCTTTTCCCACAATGTATTCTACAATTTCAAAATCAACTTACAACATTTGAGCCACATTTGTCACCTGCAAATACTTTGAATTTAGAAAGTTCGAAAATTTTGTCCTTTTATACAGGGCCTATAGGCAGTAACTATGATTGCCATAACAACTGTACGAACCTCGGTGTCATTGATGCATTTTTTGAAGGCACGGTCATATATAACATTAGGACTGTTGCTGGAAAATAGTTCTCTCAGAACGGCATAAATCATCGCCCCTAAAAGAGAGAGGGTTTACAGAGTTTAAATTCACTTAATCCTTTTCCAAATAGCAAACGGTACAATCCTGGAGGTTGACATCATCTGAAGCTGATAACTTTGAAATTGGAACATACAAAATGAAGTTCCATGAAAGGGTAGAAAATATTGTGGGAAAAGGAAAAATAGCTGGTTACCAACATTTTCTCCTTTTTCTAACAATGTTTTCAAAAGTCTTCACCTCAACAGTCGTAAATGCTTGGAATTTTTGGTAAAGGGTGAACTCAACACACTGTCTTTTTTTTTTTTACTTTAATTCTTTAATTCAGGATTTTAATCTTTCTTCACCCTGCAACATGTAATTCAGAAGAAGAGCCCAACAAAGTGAGACAAAATGTGTCTAAAGTGTTACAACAAGCATAATTACTTTCTTAAAATTAAATAAGATATGCTGGGTAAAACATTTTCTCCTTTTCCCACCATGTGTTCTACCCTTTTAAACACAAAGTCCGTTTTTAAGCCACATTTAGTTTGTCATATGAAAATACATGTACTTTCAAAAATGGACAAGTCTAAAATTTTGTTACCTTTGTATCTTATAAAGTGTTAATCTAAAAAAATTCTTTTCTGGGAATGAAGCTACTTGCTTTTCTTCTGCAGTCTTGTCTAATGTCAAAATCATGTCTTTCAAATATCTGGGGTTAACCCTTTACCAAGCAATCCCTGGTTTTTACGACCCTGAGATAGAAGCGTTTTGAAAACATTGTGGGAAAAGGAGAAAATGCTGGTAACCAGCATTTTCTCCTTTTCCCACAATGTTTTCTATTCTTCTAAAGTCAAGTTTCAACTTTTGAGTCACATTTATTTTGTTGTCTGCAAATGCTTTCAATTTGGACAAGTCTAAAATTTTGTCGTTTGGTAAAGAGTTAACCCACTGAGCGCTGAATAATTGATTGAAAGGCGTTTTACACATCTTTTCACATTATTTCAGTCATATCGCAGCGACAGCTAAATTATTCATGTACATCCTGGGTTTTACTAATACTAGGCTAGGGCACTGAAACTTCTTGCCCATGGATGCTCACGCAAAAGACCCAGCCCTTCCAGTGAGGCTTGAACCTTAGGCCTCTGGGTTGCAGAATAAACTAATTTGACATTTTCAGTCTAGAAATAAGCTAAGATAATTACAATATTAAGATGTCTTTTATCCATAATGTTTGAACAAAGTGGACAGTGCAGATAATAGTTCAAACTGCACATTTTGTACAGTCTGATCATGATGTGCACTGGCCACAAAGGTTAATAATATGGTTGTAAATGGTGCTGTACCAGTTAAACAGGGCTACTATTTTATTTATTTATTTTTTTTTTTAGTCCAAACTGACTTTGAAAATATTTTATCTCTAAATTTAGTACGACAATAGCTTGCAAGCTAAGGGAGAGGATGTGTGGGAGAAAAAAAATCTGTTGCCAGTTCCTTAACCCCTTACCACACAATCCCCAGTTTTGAAGACCCAGATCAGGAAAGTTTCTGAAAACATTGTGGGAAAAGGAGAAAATGCTGGTAACCAGCATTTTCTCCTTTTCCCACAAAGTTTTCTGCCCTATCAAATACAAATTCCATCATTTGAGCCACATTTGAATTGTCATTTGAAAAAGAGCTAATGGGATATGTACCTTCTTCAGGTAATTTTAGATTTCACATCATAATCTGATGAGGATTTGTGAGAATGTCATGTAATCATTTGCCTGTGATAAATACATAGGAATGTATTCAAATAAGTATGATGAAACCAAATTTGTTCTCTTGACAATAGACAGAGTTACCAACTGCAAACCATCCATCCAAATTTGAATGCTAAAACTGCACCTTTTTACTGAACTTAACAGACTAGTGTCATTATGCTTGGTCCTAGCCTAGTACTCAAACATGAACATTACTAGGGCGGTAGCTATTTAGGATGTTTTGCTGCAAAAATACAAGATATATTTCTCTCTGGAATCATAATAAAGCTGAATGGTTATATTCTGCAGTGAAAACATTTGTGTTTAAATAATGGAATGGTTTGTTCGGCAATTGGTAACTCAATCTATTGTTAGGAGTTTGTTTAGGACATAATCATACTGATTTGAAAACAATACCACATAATCGTAGCATATTTTTATACGCCCGAAGGGTCATATTATGTTATGGCCCCAGTCGTCCGTCCGTCTGTTAGCAATTTCTTGTGCGCGCAACTCCTCCTACAGTTTTCACTGGAATAAGTTCAAACTTACCACAATGAATCTCTATGATGTGTAGTTGTGCATGTGACTTTTAAAATTTGGATATCTGCAGGCGTTCTAGATTTTAAGCCATTTCACTTACAAGCCCCTTCGGGCGTAAATGTGCCGCTTTGCGAAGCTCTTGTTTATCATACTTCATTCCCAAAAGCCTTTGCAAACTTCTGGCATGAAATTTAAAACTACGTTCAGATGCATTATGCATTATTTACCTACCCATTAAGGAAACACTGTGAAAACATTCTGCTCTTACACACGTCTTCTCTTGTGATGGTTTACTGGCTATTGCCTTATTATCTTCACTGGTAAAACATTTTTGAAGTCTGTGTTTGATTGTAAAGATCTGAATGGCCCGCCTTTAACTCTTTACCAGATGACAAAATTTTAGACTTTTCCAAATTGAAAGCATTTGCAGACAACAAAATAAAAATGATTAAAAAATCAAAATCTGTTTTGGGAGGGGTAGAAAACATTGTGGGAAAAGGAGAAAATGCTGGTTACCAGCATTTTCTCCTTTTCCCACAGTGTTTTCAAAAGGTTTCTTTCTCAGGGTCGTTAAAACTCAGGATTATGTGGTAAAGGGTTAAGTAAGCTATTGCCATGATCGACATGAAGCCTGAAAGTACTGATTAACTTTTTACCATATGAGAAAAATGAACACTTGTCAAACTTGAAAGCATTAAAATTTGTGGACAACAATGTGCATGTAAATATGACTCAAAATACGAAATTAGACTCTGAAAGAGTAGAAAAAATTGTGAGAAAAGGAGAAAATGCTTGAAACCAGCATTTTCTCCTTTTTCAGCAATGTTTTCAAAGGCTTTTACATCAAGGCCTTTTAAACTCAGGACTAAAACTTCAGTAACTTATTCAGTAAAGGGTTAACCCTGTCCAAACAAACAAGCATCAGTGAGAAAAATTTATATGATAAAGAAATTACCAAGAACTCCAACAGCCGCTATGATTATGCCGACGTATGTGGCATCTTTTCCAACTTCCACCACTGAAAATATACATGAAAAAATTTTACTGTGCATCATTTCTGTTGTGTTAGAGATTTGTGTTTTCTATAATATTCCTGAGGAAGGCATTTGACAAAATGTTGGATCATAACTTTACCCTTTACCACACAAATCTGAGTTTTAATGACCCAGAGTGAGAAAGTTTTCTAAAACATTGTGGGAAAAGGAGAAAATGCTGGTCACCAGCATGATAATTTCTACCATTTCACAGACAAATACCACCGTTACAGCTGCATCTGATTAGTGTCTTAATACTGCCATTAGCCGCAAAACTACACTAAAATTACCTGCACAGCATAATTCAAGATCAGATAACACAATAACAGACAGTCTGATCTTACTTCACACCATAGCTCCTTTATTCAACACTATGACTTTTGAAGCACAACAAGTTTTTTTTAATAGGTACATAAAGAGTTTTCGGAGAATATTTGTTGGAATTTGAATGAATGAATGAATGAATGAATGAACAAACGAAAGAATGAATGAATGAATGAATGAATAAATGAATGAATGAATGAATGTTGTGTTAGGGCAGGGCAACAACATTTATTTACTCATTAAACTTTGAACAAATATTCTCTTTACCACATGAACTTGGATTGGAAGTGAGTCCAGACAACAATTCAAATTTGTCTCAAATGATGAGATTTGTCTATGAAAGGGTATGAAACAATGTGGGAAAAGGAGAAAATGCCGGTAAGAGGCATTGTCTCCTTTTCCCACAATATTTTCCACAGCGTGATTTCTTTGGGCCAATAATACACTAGATTGTTTGGTAAACGGATAATAAGAAGTTTGCCAGCCACCTATCTCCATTTTGGACAAGATTAAAGCTTTACTTAAATTACCTTTCTGACCCATTGAGAGGCCAGCATATGGGCTCTCTCTAGCAACATCAATCTCTTTGCTTGTGTGTTCTTTGTGTGTTTCAGCATCTTTCTTGTCAGCATGAGATTTCTCAGCTTCTGTTGCATACAGCTGTTTTCTGATCAATGTACTTGAACATCTTTGGTAGAGCTGCAATCTTGATCTATAGACTTTGATGGAGAACTGTACTCTCTGGGTGATGCCATTGTAAGAAAGTCTAGAGACAGTTATAACTGGAGCCAAATGTGTTCCAATACCCATGTGTGACCCTGCGCTATGTTTTTACCTCATACCTTGTTTGCTACCTGAAATTAAAGGTGTGTAACTGGGGTCATATACAACTTATCAAGTTACAATTAATGACCAACACAGTAAAGACTGCTACATGTAAAATCATTAAACTACCGATATACTGCTTTTGGAAATTTATACTGGTCAACATATATTCCTATTAATTAGGTAAACCCAGAAATGGAAAAAATAGGAAAAGGGAGGTAGAAAGCTGAGTTAAAGCTATGCATGTACATACATGAATATGTTTTCCTTACACCTCTGCTTCCTATTTTGACAACACAAAGGTACAGGAAATAAACCATGTTACACCTGAGAATTGGTATACATTTGTAGATAGATTCACAAAGAAAAATGTTCAGAATATTACCAGTTTATAGTTATACCAAATAAACACACATGAAATAGCAGCAACTGAAAATATACAATTTTATGTTCACTGAACAATCCCACGACTCTGGTGAAAAAAAGTGTTCAAAACAATGTGGAAAAGGAAAAAATGATGGCTAGTAACTATCATCTTTGCTAGTCTTTCCAAAGCAACCATAATCATTTAACCCTTCACCACATAATTTAAAGATAATTCTGGGTTATAATGACACTTATTAAAAGGGTATTTGAAAACATTGTAGGAATAGGAAAAAATGCTGGTAAATGTCTCCTTACCATCTCTCCTTATCCAAAATATGAAAAAAATGGGGTCACTGCTGTTAATTTTCAAAATGCAACAAAAACAAGATGGTATGCGTCTTTCTGTAAGTATTATTGATTTTAAGGACTAACTCTTGTTACCTTTTTCAACCTGATAACTGCGTAATTCAAATCTGTCTAACATTCAGTTCTAGTCCCCCCTAGACACTCTACATGTCACTTAGTGTTGATCCTAAAAAGTCATATGACTATACTGGAATAATGTGACAAGATTCCAATTAACTGCAGTGACACCAATTTTTACATTCAGAATAACTCTACCCTTTTATATTCTTTAATGAACGGTTCACACTAAACGTTGACGTCATTCACGTCATAGTTCGCAAGAAAACTATAGTATCATTTAGGGTTCGAAAATGGGTACCCCTCGAAATTAGGTCGGTCTTGTGACGAAAGCTTAGAGAAATGCACTGATCATAGTATCTTGTGATCTTTTTATATTTTCTTTACATCTGCATAGTTGTCAAGTCAAGTAAATTTTATTTATACAAAGTCGGTAGCATATAACAAGAACTTGTATCATCACTGTTGTAGTTGACGTTGGGTAGACTCACGACCAGATGCCCGGCTAGCTAAGTTGGTAGAGCTGCGGTACTAGTGTTCCGGGGTTCGTGGGTTGGAGTCCCACGTCAGGCACACTTTTCTCCCCTGATTTACTTCATTGGCTATGAGGTCAATTGGTGAACGCGTGTTAGCGGCACCGGTGGTCAGATGGGGGAGTTGGTTACTCCCAAAAAATCAGGAGGGGAAGGAGTGTTGTAGTTGACGTTGGGTAGACTCACGACCAGATCCCCGGCTAGCTCAGTTGATAGAGCTGCGGTACTAGTTAGTCTCAATAATGAGGCGCTACGGTGATTTTTTTTTCATATTTGGACATTTTATTGTGCACCGAACCATCTCAAGTCTATTATAAATTTTCCGGTAGCAAAGACAGAGCGTTATACTGCCTTTCTGTTTCGTCGGTTTAATCTGTATTGCAGCGAAATGCAATTAAATCTAAGTAACTAACACAACCAAAGACAAATTATTAGACCTTTCATCACCTAAAGTGCTTGTAGAAGTCGTTTATAACATGTAAATCTCGGAAAAAAACACTGACGAAATTTATCGTGCATGGCGGCCATTTGAGTGTTTTTCGGGAACGTAAACAACTCGAGTAATATATCAAATGCACGGTTTTCTCTTATGCTCAGCGTTTAAATTGAAAATATTTGTATTTTAAACGAAGGATTATTATATATGCAAGGCATGTTTAAATCCTAGTTTTGTGCTCTATTTGCAAAATTATGAGAGTTAAAACTTGCGCACAAAATCTGTGCGGAGCTTTCAACTGATTTTGTCTCGATCGTCTCTGTACCCAGAGACGACCAGTCAAGAAGTAACATCGCCTTTAGGGACATTTATCTGTACTACGGTACTAGTGTGCCGGGGGTCGTGGGTTCGAGTCCCACGTCGGGCACACTTTTCTCCCTTAATTTACTTCATCACTTTCGATCGTATTCTGAAATCTGATATATATTTCAAATATATTTATGATAGGGAGATGCTGAGGCCGTCAAAGACGTGAGTATCCGAAATATTTTCATATCCGAGTACTAATCCAAATGGACTTATTCGCTACGGTGAAAAACTGTGGATTGTCTTGAAATTTGATGGTTGAAAACGAAAATGCAAGCACACATCTTCGATTATGTTACAAAATGATTAAAGTTCAAAGAAATTCGACTTGTAATAGACCTACAAGTTTATGCGTTTATCAGTCACGACCACCAGTCTTCTAAATCCGACAAGGTTAACTTGCGGGCCCGACGTTTGTCTGCAGAAAAATACATGTAGATATACCCCATAATGTTCAGCAGTCAACTTGGTCCTTGAAAAAAAATCCTGTTAAATGTATTCATTATCAAGTCGACTAAAGATTTATAGCGTAAATATGTGTGTGATAGCTTTGTGATAATATATAGAAGAGATTGCTTGTAACGAGAAATTTCTTCTATGTCTCCAAACAGTCTGGTGCAAGACACATAAAAGTTGTCTGCAGTTGAGAAAATTATACTAGTCTAACGTTATTGGTATGACACTTTGTAGGCATGCAATATTATCGGCATGCAATGTTATCGACATGAAGATTATTCTGGACTCGTAAACGTTTTCCCTCTTTTGATTTGCAGCGAACTGTGAGTTTTTTTTTCCTCCCTTCCAATTCGCATTTGTCCCAGAGCAGAATACCATTTTCTTAGTGTTCTTGTTCATGCTCTTCTGTCTTTTCTAATTCTTATTCTTCGTCTATTTCTACAAACAATCGCGTTTATTCAAGCAAGCCCCAAAGCAAGTTACGTTTGAAGTGCTTATTATACCTTTACCTCTCTCCGTGACAGATCTTTGTAAACCCGCAAACACACATGTATTCCCCAACGTGATAAAAATGTTATGATATCCATCATATGAGCATATTTTTTTTGTTGCCAAAATGTATTCGCGTGTATGTGTTATTCGTGTTGCTTAAATATGTGTTGTGGGGAGCATTTTGAAGATGTTGCCACGTGTATATAATTTGTCTAAATAAGGAGTTAACCCACAGAAGAAGGCTTTTGAAAACATTGTGGCAAAAAGGAGTAAATGCTGGTAACCGGCATGTTCTCCGTTTCCCACAACGTCTCTATCAATTTAAAGACAGGAATCATCTTTTGAGTTACATTTCAACCACTGTCGTCTGCAAATGCTTTGAATGCTTTGAATTTGGTCGAGTGCAAAATTTCGCCGTTTGGTAGAGGGTGATTCATAATATCTGATACAGTTTCAATCTGTAATATTTTTTTCTGCCAGCACATACCTTGTTATAATCTATGTCACAATACACTACAATAATGACTGTTTTGTTTGATATACAATGTTAAGTACTTTAAATACTTACATGTAAAATAAAATAGGTCAAATTTTTTTTACAACATTTACATGATATGCTCTATATGACGTCCATTCTGGGCTATTAAGACGTCAGGCCTCTTTTGAATGTTTGCAATCACCAATCAACACATTACTCGCGTTAATTTTCTCATCTCTCGACGAATAGCTTGTTTCAAATTTCCAACAGTATCATTGGTTTTAGTGAATATGCATGTTCTATCAAGTGTCACCACAAGAAACATTTCAAAGGACTAAGGTCAGGAGAATGAGGGGCCAAACATTGTCAGTCCTGAAGGTGAGTAACTTTTCCCTGAAGTTTCACGAAACCACAACAATACTAAATATGTTGTATGGGGTGCTGCTTCACATTTATGAAATCCTATACTTGATGAAAAAGTTACCGTATGCGGGGCGACGTGAAGTTACAGTAGTGGTTGGACCATTCTGTTTTTAAACTAGGCGGAGAGATGCAGACAGTAATCAGTGCATGTTACCCGACATTGCTGAAAAACAAGTTTTTGCAAGCATACAGAAAAAAGGAGATTAAAGACATTTGGTTCCAACAGGATGGAGCAGCATCCCATACAGCACATTCATTATTGTCGTGGCTTCATAAAGTTTCGGGAAAACTTCATCTCCTTCAGGACTGACAATCTTAGGCTCCAATCATTCTCCGAACTCTAGTCCTTTGGATTTTTCTCTTTGGAACACTTGAAAGAAAATATATATTCACCTAATCCAAACACTGTTGGAGAGTTAAAACAAGCTATTCGTCGAAAGATGAGAAAATTAACGCGAGAAATGATACATAGCATGGTAAACTTTCAAAAGAGGCTTGACGTCGCAATAGCCCAGAATGGACGTCATATAGAGCATATCATGTAAATGTTGTGAAAAAGTTTGACCTACTTTAATTAACATATAATATTTAAAGTACTTAATATTGCATATCAAACAAAACTGTAATTATTGTAGAGTATTGCGACAGAAATTATAACAAGGTATGTGCCGGCAAAAAAAAAAAAAATATTAAGGATTGAAACTGTATCAGATATTATGCATCACCCTGTACATGTAACACACCTAAATGGTGTCTAGCAATTGCACAAATCGAATAGATATCCATACATTTCTGTCCATTTAGCCCACTTATTTGGAGAAAAAAAAAAAAAAAAACGAAATGAAGACTGCATATAGTACAAGGAACCATAGAAAATGACATTTTTTTTTTATCTTTAATAAGAAAAAAGAACCCGTATTCTCTCATAGTCCCCCCAACTCTCTCTCTCTCTCTCTCTCTCTCTCTCTCTCTCTCTCTCTCTCTATCTCTCTCTCTCTCTCTCTCTCTCTCTCCCATCCCGTGGAAAGAAAAGTATATCTTTTATAAAAAAAAAAAATCCTCTCTTTCAGGGGCACAACGTTCAAAAATGTAAAAATGTTTCAATAATTCTTTACCATGCAGTCAACAAAATTTCTGATTTGTTCACATGGCAGCATAACTTAATGATGACAGAGTACTCGTATACCTTTAATTATGGCTAAAATGATGGGAATGGTCTGTCTAAGGGTGGAGAGCATTGTAAGGAAAGAAGAAAATTATGCTGGTTACCTGCATTTTCTCCTTTTCCCACAATATCTTGAAAAGACGTTTCTCTAAAGGTCGTTAAAACTCGGGTTTACGTGGTAAAGGGTTAACCTTCGACAAGCTTTCAGTTTCTATTGAAACACTTTCTGCTCCAGTTACTAATTTCGCTCGGGATATCACGATCCTGAGAAGTACAATGTCCGACGTGGAGAACAGTACCTACACAGTTTCGTTTTTTGCAGAGTTTTCATGGATCCCATTGGCAAATAAGTCATCTATTCATGTCATCATCAAAGAAAATCAGCATATGAAAAGAAGCAAAAAATGGAATAGGTCTATCTATTCAGTCATGCTTTGTGAAAAGGGGCTGAATACATCTGATAAAAGTATCGATTCATGTCAGCCTGCGCAGTCCACGCAGGCTGACATGGCTAGAAAGATTTTGCTACAAGTGAATTTTCTCCATATACAAGGACCATTCTATCTCATGACTCAGAAGGTTGTTCTACAAAGTGGACTATATCATTATGATTTCTAATGGCTTGCATTGTATAATGTGTCATGGTGGTGCATTTAAACCCCTTCTCCCAGAGCGCCACTCAAATTATGTTTTCATCACTGTGCAAGCAGCGTTACACATGCCTTACCTAAATTACACACTAGCTTGAAATTCTTCAACTTCTATGGTTTATTAAAACATTTAGGCCTATTGCCCATAAACATTTACATGATATATAATTGCAAATACAAATAGAATAAAAGAATAACTTTATTGACTTATAAATACATCCTGTACATAGTCAGTTACAACCAAAATAATTTCAACAAGTCCCACGTGATACAACTCTGACTGACTCTGACTCTCTCTCTCCCTACCTCTGACAGATATATATAAGAATACATATATAACAAATTGCAAGTATCGCTTCGCTCATTGGTTCTATTTCTCTGCCTCTCTCTCTCTCTCTCTCTCTCTCTCTCTCTCTCTTCTATGTCAAATATATCTGATTAATACATATAGAACAAGATACAAGTATCCCCTCCTCTCTCTTTCATTTTTTCTGTCACCGTTCTTTCGCTCTTAAAATTACAACATGTTTATATATTTGATCAATTAACACATATAGAATTATAAAAAAGTACTCTCTCTCTCTCTCTCTCTCTCTCTCTCTCTCTCTCTCTCTCTCTCTCTCTCTCTCTCCCTGACACATATTTAAAGAATACATACAGTATATAACAAAATGCAAGTACCACTCTCTCTGTTTCTGTCTGTCTGTCTGTCTGTCTTCCTCTCTCTCTCTCAGTGTCTCTAGAGTGACATGTAATAACTGACGATATTTACACATAGCATTACAGATGGTATATCTTAGAGTGGTAATGAGACGAAATGGATGTTGTATTTAAATAAGAAGGGGAAGGAAAAGATTGCTTATAGTATGCGCTTCTTTCCCTTCCAAGTCGCTTCTTTTATATACAAACAAACGATTGAAAATCCTTGAACCGTAGGCGAATCCTTTTACCCATAGTATGGAAAAATAAGCACTTTAGGAGAAAAAATCTTGAAAAAGAAAAAATGTATCAACAAGTTATAAAGTAAGATGATCATAGAGATATAAAACTCATTCAATCTACAGTAATAATTCATCTAACAGCGGTCTTTGAGGCACTTTTTTCTTTATTATTAAGGTTATAAAACTTCTTTTCTTATCTGAAAACCTTCTAGAAACAACTTTGTAACTCCAGTAACTGTTTCACTGTTCTTTAACATCATAACATTATAAAATTGTGGTTTTAGCTCTATTAACGTTAGTTAACCAGTATCGTTTAAATAGGTTTGCTCTCATCGTCTCAAATGTACTGCATTAAAAAAAAAAACTTGTGAAATTCATCCTCAGCAACTAACGTTAGTGTGTCAACTTTTTAACAACGCGGACGATAACGCCTGTCTTTGTGTGTCATCGCATTTTTTCCTCTCGCGATCAAAAGATCGTTATTGGAACATCTGAAGTTAGAAAGTGTTCTTTTGTAGATATGGGAAGTGTCAAAAGTTAAGTAATACTGAGGCTGCAGGGCGGATTAAAAATAGCGGTTAGACAGTATTTTTGAGCTATTGTTCATATCAGAAAACCATTTTTGTGTAAATGCATCAACTAGTCTTTGAGAGAATGATTTAAAATGCTCTGACCTTATCTATATCATGTGCTATCCAGGCGAATCCTAATCCACACACCTCTGATGTATGTGAGAAAAGTAGTAGGTTGCTTGGAAAGAAAGCTGTGTAAGTATTGGTGTGAGATAGCAAGGAAACACATACTTAAGTGCACTGCCCACCGCGATATGTCTAAAGCTGTTTGACCGGCGTTAACGTCCCAATCCATTCATTAAATTGTATTTTCCATTCGTACGATTCTCATCCAGTACTTTATGCAACTTTGCGCATGTAACAAGTACAAAGAGACAATATGCCACACTCACTAAGTGTCATTGCGTCACAAGTTTTGTCCGGCAGATTGCACACTCTCGCTAACACGTATTTGGTTTTTTTTTTTAAGTCTTTCCATAACACTGCAGCCTCATATATGTGAACCATATCAGACAGACTATTTGTTTAACACAAGAATCAAACAGCTTAAATATATCAGTAATTTCCAGAAAACCTAATTCTCTTCTAATTCTAAAAGTATAATTTACAGTTTTCGTGGCATGAAGTGAGTTTTTGAACTTGACAACTTTTTAAATAAACACATAGATATTTGTAGAATAAGACTGTGTCTACTTTCTTGTGATCATAAAAAAATATTTATCTCACTGTTTTATTATTCCTCTCTTTCTAAAAAAAACTCAATCTTTGTTTTATCGACATTAATTTTTAAGCCAACAAGAGAAGAAAATTCTGCGATATTGTTGATCTGCCACTGGAGCCGTACAACAGTATCAGAGAAACAGGAAATGTCGTCTTCAAACGTTAGAACGTTTCCTGTTGAAGGATTTCGAAAAATATAAACATCCTCTTTACATGTCCAATTAAGGTATTCTCCAAAATTATTGATAAAGACAGAAAAACATGGGACAATAGCAAACAAGTCGAGAGTCATATGCAGACAAATTTAGTTCGTACTATTTAAAAGTATGGATGTTGTTATGAACCTGACACTATGTTTCACTACAGCATGTCAAAGTTCCGCTCGCTGGCAAAAAAAATGTATAGTGAAACTAAAAAAAAAGTTGCTAACCTTTGTTGTGGATTTAAAACAGTTTTCTGTCAGCGGCTGGAATTTTGACAGATTGCACTCTAACCCGTTCTCAGATTCATAAAATACCCTTACTTTTAGATGGTATGAACCAAATTTGTCTGCATTTTGATCCCCGGATCGTTTACATTTGGAAGGTAGTGGGCCTCTAAAAGGACATTTAACCTGATTTGGGCCCAAAATGTTTTTTTGCGGGTTTGAAGGTTAGTATTTAGAACAGGAAAAATCGTAAGGACGTGACTCTTTACCCTTAAGATGGGGAAAAATATAATGGGACAAACTTGTCTACAATTGACTCGAAGCCATAACCTTCAAAACTGAAGTAGGCGACTCTACCACAAAGCTACCGAGCCGACTAATTTCTGTTTCTGTTTAAAATCGATTCAGCTCTTGGTATGCAATCATGGCTGTCGTTACTAACTGTTGAGGGTATTTCATAGTAAAGATACAAATAAAAAAAAAAACTCCGGTAATCCTCGCATTTTCTACATGTATTTCTGTCTATGTTTTAATTTCAAATCCATTTTTTGCACGCTACTGAAACTAGCAATCTCTTTTTACCTTTTCTACATTTTGGCATAATGCCCCTTTAAGACCTATAACAGCAAGTTCATCTCTTTACTTTCTGCTTATTTCGCGTACAGCAAAACCTACCAGACCAATCAATCCAACCAAAACAACGACTTTCACAAGCTTCGTTGCCACAGGAGCGACCGCCGCTCTCAAAACATAAAAGTACGATCTGCTTAAGTCTTGCTGAATTCGTTTGAACGATTGTCTCTTTTTTAGTCGTAAGTAATACGCGTAAACATGCGGACGTTTTTCCTCCGTGAAATATCTGATATCCATACCGATGAACCACATCCGAAACAGAAGAATTGCTGTCGTAATGTCTGCTGCTGTGAAATCCTTTCCTGTAAGCCAGTATTCATCCTGACCAGCATTTTCTGTAAATAAAAGCCACACACATACTCACATACAATCGACTCAATGTTTATGCTTCACTAAACTCTTAACCAGGCGACAAAATTTAAGACTTGCCAAAAAAGAAAGCACTTGCAGACGACAAAATAAATCTGAACCAAAAACGGAAAAATGTTTTAGGAATGGGTTGAAAACATAGTGGGAAAAGGAGAAAATGCTGGTTCCCAGCATTTTCTCCTTTTTCCACAGTGTTTTCAAATGTTTTCTTTCACAGGGCCGTTTAATTAAACTCGGGATTGACTGGTAAAAGGTTAAAAGTCGATAATGTGACTCTTGTAATATACATATGAGCTATGCTCTGAGAAAAGGGGTTTAATGCATCTCTGTGAATCATGGTAGCATCACAACCAGTGTATGAAAAGAAGAAATTAATTGCTAACACCGAGCAATCACTTCTTCCCACACAGGTAATCCTCATACCAAAAACGTCACTACTATTTTAGACAATCCTAAAATCTTGAAAATCAAATGCACAAGACGGTAGAATCGCTCATATCGAACGATCTTCCTTCATACACTGAAAACTCAAAGAAGCAGTGTACAACAAGTAGTCCGCCGTATTTCGCCCCCCCCCCCCCCCTCCTTACCCGAGAAGGCTGAATTTGGGAAGATTGAATAGAGACAAAATTGAGAAGAAGTGTATGAGAAGGATGAGTTGCTCACACAAACAAAAGATTCATCTCATGCAAACCCCTATTGAAGCTAATCCCTGGATAAATCAAAGTACTACACATCATAGATAGGTAAAATTGAGATTGAAAGAAAACAATCTGGATGTTTAGCAATGTATAAGAATGGAATTATTGAGATGAAAGATTTCTAAATATCTTGTATGTGATAGCTATGTCTTTCAAAAGCTTTAAAAATATATAGGAAAGACGTCAACCTTTTAATCACTTAAGTGCCAAGTTCTACCAGATCCTATATATCAGACGAAAACATTATAGACTCTTCTGGTAATATTGTTTTAAACCTTTATTTTATACCAAATTAGTCATCCCACATGACCATAATTTGGTTTAAAACAATGATATCACTTTTGGCTAATTTTAAAACCATTGTTTTGTTTTTATCCATATGTAAGCAGAAAGAGCCAGACTGTTGTATAGTAATAGCTGTGAATTAATGAACAGAAAAGAATATGTTATTAACCTTTTTCAGACTGTTCAAGATTTCGCTCAAGCCTATCAAATATCGGCTCCAAACTGTTCAGCGCCATTGAGGTTTTCTCCTCGCTCAAAACAACGTCACGCTTCTCTTCCAAATCCTTGATCTTCCATTTCAACTCTGACGCAATATCTGGTCTTTGTTGCAACATGTCGTTTAGTTCCTTGATGGAGGCATTGTACTCTTTAGCTAAGAAAGAAAATTTATACACTGTGTAGGAATGGCCAGAGACATGTAGCTAATTCACTTTCGATACACATGTCACAGAACTATCTTCTTGTGCATGTATACATTCCAAACCAAACTACATCTGTTCGAATCTACTACATGTAGATCGAAGATGATGATGTAGGATATTTGAACATGTCTTTCATTCGTTTTATGTGATAAATAGAATCTTACATTCGTGTTTATTATCATTTTTATCAAACTCGTTGACTAAAATGTATGTGATTCTCGCCAAGGCTCGCGTTATATAATTTTAGTCAACTCGTTTAATAGAAATAACGATAATATAGACACTCATGTAAGATCCTCTATTACGTAAACGAGTTTCATAAAAGTGACTATAAATAAACAGGAATCTGAGATTTTATTTATCACATAAAACGGCTGACAGACAAATACAGCCTGCATCATCACTTTCAGCACGTAAAATGTTAATCGGCCCATGTTTACCGATGTAATTTGGTTTGAATTGTTTGTATACTCAAGAAGGTAGCTCTGTGACATTTACATCAAACGTAAAATAAATCACTTTTAAGAGAGGATAAATCGAGATATAACAAGTTAGGAGGTTTAATGTGATAAATCAACGTTGACGAAAAAGAGACAAGACTGACACCACGATTGAAATACGAATTAAACCCTAATCAAACATGTTGAAAAAAGTTAATATTTACAGGTAGTCGCGTCCCATTTCGGGTACTGACCACATGAACCAGATCATTTAAAAGGGGAAAAAGTGCCAAAGGATTTCATCTGAAAACCTTAGAAGTGTGAAAGAGATAGTTTCATGGAGAAGTTTGGTGGTTATTCATTGCAGATGGTGCTCAGTTTGAGAAGAAGTTCGGTTATAATTCATAGCAGATGGTGCTCAGTTTGAGAAGAAGTTCGGTTATAATTCATAGCAAATGGTGCTCAGTTTGAGAAGAAGTTCGGTTATAATTCATAGCAGATGGTGCTCAGTTTGAGAAGAAGTTCGGTTATAATTCATAGCAAATGGTGCTCAGTTTGAGTATTTGTAACGACTATTATGAAGTAGGCGATAATCTCATTCGTTACTTGTTTTTTTTCTTAACCAGGATTATTCGCGCCTTCTCAAACACCCTTCTGGTAACTAGCATTTTCTCCTTTTTGGCACAATGTTTTCAACCCTTTCAAAGACGATTAAAAAATCCCATCAGTTGAGCTATACCCTAATTAACGTCTGCAAATACCTACAGAATGAACACGTCATATACGTCGTATATATATTTTTTCTTTTGGTTAATTGATTGAATGGTCTTTTATGCCACTTTGATCATCATTTCAGTCATATCAAAGAGACAGCTCGAATATTCATGTATGTCCTGGGTTTCACCAGTACCAGGCTAGGGCTCTGACTTTTCTTGCCCAAGGACACTCCCGTGAAAAAAATCAGTGTGCCCATTGAAGCTCGAACCCGGGCCCTATTGGTTATGAGTCCTACACTCTCGTCTGCTATAGGGCTAGCCTAAAGGTTCGTGTCATCCATTACCTAAAGCATCCTTTGAGACGGTTCTAAGTAATTTTTTGGCCAAACCAGGCATTTTCATCTCTCCAACACGAAGGTTTTCGTTCGCAAATACACCATATGTGATGTGGTCTATCTTGATTCCGTTTAATAATGTTCGCAGCTCCGCCATTTCGTTCCAAATCGGTGACGTCACATCCGGTACGAGCTTGGGGTCTGCCATAAAAATGCAAAAAGCAGAGATTTCAATAGTGGGTAAGAGAAGACCTCCTCGTGTTACTGGGGGTGGGATAAACGCTAATTTCGCCTGCACTATATAAATTAGCCCTGCTCTATGAAAACGGGGCTTAATGCGTCTGCAAAAAGTATCGACCAATGTCAGCCTGCGCAGTCCGTGCAAGCTGACATGGATCCAAACTTTTTGCCATTTGTAAGTTTTCTCTGTGTCCAAGGACTTTAAATCTACCTTATAATTCAGCCGGTTGTTTTAGAAAATAGATTTCAAGGATCTATAATAGCGTGATGACTTACTCGGTATAATGCGTCATTAGGATGTTCTAAGACCCCTTTTCACAGAGCATGGCTCATCAATGTCTATGAACTTTCTCGGCGTAGATGAATTCGCTAGCCTTTGACATACTTCTTTTTAGTTATATATTGATTACACTTCATCATCTTTATTTAAACTTTAACGACAAAAATATCCTTTAAAATATACATAATTATGTTTAAATGCAACAGTTCAAGTACAGCTATAGGCCTACAGTGCTGCATACACGACTAAATAAATTACAGACACTTGTTTTCATATAAGATAAGGGTTCTACGTGGCTAAGTGGTAACGTGTAGCGCTTGGGTTCCAGTCTTACTGGAAGCCCTTGTTATTTTCGTAAAAGTGGCTTTGGGCAACGCTCTTCAGAGCCATAGCCTTGTACTGGTTAAAAACCATGGCAAAAACCGAGGTATCAGCGTGAAATGACCGAAATAATGTTGAAAGCGGCTTAAAAAACATTCAACCCCTATACGAGTATATTCAGACAAAAAAAGATTTTCGCTCTATTTTTCCATCCATAATACAACAGACGCCCAAAAGGTACAGATACAAAGAGTATTTGGTGTTATATAAAGTAACCTAATACCTCGTTACCTCCTAGCTAAAATTTAAGCTATGGGTACCCATTAGAATTTTCTGATCGAGAAAATTCTAATATGTACCCACAATATAGGTTTTAGAGAAGAAATCTGTAAAATTAGATGAAACCAAATTCTTTGTTAGTATTATTATTCCGGGGGGGGGGGGGGGGGGGGGAGGTGGGGGTAGAAGGAGTTCAAACCACAAGCGTCTGTGATGGTAGTCAGTACCTTTCGGAAATTGTTTATCGACATAATCAATGATTTTTTCCGAATCAATGATGACTTTATCTCCATGCACCAGTGCTGGGACCTCTCCTTTGGGGTTCACTTTTAAAAACCAATCAGTCCTTTGCTCACCGCTTCGGATGTTTACATGAACTTCGTCAAATTTGAGACCCTTTTCATACAGGGCTAGCAATGCCTGAAAAGAATACATTCGTGTGTTACCATGTTCAGTTATTACAAAACAGGAACATATGAGCTATGCCCTGTGAAAAGCGGGTTGCCTGTGCATTTGCAAAATTCACTTAGATCGAATCTTTTTGCCATTGTTCAATTTTATGCATACTGTGAAACCAGTTTACCTCATGATTCAGTCTGTTGGTTTGACAAAATGGATTTTATTGATCCATAATTATATAATGACTTGCTATGTACAATGTATTACGGAGATGTATGAAACCCTCTTTTGCCAGGTACTGCTCATATACAAACATACGGTATGGAAAACGTCAAGTTTGCGGACAACCTCTCTGTTGATAGGTACGATCGCAAGCATTGCGATCTATTTCTTTTGTAACAAGGCGCTGGCCGGGTACCTCTTTGGTTAGCGTATCGGACTCGTGACCTGGTGGTTGCGGGTCCGATGCCCAGTTGAAGCAAACTTTCTCTTCGGCAATTTTTCGCCTATCACCTCTGATGCATGTGGATAAGGTACATTTATTACGTATGATTGTACCTAGATTTACGACGAACAATTCCGAACTGGCTCGAACCCACTAAAATGAAAAATAAACTGGCCTACTTAGCCACGCCCGGTCAATACTTACAACCTATAGATGATGATATGAAGACTATCTATGTGAATGTATGTACTGACAACACTATAAAGCTTATTTGATACATGCCTACTATCAATACAAAACGTATGGTTACAATGTTGGTCACTTGTAAATTTTGACTAGTATAACTCTACCTTTTTGTAAATGTGTAGATCTACCTGTCAATCACTTGTATCAGTCTCTCCCTCTACACCACTGTCTTCCTGTCAGTATTTCGGTGTCTGTGTGTCTGTCTGTCTCAAAATCATTCCTCCACAGAAAACAAACATTAATAAAGCACTTACTTTACATGAAAAATATGATCCAGGGAAATAGTACAGCGTTAATTTCCTATCCATCACGACGTCGAAATATACAGCAAAAACCCACGTTATTTTTAACAGGATATAATATAAGTACTGATTTATATGAATCTTCACGCCTTCTGAAGGGCTATACACACAGAGGTCATGAACTACGGGCATAGTGTCAAAGATCGGCTGAGACCGTAAAGTAGCGGAAAGGTACGATGTGCATAAACTCTTTCTGATAAAAGAGCCGTGCTTTGTTGAAAGGGGGTTTAATACATCTGCAAGCTGACATTGGTCGAAACATTTTGCTATTGGTCATTTTTCTGCGTGTCAAAGGACCAGTCTTCCTCATAGTTCAGTCGGTTAAGTCCAAAAAAGAAAAAGGATTTTACAGATCAATAATTATGTGATGTCTTGTTTAGTAGGCCAACAATACGTTACGAAGATACATCAGATCCCATTTTGTAAGTGCACGGTTCAAATGTTAGAACTAGATTCTATAGACATGGTCTGTCTATATAAATGGCTCCGTTTGGATTAGTATCTACATACGGTAGGCCCTAACTGAAAGTCTTGCATTTAAGTCAGGTCTAAAACGCATGAAAATCGAACTTTATTTCGTCTGCGTATTTGATGGGATCGGTATGGTGACATGGAAATGCCACCAAAATAAAGGGGAATTTCGCAGGTTTTAAAAGAATTAACGTGATTAATATAGAATAATTGAATCATACCCTGTGAAAAAGTGGTTTAAAGCAATTACGAAAAAAGTATCGACCCGTGCGAGCCTACACAATTCGCTCAGGCCCACTTAGGTCGAAACGTTTTGCTATTTGTAACATTTTCTGCATGTTAAGAGATCATCCTACCTCATCATTCAGTCGGTCTTTTGACAAAAAATAGATCCACATTTCATGCAAAGGCTTGCTTGATATAATATAGACTACTACGACGATATTTTAAACCCCACATTACCCAGAATGCCGATCATACGGTTAAGGCGGCTTTCAACACGCGAAAAGGGGCATTCGGACATTTGCGTAAAGTGTCGTCTCGGATCAGCCTGCGCAGTCCGCGCAGGCTAATCGGAGACGGCACTCTACGTCTACATTACATTTTGTGCTACAGTAGACTTGCGCAAAACAAAATTTTACATAAAAACGGAAAGTGTCGTTTCGGATTAGCCTGCGCATGTTTCAAGCAAATTATGTGAGCCAGTGTCTTTGCATCTGCAAAAAGTATCGAGCAGCTGATCTTGGTCGAAACCTTTGTCTTTGTATCAATTTTCTGCATGTCAAATGACCATTCCACTTTGAAATTGAGTCAGATGTTAGACAAAACAGATTTTATGGATCCATAATTATGTGACGACTTGCTTAGTATAATAAATAGTGGAGATCAATTAAACCCCCCCCCCCCCATTTGCCACGGCTCATTTGTTTTCATGTATATATCATATTTATTTGATTCAATTTTTCAACGTTGTGCACTTAAAGGAAGCTTTTTAGATAATTATAATCTTATCAAAATTTGAAAAAGTATTTATCACTAAATTTCATAAGGCGATAGCTGGCAATTTATCAGTGAGAAGAATGGCAAAATTAATGAAAAAAAAATTGAATGGTATTTCCTTAATGGGTTACGTAGCCTCTTCATGTAGATCTATATTTTAGATTTCGAGCTAGATTTCCACTAATACTTGTTGAAATGGCACATGATCAATAACACGTGTCGATAATGGGGATTCGTATTCAAATCAGATTGATAACGTAATATCTGTAGTAGTAAAAAACAGAAGTTACCGATTGTAAAAACGACCACACCCTGTACTAGTATTTAAACGCCCGAAATTGCACCTCTCCACTGAATGTAACCTTTTTGTTTATACGATTGCAAAGAAAAATGTATCTGTCTGTACTTATCGGTGTTTTATATGATGTTATGATTAACAACAGAATGAAAATGAATAGGCTTCTTTAAGTATCGTGCGTTATTAGTGGACGTTACGCTCTTGTAGTATCACGACAAGTGGCATCTAAGAAAACGATATATTGCGCTCTGAATCATTTAAGCAGCTTTTCTTAAACTCTTTACCAAGCGACAAATTGCTAGACTGGTACAAACTGAAGGCATTTTGCAAAGTGAACTTAGCTCAATGATGTCTGCAAACTTAGACATTGTGGGAAAAAGGAGAAAATGTTGGTAACCAGCATTTATTTTCTTTTCAAGAGCTCTCTTCTCAAGGTCGTTAAAACACGGGACTGTGTGGTAAAGGGTTCAGACAGCTTAGTTTAAAAATGTACTTTTATCACGATTATTCTTATATCAATTCATCGTTGACTGATTAAAAACAATGACATAGTTAACGATATGATGTTTTTTTGTATATTTATATCTTTTTGTCCAGTATACGACTTTACGTACTGAAAGTAAATCAATGAGGTTACAGATCGATTTGAAACATAAATGCATCAAACACAATACCACTGGACGAACCTGATAATGCGTATAGAGAGAGAGAGAGAGAGACAGAGACAGGGACAGGGACAGAGAGGAAGAGAGAGAGAGGAAGAGAGAGACAGAGAAAGATGAGAGACAGAGAGACAGAGAGAGAGAGAGACACACACACACACAGAGAGAGACAGAGACAGAGACAGAGAGAGAGAGAGAGACAGAGACAGAGAGAGGTTGTTACACAACAGAAAAAATATAAATACCCAATTAACCAGTACCCACTATACAAGTTACTTCAGACCCAATAAGCACTTCAAAATCATACCCGCGACAAAGGCATTTTAATGAAAGCTAATTGGTTCCAACTCTAATGAAAACATCTTTTCCTGCCAGCGACTGCTCCGGATGACACATTTTTCCAAAATATGACAACTCTTTTTTGGTGCGCTTAATTTTTAACAAACAACTACGTTTTTTCATGACCCTGAGGTTGAAGACTTTTCAAAACATTGTTGGAAAAGGAGAAAATGCTGGTAACCTGCATTTCCTTTTCCAAAAATGTTTTCTGTCCACCCAAGGGCAAAACTAATCTTTGAATGACATTTTTTTTATCATTTGCAAATGTTTTGAATTTGCACAAGTCCAAATTTTTGTCTATTGATACAGAGTTCAACAGTATCTGTATAAAACAGAATATTAAATGATAATAGATCTAGTGATGAAAAATGGAGTTATCAGTTTCGCTGCCAATTAATTTGACCCGACTTTGGTCGTGGTCCTCCGTAGATCTTCACTGCAATTTCAAGATGGTTTTGATAATACAGGTCTATGCATCAGGTAGCGGACGTGTAGAGTCAAGATCAGACTGCACATACCGTGCAAAGGTTACTGGAAAATATATTTCTTCAAGTTTTCTCAGAACAATACCTTTCACCTCAGACATTGTTGTTCTATATCCTTAAGCATATTCTGTGAAAAGGGGGGTTTAATGTGAAAGTATCGACCCATGTCAGACTACGCAGTTTGCACAGGCTGACCAAGGTCGAAACATTTTGTTATTGGTCAGTAGTGCATGTCTAAGGAGCATTCTACCCCGTGATTCAGCCGGTTGTTAGACAAAATGGATTTTATAGACCCATGATAATGTGATGTCTTGCTTGGTATAATACATTCAGAAGATCTGTCAAACCCCCTTTTGCCAGAACATGGCTCATATATCTATAAACGCTTTCAGATTCTTCTCAGTCCTCTCCTAGCTGTATACACTTCACGGGCAGCTAAAAGCCCAAGTACCACAGCCCCCACTATGAGTCCTGCTTTCACTACCTTCCAGGCAAAAGCCTTTGCAAAAACTCTACCCACTGTTTCTGCTGTAGCAACAGTCTTTTTCATCGCCGGTCGCTGTAGAAGACGATCGAAATAATTCTTGACTATGACACGCTTAGTGTCCGAAAAGTAGCGGTTATCGATACCCAGTAAATGAAGCCTGTACATAAAGATGGCGGCTGTTATGTCAGCGCCGGTTAAAGACTTCCCAACGAGCCAGAATGTCTCATCTCCCATTGCTTCTGAAATAAGAATAATGTTCAAACGGTAACACATCATTTTTAATTGGTTTTGGAAATGTCTTTTAGCATTTATCTGATTCGGCTTAAAGGCTGTAAGACATATTTTAGGCGAATCATACGGTTTGAAAGAGGCTGTTCAAATAAATTTTACTGAAGACGTTGTGCGTTTATCCTTTAACTTTTTTTTTTTTTAATATACGCATCCGGTCATGTCAAGCAAGATAACAATTGAGGGATGAATTTAAGTCATTTTGGAAAAAGAGATAATAATCTGCATCTTTTTTTTTTTTAAATATTTTCATTTATTGAGAAATTTTTACACCAGAGAACTCTACTCAGACAAATCTAAGTATAGCAACAAAAGGTGACACTGAAAATGATAAAATTCATCAGATATTCCAACCAAATACAGAGATGCTGTTGTATGCGCTACTTCACGATCATTATATGGCAGAAGAGTGAGACCTTACAAGACAACAGTATTTGATACGTTACTTGCAATAATTGAAAGCAATTGCAAACAAACAAACAAACAAAAAAATATTTGCTTAAATGATGATATTGTCTTTGAAAGGGTATAAAACATTACACGAAAAGGTAAAATGCTGGTATTCAGCATTTGCTCCTTTTCCCTAAATGTTTTAAAAAGCTTTCTTGTCCAGGGTAAAAAAACGGGCTTATCATGTAAAATCGGTAAAAGGTCGAAGAATGCAAAGGACGTCCACCTTGCATACCTTTTCTAGCTTTCTCAAGTTGGTCTTCTATCTTGTCAAAGGTTTTGTCTAAGTTGTCCAGTAACGCAACCACACTTTCTTCATTGGTAATTGTTGAAAGGAATTTAGACGAAGATTCAATCTTCGTATCAAGCTCTGCCCTAGCTTTTTCAGATGCTTTCTCCCTTGCCGCTCTCATAGTCTCTGCGTTTCTTTGAAACCTATTGACTTATAACAAGAAAGATCTTGTGAAAAAAGATAGAATGGGTAAGTGGTATTGAAATATAAATATTATAACTCTTTTGTGGTGTAGTATACGGAGAGATAATGAAAAGTAGCCAAGCCAGTGATTGCCTCGTTTTCCTCGTTGGATTTTGTGTCAATTACATATGAGCCATGCTCTGGCAAAAGGGACTTAACGCATCTCCATGATCCATTATAACAGGCAAGTCATCACACAATTATGGACCCATGAAATCCATGTCGTCCAACGACTGACTGGATCATAATGGTAGACTGGTCCTTTGCCATGCAGAAAATTTACAAAAACCAAAAAGTTTCGACTCATGTCAGCCTGCGCGGACTGCGCAGGCTGATATGAGTCGATACTTTGTGCATATGCATTAAGTCCCCTTTTCACAGAGTATGGCTCATATACCGGTAATGCGTCTGAAAATACATGTAAACTTTACAGTACTGCTTTATAGGGTAACGGCTAAAGATATTGATGTACATATAAGTAAATAAACGAAGGATCATATAATGCATTAGCCACTAGAGAGAATAACCCCCCCCCACCTCCCCACCCCCCACAGTATGGATTTGCGGTAGCAACACTTGAATGATTATATGCTGTCATAATGGGCCCGTAAACAAGCATGCAGGAGCCCGCAGAAAAAAAAATGTCCACATTTTTTACTTGCCCCAAATTACTTAATATAAATAAATAAGCAAATAAATAAATAATCTACAAATGACCTTGTTACACTTTACATCCAAATAGTTTATTTCTAAAACATTCTGGCAAAGTGGAAAACTGCTATTAATTGAAACTTTCTCCCATTCTACAAATTTTAATGTTTCTATGTGTTTTAGATCTTAACTTATACTGCTTGTTATTTTGTTTAGGACGTGGTCAGTCCATGACGGTCAGTATGGATTGGCCAAATATACAACATAAAACCTATTTGAAATCTTATAACTCAAAATAGTGATTGCTTTTGAGAAACGAAAGCACGAGAGAGAAAAAGGAGAGAGAGAGAGAGAGAGAGAGAGAGAGAGAGAGAGAGAGAGAGAGAGAGGAGGGGTTGTGGAGTCTAATTTTTTTTTTTTTCAGGAAGTATGACCTTTGCCTATACTTATACTTTGCGGTATATACCTTTAATACATACGCAATCTTTTTATTCAGTATAAAGTCAAAGACGACGGAAAAAATCCACAGTATCAAATATGGCCCCTAATACTGCATGATACCGTCACCCGCGTGCAGACTACTTTCATTTAGGTTCTCGATTTGACTGGACAAAATACTACTTCATAATATTCATTCGCCATTCATGAAATAATGACCAACAACCTAATCATGATTTGTTTTAAGGTCTACGGCCCCTAACTCACATATTAAAAGATGGAAGCTGCCGTCTGATTGGCCTAATAGCCTTTTCAAAAACGTCGATGTTACACGATATTTACCGACGAATTATTGAGTCTACGGCCCCTAACTCTCATATTAACAGACAGAAGCTGCCGAGATTGGCCGAATAGCCTTAACGAAAACGTCGATATTTACCGATGACTTGGGGGTCGTAATCCTTAATTTCCTACCGTTTTCGAACGAAGTGTGGCAGTTATTGACATGTTTTGATGTAAGAATATGTAGGTATATTTTAAGAATAATTATGTTGCAGCAGTTTTACACTGTCCTCTTTTTTTTTTCCATTAAAGCGTATCATAATTGAAATCATATTTAGATACAGGCTGCATACATATTTATATGCCAAATGTTGTCAATGACTTCCTTTGCCAGATACGTGAAAGAGTTTGACTAACTATAAAACGTTGAAAAACAAAGAATAATCAGTTATCTTCATAAATTGTGCACTTCTATTTTCGCATTTCTCTGAGCCGCGCTCTAGGAAAAGGGCGCTTAATGCATCTCCGTGATGCATCATACTAAACAAGTCATCACATGATTATGGATCCATAATATCCATTTGGTCCAACAAACGAATGAATTATGAGGTAATATAGTCGTTGGACATGCAGAAAACTTACAAATAGCAAAAAGTTTCGGTCCATGTCAGCAAATGTATTAAGCCCCCTTTCTACAGAGTATGGATCAATATAAATGCATTTTCTGCTCACCAATATAATCCCTGTTCAACATCTTTGCCATTCGTTCTGGAAATCGAATATCACTGGTACACAACTTCCGATTGGCTAAGACCCCAAACGTGATAGGACCAATAGGGACCTCATTTAAGAACTGTCTCAGGGCATGCACTTCCTGACCTATGGCTGTCTCAACGTCAGGTACCAACTTCGGTCCTTGAAAGGGATACGCAAAGGAACACATGTACATGGAACTAAATAGGATGAAAACTAGGTACTTAGAACTGAGTTTAGAATGATTCGTTTATTTGGGGTCTCCGTGATGCATGATACCAAGCAAGTCATTACAAAACTATGGATCCATCATAGCCACTTTTTTGACAACCGACTTAATCTTGAGGTAGAATGGTCCTTGGACATACAGAAAACTGGCTAATAGTGCAAAAATTTGGCCCAGGTCAGCCTATTTTTCGTAAATGCATTAAGTCCCCTTTTCCTAGAGTATGGCTTTTTTCCCCTAAATTTTTTCCCCGTAATCGGTAGAAAAATTCAAAATGCGTTTCAACAATTTCGTGGTTTAATGGCCCTGAAGGAGGCTCTTGAAAACGTTGTGGGAAAAGGGGAAAATGCTGATCGGAAGCATTTTCCCCTTTTCCATCAATGCTTTCTACATTTTCCAGTACACATACAATCATTAGAGGCGCAGTTCATTTGTAGTCTGCAGATGCTTTCAATCTGGACATGTCTAAAACTTTGTTTTATAGTAAAAAGTTTAACTCTCTTGGTTGTTACACATAAAGGGCTATGGCCCAGTACAGAAGTGTTCTTATTCATAGCTGAGAGTTAATATTCCCGCGCTGATTGGTATCTTTTGTTGTTTGGTGTTTTATATATACCGTTTGTCCCAACCCAAGGCGTCAGATTCTTGCAGTACCAAAGTCTTTTTAAACATTTGGTCAAAATTTGATTGTTCATTTAAGTCGCCTTAGATACAAGATTAGATCTTGTTCTTACACAAAGGCCACCTTAAAATCCCTCTTATTAGAGTATTATTTTAAGGATGAATATCCTTTGGATTTATACGGCGGTCTGTAGAACTGTAAAAAGTAAGATATACCCGAGTCCCAGTGAAGATCTACATAGTCAATTATGGCCTCGGAGTCCGGTATCGTCCGGTCGCCATGCTGAAGTACCGGTACCTGTCCTTTAGGGTTCAATTTCAGGTACCAGCTGGCGTGTTGTTCTCCATTGTAGATATTAACAATGCTGTCTTTGAATGGAATACCTTTCTCGTGTAGGGCTAACACCGCCTGTGAAAGAAATTATTCAGGGAAGTTTTGGTTTATTCAAACATTCAATACAACAAATATCGAATAGTACAGAAAATCAGAAGCTTTTGCGCTTGGCGAAAATCAGGACCGTATTCACCAACCATTCTCTAAGGTCAGCATACTTCAAAAATAATTTATAACTGAATTAAGTAAGGGATAGCCGGCTCATCATCAGTAAAGAGTCGTTAAGAAGGAATATTAAACTTAAAATTTTTGGCAACATTAATTCTAGTTTTGGCATTCATTGTTCTGTTAGTGACTTTAAACCTTGACCGTTAGACTTATGATAATCAACATAACTAGTGCCATATCTTAAGACGGTATGAATCAAATCTACCTGCATTTTATACACAGAACTGTTTTCATTTAGCCGCTATATTGGGCGTTTCAACTCCAAATATATAGTGCCATGCTCTGTGAAAAGGGGTTTCAATGCATCTGCAAAAATATCGGCCAAGGTCAACCAGCACAATTCGCGCAGGCTGACCGGGATTGAAACTTGTCGCTATAGGTCAATTTTCTGTATGTCAAAGTACCAGTGTACCTCAGGATTTAGCCGGTTGTTGGACAAAATTGAGTTTAAGGATCTGTATTTATGTGATGTCTTTCTTGCTATGATGTATCATGGAGATGTATTTTAAACACCCGTTTGCCAGAGCATGGGTCAACTGTAAATTGACCATTTTCGACGGATGAGAATAACTCACTGAACTCCGGAAAGATTTTTTAGCCTGACTGAACAAGCGGACGGCATATATCAAAGATCAGACTGCACGTTCTGTGCAGTCTGATCTTGATCTAAGCCGTCGGAAAAGCCATTTTAATCGCATATTGCGCTGAAATGTTTAAATGTTAGCTGTATAGACTGTTTCAAAAGAGGCAAGCGTTTCCTTTTTTCACTCATATAGAATTACACGTATGTAGATCTATTTTTTGTACACCTTTGGAAGTCACCGCTGTACATAAAGGTCACTTTCCCATGCGTATTACTCATCGCAAAGTGTCGATAGATATACTACAACGTTGGTATTATGTCACCGTATATACACAAAAAAAGTCTTTGGAAAACAACAAAGAACGGGAAGAATGAATTTCGTAATTAATGTATATGAGCCATGCTCTCGCAAAAGGGGGTTTAATGCCACTCCGTGATGCATCGTACTTATGCGTCACAAGTCATCAAATAATTATGGATCCATAAAATCTATTTTGTCTTACAAGCAACTGAATCATGAGGTACACTGGTCCCTTGATATACAGAAAAAAATTACCAAAAGCAAAAAGTTTCGACATAGGTCATCCAGTGCTATTCGCACAGGCTGACCTTGGTCGATACTTTTGCAAGTGCTTAGGTCGGCCTGCGAGACTTCCAGGCTGACCAGAGTCGATAGTTTGTGCAAATGCATTAAACCCCATTTTCACAGAGCATGACTATTGTTTAGGAATCTCACGTATCGTTGAGATCTTAAAGATTTGATTAAATTTGATTTAAGTACTTTTACCAACAGGCCATTTGCTGTTTACTGTTATACTAAGTGACGCACTATCGCCGTGATAATATAAAACTAATCGATGAACCGATTTTTCAGAGCGTGTCAATTGCATGCATCTATTTCGCCTACCACACTGTTAAATACAATTTATGTCTAGAGTTCATGTACACAAAAAATATACAACTTTGAAGCAAGTCTTACCTTTAATGAATAATAGGATCCCGGAAAGTAATGCAGTGTACAGTCCTTCGCCATATTTGTAATTCCGTATCGCGTCCCAAGAGTTGACCAGCCTAATCTTAAAGGTGTTTACACAGCGTACTCTGTAAGGTGGCATATTCACGCCATCACGAGAGGCGTTACTAGGCATAGAATACGCTTAACCCTTACTCTCTTAAATAAGTTGAATAAAACTTTCAAGTCGATAGTAAAAACCCGAACAGCGCTATTTCAAACTTATCTTTTGGAGAGAAATATATCCTTATCGGATAGTGCAGATCCAAGATCAGACTGCACGGAACGTGCAGTCTAATCTTGATCTACACTGTCCGCAACAGGTCAGTGAGTTGCGCTTAGCAGCCTAAGGGTTAAATCCTACCCCCCATGCGGCGTAACCTTGTAGGGGAGAGTGTCAAAATGGGGGAGGGGGCATGGTACAAAGAAACAACTGTTTATAAGACGACAAAATTTAGCACAGCTCCAAATTGAAAGCATTTGCAGCCTAAAAGCTTAGTTCTGCTTAAATGCTTTAAAAGGTTTCAAAACGTTGGAAAAGAAGAAATTAATATTTACTAGCATTTTCTACTTTTCTTACAATGTTTTCTTTAGGGTGGTATAAACTAGGAACTGTTTGGTAAAAGGTTAAAAGATTGCATTTTCTAGTTTAGGGCTTAGCCCCAACTTCCCATGAAAGAGTTCTGACTGACTAACCTTCTATTCGGAAGGATCGAACCACTTACATACGAATGAGCCTTGCTCTGTGAAAAGGGGGTTAAATGCGTTATCAAAAAGTATCGACTCAGGTCAACCTGTAGACTGGTATCAGTCCGTTAGGTAGAGCATTTTCATTAAAAAAATCATCAAATAAAACTGCAAAACAAATAGACTAGTGCAATGTTCTGAATGTCTGATTTAACGTATTTCAGATGAAGGACAAATAACAATACATATTTGTGTGAATTTACTATAGTTGTGTACCTTGTTAAGTAGAATGACTCAAAGGCAGGGCTAATCAACCTGTGCAATTCGAAACTTTTTCCAAATGGTCAATTTTCTACATTTCATGAAGAATCGACCTCATGATTCAGTCGGTTGTTATGATAATGTGACGATTTGTTTAGTATCTTCCATCACGGAGATGCATTAAAGCCCCTTTTTACAGAGCATGACTCATATGTAATGGCGTCCGTGGTTGTGAGGTAGAGCGTCGGCATCGTAACCATAAGGTCCCGAGTTCGATACCCGGGAGTGGGTGTCAACTTTGGAATTGCTAATTGCCCATACATTCGGCGCGAGTACTGGTGTAGTTTCCAGGAAGCAGAATCGAGAGAGATTAGTATAAGTTGTAAGAACTTGATTTCTCAATTGATGTAAAATAAATATGTTTAAACTAAATGTAAGGCGTACTAAACTTTTAGATCGAGAAAAGCCAATAATTTTGGTAAATAAATTCAAGGAACAGTTGTTGCAAGTTGTCATTCGAATAAGATAACGAGTGGCCGTATTCCCTTAACATTGTACAAATGATGGATAGATTTTTCAATCTGAGTACATCATTTAAATCATTAATCGACGTCTCAGCTTTGTAATACAAGGGTCCTAAAATGGCCGCTTTTAAAAAGAACTTCAATAGTGGCCAGTAATAAACAATGCAAGTGTTAAAATGCATTTAAATCTAAATCATACTTTTTAAGAGTATTGAAAATGTGAAGATGGCAATCTGTAACTGTATGGTCGGTCCAAGTGTTAGTCGTTATTCCGACAAGATTCACTCCTCTCTCACTGCTGACGATTGCTTCGACGATGATTATGTGGGAAAGCAGTCAGTGGGTTGGAAAAAATATTGTGGTAAAAGAACCTCCAGGAAAGCACAGATAGGTGCACTGGCCGCCGCGATATATTACTGAAATAATGTCGAGAAATGCGGTAAACATCATACAATCAATCAATTAACCAATCAACCAAGTGTTAGTCGCTGGAAGTTACATGAATTTATAAGATACATCCATACTCGCTTTAAGCCTGTTTTTAACCGATTTCATCCTTACTTTTATCAACCTATAATCATCCTTGTATCTTCATGGCAAATGTGGTTGCAAGGTGGCAAAGTTTACAACCAATAGAAAATGCATTTCATTTTCTTGATGCCATCAAAAAAATCACTGTTTAGAAGTTTACGGTTTTAAATCGAAGATTTCCGATATATGTATTTATCCATTACACAATATGAATTTATGTCGATAATTTATCTATCAAATTTTACAGGTTTTTACTCTCTGGCTGTAAAGATATATCTGTAAAAACTAGGTAAAAAGTAAACGAAAAATAGAGCGACCTGGAAACTTTTTACCCGCTTTCAATTTTTATTCTGCTGCCAGGAACTAACTCTGGGACGGACTGTACAATATCAGATAACATACTTTTAAACTGTATTATTTAAAATTTGAATACATTTCAAAACCTGCATTGTGGTCGTTAATGGGGGCTTAAGACGACTGTTTTCGTCATATTATGACCTCATTTGAATATAGGAAAGTGAATTTCAGAACTTTGTTCTGTTTACCAAATATACAGTTTTGGACAATAAGAGAGCAATTCAGTTGATGTTTCTTGTGCAGGTTAGATTAAAAAAAAAGGCTGCATAATTAAATCTTATATCTATACCGTCTTACATTTTCTGAGGTAACCTGACAAAAGCATGGACAAGTTGGCTTCTTTAAAAAAGAAGCCAGGAGAGGTCAGCATCAATGTTTACAAATACTTTATTGGCTATTAATTTCGATATACAAACAAGTTGGACATTCAATGAATAAGGAGAGAAAAAAAGCCGCAGCGTAGAAACCTCTCATGCAGTACATGGCAGTCACGCGACCTTCTTCCCGCGTTTCCAAGTCGCGTGATCTTTTCTCGGGTTGTTCTTTCTCTTTTTTTAACGAATTTTTTTTTTCCTTTTGCTTGGATTATTCAGCTTAATAAAAAAATACAATTATGAGAGAGGACGTTTGCAATCAAATCAATAGAACAAATCTCTTTTGAAATCCGTCAAATAAAAACAAACCACGTCTATTTCCTATTTCGGTTTTTTGATTTCGGTTTATTTATAAAACTATGACGAAACAGACTGTGTATCAGAATAATTTTGCAAAGAAAATGGATTTAGACAGCAAATTCTGTGGCAGTCTGCCTTTTAAACTCACCACTGTTGGAGAGGTCTGATGACCTCTCCAATGACACTGCATTCCGTGGTCTTTCAACTGCGTCACTAATTGTATTTTGCTGCTGAGGGATCAAATACAAGACAAGGTAGAATGCCGTTTTCTTTTGGCAGACTCGACAGCTATCTGAATCAGTTTCATTACAGGGAATTTTCTGCACCTAATGAATCAGTCAGTTTTTAGGCAGAACAGGCCCATAGTATGTGAGAAAAAGCTTGGTAACGCGATATGAAGTTGCATTAAATCTCATTTTCCCAGAGGGCCGCTCAGTTAAACTGAAAGTCAAGTCACATCAAATTTGTCATCTCCGAATACTTTGAATATGTAGAATGTCTAACATGTCGTCTGGTAAAGAATTAAGATAAAGGCTTTGCCAGGTATTTTGGGAGGTTTTCAGACGTCTCCATGGCTTTTCTCATCGCGGGCCGTTGACACAGCCGAGTGAAATATTCCGTTTACATTTACTCGTTTAGCACTGGAAAAGTATCGTTCATCTATTCCGAGTGAATATATCCTATACAGAAAGATGGCCGCTGAAATATCTGCGGAAGTGAATGAGTTGCCACACAGCCAGAAAGCATCTTTTGAAGAAGAGCCTGGGGGAAAAAAAAACGCTTTGAAATCATATGCCGACACCTATGATTTGAACACTCCCATATTTAAACGGTCTTGAGTAAGAAGGATTTTGAAAACGTTGTTGGGAAAAGGGGAACGTACTGGTAACAAACTTTTTCTCCCATAACAACACGATATTTCCTAACTTTTCAATCAAACATTCCACCACCACTCGAGTCAGATTCGATTTGGCGTCTGCAACTGTCGTTAATTTGATCTAGGCTGCAAATAGACAACAAGTAGTTCTAGTAATAAATAGACTATAGTATAGTTCTTAAGCCCTAAAATTTTAGCCAAGCTAATGTCTGCATATACCATTACATCTTTTTCGATCTTTGACATCGAGTATAAATATTAAAGCCACGCTCTGCCAAAAAGGAGGTATAATGCATCTCGGTAATTCCTTATCCCAAGCAAGTAATCACACAATCATGAATCTGTGAAGTCATTTCGTCTAACAACCGGCTGAATAATGTGGTACATTTCTCATGTGCAGACTGCGCAGGCTCACCTGAATCGATACGTTTTGTAGATGTATAAAGCCCGCCCATCTTTTCACAGTGCATGGGTCGATTATTCCTTAGCAAATCATTCAACGTGAACAAGAGGGTATGAAGTTAGGTGCTAAATTAGCTATCAAGTTCTTATAACCATGAAAGAATGTTCACAGAGTTTTGTAAGAACTACTTTTGTAATAATATGGTTTTTTGTCATGAAATTTTAGATTTTGCTTGATCCTTCAATACTCACCCATATATTTCAAACTGGACGACATTATTTATATGAGCCATGCTCTGTGAAAAAGGGGGCTTAATGCATCCGCGAAAAATATCTACCCGGGTCAGCCTGCGCAGTCAGCGCAGGCTGACCTTGGCCGAAACTTTTCGCTGTTGTCAATTTTCTGTATGTCCAAGGACCAGTCTACCTCGTGATTTAGTCAAATGTTAAGTTAGGTTTTGGCCACCGCTCTCGTTCAGGAATGGAAGAACATTCATGATACAATGATTTTACGTTATGTAAGGTCTATGCGACGTCGAATAATTGCCTGTATCGACAGCAGAGGTGGCCATACAAGATATTGATTGAAAAATTACAAGAACTTTAAGAAAAACCTAACTTTAATGTTACCTTAGTCTTTGAGTACTTTTGCAACTTTGTTTTTAGTACCACCTTCATTTAAATTGCAAAAACCTAAGCTTAAACTTTCTGTTTGTCAAAATCTGATTAGCCTGGCATTTTCTACAGACTCTGAACTAAAAAGTATGATACAAAATTTGTTGGTCTACAGTAAAACATGCGACGAGAAATAAAAGAAAATTAAGTGCACACTTATTTATGGAACTGAGTATAGTTTGATGCGGCAGTAAACCTGTGTAGTGTATCTCGGGTCCACTTTCTTGCCAGTTACATGAATGCAAGGCGAAGGTCGTACACAGTCACATGACAAGTATAATGCGGTATCCTCGATTGAACGAGTGGATAGGAGCCAAGTCCAAATTACATTTTCTATCCATCGTAATCTATGCAATCTCGCAACTGCCAGGTGTAATATTTGACATGAAGCCACAAGAACGACTATAGTTTGATAAAATATCAAAGAAATGGGTTATATTTGGCTTAAAATGAGTAAACGGGTATCTTTAAACTGAAGTGCAATACTACTCGTAGCCTGGGTCCAGACGCAAATAATTCCTTAATCATTCCTTGTCGCCGTCTATTTATTGGGGGTACAGATAGGTCTTTGATGACAATCATCTGCTAATCTGATTCTTAATTATTTTGACAAAGAAACGTCTGAACAAATAAATGAGGAAAATGATCAGTCTGGAACCAAGGCTGTACTACTGGTGGAAGCGTAGGCGTAATGAAGAAATGGCTGCGAAATGTGACAGCCAAACACTCCCTCCTCAAATATGTACCAGCGTATCGTATTTGATGAGAGACCACTTCAGAGTTGTTGAAGTATTTGGATAGAATTGAAGCAGGTCTTTTGAAATATCGTATGCCACAGTCTGTTACACTCGCATGTGTTTCTTTTGGCAAACTCCGCTTTCCTACAAATAATATACATGTGAGCCGTGTTCAGTGAAAAGGGGACTTAATGCACCTACTTGACGCATTACACCGATCAAGTCTTTACATAATCAAGGATTCTTCAAAGCCATTTTGTTTAACAACCAAATGAATCACATTCAGTCAAAATAGTCAAAAGCAAAAAGTTTTGTTCTGCCCGGACTTTGGCTTTCAAATACAAAATCATCCTCCCCCTTTTGAGCCATATATAAATGTATGCCCTGTCTGCGATTGCTTTTAATTCGGACCAGTCTAGAGTTTTGTATTTAGATAAAGAGTTAAGCTGTGTATTAGCGGGCGTATACGTACCTTGCTACCTTCGTAATAGTCAGCTCTGCATGTGCTTGGTAGAACCTGAAGATGCTGAACACTATTTTTTTAGATGCAATCTTTTTGTTAGACAGAGACTACACTTGTTTAATTCTATTCAGCACCTTAATCCGTTAAAAGTAAATGATCTACTTTTTGGTAAACCATCCTTAACAGAACGAGAAAATTTGGAATTATTTGTATCAGTCCAGGAGTATATTCAACAAACTGGCCGATTTACTTGATATAAGTATGTTTTGGAACGTTCTGATGTTTCTTTTCATTATGCTGGAGTAAATGGACAAAAGCTCTGTCTGTCTGTCTGTCTGTCTGTCTGTCTGTCTGTCTTTCTGTCTGTCTGTCTCTTTCTCTCTCTCTCTTTCTTGTGCATTGTAATTAGTTGTGTGAACACTTGTATATTTACATTGTAGGGGGAGGGTCGATCTCTAAGTTGTAATAACTTGTGACCCAACCTCATTTCCACGTAAACTTGAGGGAAAATAAATATGTTTAAACTAAACTAAACATACCTTGCTCTTCTCTCGTAAGCATTCGTGACATCATTTCCGGTAAGCGTGGCGGTTTGATAAGAAGATTTGGATTGGCTATTGCACCAAAAGTTATTTTATCAATCGGGATTGTGTTCAATTTGTGTCTGAATCTATCTACATCCTTCCATAGATCGGTCTGGACATCTGGTGCAAGCTTTGGATCTGAAAAGAATGAAGTATTCGTCGACTCAATACTTCGAGCAGACGCTTTCAAAAATGGTAAAACAAGAGGTTTGCTTGTGGCCAGGAAATTTTCTTTTTGATACACTTTTAATTATGTCATAGTTACGTGTATCTAGAATTCTCATAAGTTGAGCAGCTGACCGTACCTGATACTAGGGGTGTAACGATACATCGGACTATCGATGGATCGCGATGGCGAGCGTGTCGATGCTACTGCATCGATTGTTCAGTTGAAAATCGATAACTATCGCCGATAGTTACCTCAAATATCGATAGTGTCGATAGTTTCACTGACAAGAAAGAGAGAGAAAATACCGCAATTCGCTAATGTATTCGGACGCCCTAAAAGTTCGGACACGTTAAATTATTTACAAAAATAATTTATTTTTAATCCTTTCTCTGAGACACTTCCAAAAGCAAATTTTCCTATATATACGGACATTCTGTAACGTAAATTTCCCAAAATAATTGACAGGTAATTTTTTTGAAATATGTTTTCATTAATGATCGGCTGCATAATATTCATTTCTGCATGGCAATGTTCATCGTTACGAAAACGAATCCTTCGAGAGCTGATTAACTCAGCGGTAATTTTAAGTCATGAAATTAGACCAAAATGATTCCAACTGGTGTCTTTGTTAAAAACTTCACACCAAAGCGAATAGTGTGGATTTAGATCAAAGATCAGACCAAACAGTCTGCCTACAGTCTAATCTTAATCTACACAGGCCGCCAAAACAGCTAAAAACCATAACCATGCGTGTTGTCCCTCCATAAGCAAAGAATAAATCAACTATGAAAAATGAATACTAAACCTCGTTCCTTCTTTTCTTTATTTATCAATAATCCATTTCGAATGCATTCCTTTTTATGTCGGCTGCAAGGAATTATTTTTAGAAAACAGCCAGACTTTTTTATGCTGACTACACAAAACATGTGACACGACTGGGGTGTTCTTGAAACAGCTATATTACTAAATGCAAAAAGGCACTATCAGCTGGTCTAAATCGTGCATGAAATAGGCTTATTGCGTGGTCACTTTGAATTGATTGGAGGTCGACCTGCTGCCAGATATAAGTTTCTTGGAGCAGACCAGTTTAAGCGTGTAAATTAAACAGGCGCGTTACAACCCTGTCGCTTCGAATGATTTGCATGTTACGTCATACCCCTTATCCAAGTTTTACTTCAAACATTTGTGTACCCACGACAGGCCTACAGGCATCTTGTAGACAGATGGCTTGTAATATAGATCTACATTTATGGTCTTTCAAATTTACTCTACTGATGGCAAGATGGCGATTTTCAAAGCGTTGTCGGATGGTGTAGATAGACATCAGACTAAACAGAACATGCTGTCTGATCTTGGATCTATACCATCCACTTCTGTACTATGACTTAACTCGTATTAGAAAGCTACTCCTTTCTCGGGCAAATTAACAGTGTTCCCACTCGCACAAATTATTGCGTAAATCACGTTATAGAATTGAAATTCACGTAACAAATTCTGGTTACACCTCAGACTTCACGCAAGAAAATGCATGGACAAAAAAGGCCATTATCTGCTTTTCTTGTGTAAAATGACAGGTTTTGAAGTTACTTGTTACCCTTATTGACAGAGTCACTTCAGATCGTCTTTTCAGCTTTTAAATGACTTTAAGCAGTAGATTTATACAAATATCTTAATATAACACTTTTTTGTTGCCAATCATCAATATGGAATGCTTTACGTTTTGTTGGGAACCATTACTGTCATACCCTCTAATATGGAATCTTACCCCCAAATTCACAGCTCAGGGGGGTAAGTGTACCCTTGAAATAGAAAGCTTGAGGGAACACTGGTTTAAAACATATGTATTTCAATATTAAAAATATGGCGAAACTATATGTATAGGTCTACTACAGTTTTGACTCCTTCACCGGTACTGTAAATAGATCTAAATTTGTCGGATTTCATCTTATCGTTTTGGATACACATACAACAAGGTAAAACCTATTATTTCGGCCACCCCCTTTTTTTCAAAGATTTGGAGGCTAAACAAAAAAAAGTTTTTTTTCTGTCTGAATATATACGCGCCAATTATGGGTAAATCTAGATAAATTCTATCAACTCAAAAAAAATACAACTTAAAAGGGCTCCTATTTAAAAGGTGACTTCTTTAACCCTTTACTGCACGACAAAATGTTAGACCTGTCCGAATTGAAAGCAATTGCAGATGACAGTTTCATTGTGGCTCATATGAAATGATTTTTCTTTGATAGGGTAGAAAACATTGTGGACAAAGGAGAAAATGCTGGTAACCAGCATTTTCTCCTTTTCCCACAATGTTTTCAAAAGTCTTCTCTTTCAGGGGCGTTAGAAGTCGTCATTGTGTGGTAAAGGGTTAAAAGTTTAAAGTTGCTTTTTATTAGGTGTGTTTATGAATCATCAGTATTTGTCGGCATTTTGTGCTTTGTATGCTGTTGTATATCAATCAGACTTAAAAGTTTACTTCTTCAAAAGTTTAGAGTAATTAGGTATGTTAAATTGTTTGTGAACCATCTGCATTTAGAAAAAATAGTCCTTGAAATTTATTGAGCATCATGCATTTAACTCTATTTTCCCCTTTATTTGCTATTCAAAACATGTACTCAGGTAGAATTTAAACTACTCAGAGAAAGTATTAGTATAAAACTTCGTTTCAAGATGTCATTTGGTGAAATTCATCTCTTGCAATTCATCCAATAGTATTGCAATAGTATTGCAATAGTAACAGGCAATATCAATACTATTGCAATAGTATTTTGTCCAATGTCAATACTATCGCAATAGTAGATTTTGGCCTCAATAGTCAACCCTACCTGATACGGTTCCAAATAAGGTATGATGATGGAAACCCGTGTGATGACTTCTTTCGCCTTGGTTTCGGGTTTGACTCGTCAAACGTTTCGCCGTAATGGCATGCTCATAAAAGAATATTACTACCTGTATCAATATTTGTTTTAATTTCTTAACGTTTTCGAGTGAAAATGTAAAAAATTGCAGTGCTTTGTTGCTATTATTATTAATGTTGTTGTAAATTTCCATGGGCATGTATTTGTTTCAGTCTTGCGAGATGTATTTTTTCCAACGCAGCTCAAAGAAAGTACAAGGCCCCCTTCATAACATACCACGGTTATTAAAAGCTTCTGCTGCAATTTTATCTATTATCAGTATGTTTCAACCAGCTAAAAATTACCTTGTGGGAACAGTTTATCCAGGTATTTTATGATGTCGTCTGATTCCGGAATAAACTTGGCGCCATGTTGAAGAACTGGTACAGTACACTTGGGATTTATTTTCATGAACCATTGTCGAGTCTGGTCGTCTACGGGTAAATTGATAAGTTTCTCCTTGTAAGAAATTCCTTTTTCATGAAGGGCAACTATAACCTGAAAAAATAAAGTTATCATTGTAAATCGTCTTTTACAAATCGAGTAATTCGGTATGCTGATCATTTGAGCCCAGTTTTTAACATTTTATTGCAACTATCCAAGCTTTCCAGGAGTTTCTTTTATCAATTGTTCGCATAATATTCATCCCAAGCAACCGGTTGCTTTCCCACAATACGACCGTCTAAACAATGATCAGCGATGAGAAAATGATTAGTGCGATAGAAAACGAGGACAAAAGTTTTGCACCTGACATAATGATATGAAAAACGTCTGGTGAACAAACATGCCAACTGTAAATTTGGTCTGTGAAATGTAGGCGCAGAGTGAGAGAGGGAGTAGCGAAAAAGAAAGAACTATTTAAACTGTCTTCTTAAAACGCATACATTTTTAGATATTATGTAAAAGATATTATGATAGCTCACAATCCAAACAAAATACACATTTCAACTGCCGGCTTTTTCCATGAGTATTTACAATGTTTGATTACCAGATGGAATTTAGAAACTGTTGTTCACAATCCAAGATGCTTACTTCAGCTTTTAGTTTTCACCAAACGGTCCTTCGACAAAAACTAAAGGATTACTTTCAGAAACAATCAACGCTAAGATTAAAACAATTTTCTTCAATTACACAAAATAGATTTGCACATGTAGATATATACAAACCACTAACATGTGAATTACGATAACACTCAGAGAAAAAGTAGAACCTTAAAGCACTCGCACATAGTTACAATCACTGTTTCAAATCAAAGCGTTGAAAACGCTGATGTGTCATTTGTCAAGGAAGCCATTGTGTGGAATTAATAATTAAAAAAAAAAAAAAGAGAATTATTATTCAAATATTGACGTGAAAGTCAACCTACTAAGCAAATAAATACCTCTTTTTTGGTTAAAGGGAGAGTACTGGTGCCAAAGTTTGGATTATTTGTGTATTAATGGTCTCCCTTTGATCATTCACAGAAGGTGTCATGAATAATGTCCCTTGACGGTAGGATACATGATTTATGACAATAATCATATAATGCATTTAAACTATTCTGAAGCTTAGTAGCATTTGGCGCGAAAATTACAATGTCATCAGCATATACGAGGGCAATTCAAAAATAACGTAGACAATCAATATTACTTAGCTGTTTAATGTGATATTTTCATGACTTTCTAATACAGCGTAGCCAAACATTTTTACAGCTTAGGTCTAAAATATCTCGGACATCGGTTTGCTGGTTGTCTAGATACACCATGTTATGCTATATTACCATAGTGACCACGGCGCAGTATAAATTTTGTCGCCCAATGTTATCACCATCATTTTGGAAGACTCACCCTAAAGCTTTTTCAAATCCTCACCCTTGCACTCTATACAACGTCTGTACCTGTGGATCCATTCTTGGAAAATGTTTTTGTACCAATTCTTTTCGATCCCAGCTGATATGATTTTGGTTACATACTTCAATTCCTCGGTAGTGTTCATTCTGTCGCTTATGCTAATATAAGTTTCTTGTCAATTTTTCGCCTTCTTCCCTGTCCTGTATCGTCCTCTACAGATGTTCTTTCCTCTGAAAATGTCAATGCCGCTTGTAGACTAAGGCTCGGCACACTTTTGGCTTCAGCTCTGCTTTTTCCAGCATCTCTCTCGTCTCAGTAGGTGTTTTTCGGAGTGCAACACAGAACTTTATCATCAGACGTTGTTCTGTGGCTTCGGACAACATCATGTTTTTTTCTCCGAAACAAATCTGGTTGCTTTGGTCAGTAAACAGTTTTCAAATAACCCTTACGAATTTGACCTTGAAATTCAACACAAACAATGACGTAAGATCGTGCTAAATGTATGTGCACTTTTACAACGCTTTGCAACTGTATTTTAGTAGATATGAGCTCAGTCATGCGATGTAAAAAGTCAGATGTCAAAATTCTAGGGGTTGCGCCGTGTGTCTTAACTTCTGTTGCTATAACAGCCATAGTTTTGAGTAAAATGTAAGGATATCATAACCATATTAATTAATGAACTGGAATTAAGTTGCACATTATCTATACCAATTTTTATAAATTTCCATCGAGCCTAAGTGCAAATATTAGAAGTGCCTACGTATTTTTTGAATGGCCCTCGTAGAATTAGGAAAATCTTGAAAGTATTAATATCAATGCCTGAAATACCATTTCTGACGAAGACATCCTCAATGTCATTTAAAAACATGGCGAATAAAAATGGAGATAAACACTCTCCTTGCCTTACTCCTAGGGAGCAATCGAAGCTTTGACTTAATTCGTTCTTATATTTCACTTAGACTTAACAGATAAGTACATAGATCGAATAAAATCTAGGACATTTCCACGTAATCCCAATTTTATAAGTTTGTACTAAAGATTTTCTCTTACTACATAATCAAAAGCCTTGGTAAAATCAATAAAGGCACAAAATAACTATTTTCCACTATTAATAATATGGTTGATCAAACCATGTAGGACATAAATATTATCAACAGTACTCATATTTGCTCTAAACCCAGCTTGCACTTCGATATAAATACTATATTCTTCGGCCCAACTATTTAACCTATTGTTTAAAGCGCGAGTAAACAGTTTACGTAAAGCACTAAGAAGAGAAGGGTACCAATCCAAGAAGAAAAACTGCGTAATTCTTTAGTACCATTAAAAACCGATTGTCTCCCTTTGGTTCTGGACTAGCGAATTTCAGCACACTCTTGTGGACTGTAGTGGAAATCAGGCCTGTATGTAGCCTGTCATGGCAGTCACTGCAATATGTATCCAAGCATGCCTGGAACCGTATTCACCGATCATTCTCATTCTCAAGAATTTTGTAAATGTCAAAGTAACGCAGTATCTGACTGGCTAAACCAAATAGTGCAGCCAATCAGAAATAGTGTTACACAGACCGATCGGGACAATGCCTTTGTATGATTTAATGTTTGCTGAGGGCTGGAAAAAAGGTTAGCTCATTAATCCTCCTATTTTGTGATTTGATATGAGCCATGTTTGTGAAAAGGGGGCTTTATGCATGTGCAAAAAGTATCGACCCATGTCAGCCTGAGCAGTCCGCGCAGGCTGACGTGGGTCGAAATTTTTTGCTATGTATTTGCAAATTATCTGCATTTCCAAGGACCAGTCTAACTCACGATTCAGTCGGTTGTCAGACAAAATGACTTTTATGGATCAATAATCATATGATGACTTGCTTGGAAACATGCAGCTCGAAGATGCATCAAACCCTCTTTTGCCCGACTCATATATGGCTTGCAACACGCGAAAAGGGGCATTCGGACTTTTGCGTAAAGTGTCGTCCCGGATCAGCCTGCGCAGTCCGCGCAGGCTAATCCGAGACGGCACTTTACGACTACATTAGATTTTGTTCTTCAATAGACTTGCGCAAAACAGAAAATTACATAAAAACGGAAAGTGTCGTTTCGGATTAGCCTGCGCGGACTGCGCAGGCTGATCCGAGACGACACTTTACGCAAATGTCCGAATGCCCCTTTTCGCGTGTTACAGGCCAATTATAGGAGACAAAAAGAATAGAGAGGAAATCCAAATGAATACCATATGCTCGGTGGTATTGCAGGACTATAGTAGCCCAAGGGTCTCGAATTGTTGTATTTGGTTTGACCAAACGTCTTTTCCAAGCATTTATAAAAGTAAATGCGATAGGGTTCTCTTACCGCTGACAATTTTTTCGGCTTTGTCTATGAAAATAAAGTGGACTATACAGAGACACTTCAGAGCCCTGGCCTAGCGCGGTCGGGAAAAAACCAAGGACACGTATGAATAAGTAAGCTGTTGCCGTGAGAGGACTGAAATAATGTTGAAATGTACAAATTAGTAGTTCACGGAATGCTTAAAATAGGTGTTTGCCAGCCGACAGCAATAGAACGTAAAATATATGTGACAATTCTGATCAGTAATATTCATTATCAAGCTTTAGATATCAGTCATCATGAAAAACAGAACCTACCAACCTTTTAAAAGAGTGTTAAAAAATAAAAATATTATTTGCTGTAACTTTTGCAATTTTGGTAATTGCACTGAAACATATTGTCAGATATTATCAATAATATTCATACTTTAAAATGGTATGAATAAGTCGTATGAAATATGCCTGCATTATAACTATCAATTGTTTAATTTTGGCTGCTAGTGGGCGTTTTATTTTTTCCATTTTTGATATTCAGTTTCTTTACCTGAAAACTTTTAGTTACAATCTGAGAGACACTTTACGATGCATGGTTTATTATCATTAGATCCATAGTGGCCTTATAATTATGAAATACATGTTGTGTAATTCAGTGTTATGTTATTCATTATGTGGTGATATTCTCAGCTCAATCCCCATTGTACAATAGGCATCAAAAGCATTCAAAATTTCACCAAAGAGATAGTATTGCATCTTATTGTTGTGCTCGCATTTATTGTACACGTATTGATCCCGTAGGGTTCAAACTATTATCCTGATGAACCGATAGAAATAGCCCGAAAGCTTGACTTTCTACTCAAATACGAAATTTAGCAAAGTTAAAACATGTGTAGCTGACCAGAAAATGTCGACTCCGCACGGGTGTGGAGACTGATCTTTGTACACCCTTTTCGTAAGGGGCTTTAGCTACCACGATACTATTAATGCCACCTATTTTTACGGAACAGCATTCGATCTAAATTGATATTTGACAAATGGAAACTTTAATGTCCTATACACGTTGCATTGAGATGCACGTAATAATCATTTCTACTAATCCTTTTATCTGCCGGTGTGGGACCATGGATTTATTTTGAGGAGAGTATAGGCCAAGATATGTGTGCAGTCTGACCTTGGTCGACACTATCCGCTCCTCTGTAAACGATTCATGTGTTAATGATTTTGTAAATAACTACTCACTTTACTTAATCCAGTTTTGTTGTAATGGTAAACAATATCAACTCAGCAGGATAAGGATTAAGGGATTTACGATTGCTTCTATTCGTCGGTGAAGTAACGACGTATGAAATTTTCGTAATAATAAATTGGAGAATTTGCTTCAGAACCATGAGCCTATTGAGCAAACCCATTTGTCGATGGTAATCTCTGATTTTAACATGATTGATCACATGTTTAGTGCTTTCAATGAGCAAATATTGAGGGGCAATATCAGGAACGTTTTTTTTTTTTCATTTTGAGAGGAAAAATGAATTGCATTGCACAAGGTTTTTTTTTAATATTTCACTGACGGAAAGAAATATGCAATTAGGAATTGCACCTCTGATTTTCTTATTAAACCTTAAACGGCTAGAGAAAAAAATCAAATGAAGCTTTCGAGCAAAAAGTGAAAACAGCTTTTCAGCGACTTTAAGTTCTTTTTGCCGGAAAGGTCTTACCATATAGAACAGTTTACATTCAAGATAAGACTGCGTGTTTTGTGTCATCTGCTCTTTATCTACACTGAACTCAAGAGCACATTCAGTTGTGTTGACTCTTTACGAAACGACGAAATATAGACTTGTTCAAATTGAAAGTACTTGTTAACAACAAGATAAAATTAAAGTGACTCAAAAATTGAAATTTGATTTGAGAAGGGTTGAAAACATTATGGGAAAAGGGGAAAATGCTTGTTACAGCATTTTCTCATTTTCCCACGTTGTTTTCAACTCTTTCTCTGGGTCATTAAAAGTCGGGATTGTGTGGTAAAGGGGTAATCTTAAAAGCAGTACATGGAATAAGTCCCTATAATAGCATGTAGTCTTGGAGGTTCTTTCCGGTATTAGGCACGTCACTTGGCTTCGACCAACTTGCTGCTTTCCCAGATATTTATTCCGTCGACGTGATATGGCTGAACTATTGTTGTCAAAGGCACTGAAGAGGCCTATTTAGTTGTTGTTGTTGATGATGTTGTTGTTGTTGTTGTTGTTATCGTCAGTTTATCCTTTATTATACCCCGTCGCACCAAACTCGTTCTAACTCCGTTCCGAAAATTTTTGCCAAAGACTTAAACTGTATTCGGACGAAGTACACGTATTCGCAACCTTTTACGATCTGTTTACGAACTTAATGGACGGGTTAGGACGGGAAGGGTACTCCAGAACTTTGAGTCTGCTCAAATTTTTTTGCCGTCCATCCCGTCCTGTAATTAGACGGAGTGACAACGTACTTAAACGAGATGGACGTACTGCAAACGGAACTGCTGTACTTCGATCCTATTGAAGACGCAGTGCTGTCGGGCATCAATTGGTAGCGCTTTTGCACTTTACCGACTGAAATTACACGTCCTTTCCCGACCGCAGACCGTTTTTGGATTTTGTTGACTGGGGTAAGACATTGTAGGTACAGGTTTGGTGAAACAGGGGCTTCAGGCATTATTAGGCCAAAATTACATGTTCTTCCCCGACCGCAACGCGTTTTCCGATTATGTCAAGACGGGGTAAGACGTTCTAAGAACTAGTTTTGTGTGACGGGGGCTTTAGTAACGTAAATAAAAGTCTTAAAAAAAGGAAAAGTAATATAATAATAATAATAATAAATACATAGAGATTGTTTATTTATTTATTAAATTATTGTTTTTCTTTGCAATAATATAGAAATTTCACGTCTTCACTCAGTAAAAATGTGCAAATTTTGGCTTTTGAAAAAAAGTGATGATCGTTTCGCAGTCAGTAAGTCCTTCTATTTATTAGGCCTACATCAAATAAGATGTCACCTTACTGATTTAAATACGAATCCTTGTTATCGAAGCGTTATATTGATCATGTGAATATTTGGGAAACTCTAACGCGAAATCTAGAAGGCTACGTAGCCCATAATGAGATACATGTACCTTTGAATGCTTTTTTTCCCCCTTACTTTTGTCTGTTTTCCTTACCGATGATTCCTTAGCTATCGCCTGAGTTGTTTCAGTGATAAAACAATTTTGATGTTTGGTGGGATAATGAAAATCTGAATAGCTCCCGTAAATACATGTACCAGCAATTTCATTTAGCTCTTTGTACAACGACAAAAATTACACTATTCCTAATTCATGACTTTTGCAAGTGACATATCAGACTTGGCCGAAAGAATGAGTTTTGTCTTTGAATGGTAGAAAACGTTTTTGGGTAAAGGAGAAAATGCTCGTTTGCAGCATTTTCTCTTTTTCCCACATTTGTTTCACAAGCACAGTAAATGTCTGGTAAAGGGTTAAAACTTACACTCATTCCTGGTGCATCATTTAATAACAATTTCTTAACATTTGATTCAATTTCAAGATTACATTCCGATTGACTGTGACGGTCTGTGATTTGGATGGCTATTTATTTATTCATTACAAAATTCGATTTCAATCTTAAATGGCCGTTATATGCCGCCCGTGCCTTTCTCTTTGAAGCACAATGAGGTCCCGTATTCAATTACCGTTATATGTAATCATTGTTGTCTTATCCTAAAAAAGTTCTAAACGTCAAAGTGACGCGATTTCTGATTGGCTAAACCGATTGCTTTGACTAAAGTAAATGGTACATCCAATAAAGACTTGCTTTAATTTCTAAAATTTAGGATAAGACTTGGATACAAATAAGAACTGATGATGAATACGGACCCCAATATCTCTATGAGATTACACGAAGGCAGTGATCGATATTTTGAAAATAGAAGTTTGAAGGCTTTTGGCCGGCGAATGATTTGCATTTATATTTCTTTGGCAACCTTGTATTACCATCTTATCTCAGCTGACGCCTGTCTCGTTAACCCATTACCCCAGAAATACGAAAATTTAAGAGATTTTACAAGTACCATTTCTCGGTAGTATTTTGAAATCTTAAATGGTGGTATCGCACTGTTCCGAAACCAAGACCAAGGTCTGTATTCACCAACCATTCTTAATTTCATTCTGAGTCTAATTCTAGATTTAAGAAAATAACACAATCATTTGGTTTAGCAAATCATTTGTTGTGTTACTTTCAAGTTTTTAAAGTTCTTGAGAACAACACTAAGAATTTTCTTAAGGGTGGTGGTGACAATGAACCAAGCTGGCAGCACTATAAGGCCTGCAACACGCGAAAAGGGGCATTCGGACATTTGCGTAAAGTGTCGTCCAGGATCAGCCTGCGCAGTCCGCGCAGGCTAATCCGAAACGACACTTTCCGTTTTTATGTAATTTTCTGTTTTGCGGAAGTCTACTGAAGAACAAAATCTATTGTAGTCGTAAAGTGCCGTCTCGGATTAGCCTGTGCGGACTGCGCAGGCTGATCCGAGACGACACTTTACGCAAATGTCCGAATGCCCCTTTTTGCGTGTTGCAAGCCATAAGTAACAGGACAATTTGTACCTGGATAATTGGTACTAAGGGTACGACGAGAATCGATATCATGCAACTGGTACCCAGAACAACTCATACCTAGGAATATTGGTACTCAAAACAACTCATATCATACCCGGGACATTCATAACAGGGCAATTTGTATCGGGGGCAATTTGTACCCAGAATAACTGGTATTCAGCCAACACAGTTAATGATTAAGGATTCTTTAAAGAATAAATCACCATTAGCATGATTGTATAAAGTACAAGTTGTCCTACGTACGAAATGTCCTCGGTGCGAATTGTCTGGTCACAAAATTTCATAGGTATAGTCCTTGCGCCAATTATTCTGGTTATCCGAACTGTCCGAGAACCATAAGAGGATGGCATTCACAATGTTGTGCGAAGTCAGCATTAAACATTGGTCAACAGCTACTCAACAGCCAAAGGAATTTCGATAAGGACAGAGGGTCAAGCGATAGCTGAAGTCTTTAAAAAACGACATAATTTGTAATTTATTAACTTTTAATGTACTTCCAGACAACACCTTAAATGTAGCCTAATTGATGGTATTTGTCTACAATAAGACATAAAATACTGTGAAAAAAGGAAAGAAATGCTGGTCTCAAGCAGGTCTCAGGATCTCAGAAACAGGGGATACTTAATCAGGCAAATTTAAACCAAATCAAAAGATTTTTCCTAGAGAGGATAGAAAACATGTTATGGGAAAAAAGAGAATATGCTGTATAACAGCATTTTTTCCTTTCCCACAATCTTTTAATGTCATTATTTTGTAGGATTTTCAAGGGCGTAGAAATATGTGGTCGTTAACAAGTATTCAACTGATAGTCACGGTTTGTTTTGAGATGTAAAAATGAGACTTTCATTCTATTTCTAGTTCATCTTCAAAAAGTAATGCCCTGCTGCCCATGATATTTAAATACCTTATAAGGAATGACAAGTTTTCTTTATTCAACTTGTTTTTTCTCCAAGTAATATTCTAAATGTTTTTGCTTTGTTTCAAGGTACTAATATGGATTTTTCATTGTCCATTCATCACTTAGGGGGAAGAAAGAGAAAAAAGTTGGGAAAAAAACGCATTTCCTTACAACATGTAAGATGCAAAACTATCGAGTTAAAGCAAGGTCTATGTAAATGTCACGTGATGAGTAACATGAGTCGGTCATGGGAGGCCATATGCAAATAAATGCGAAGATATCATTTCCGGTGCCATAAATATAGATGGACTTTCCAATTTTGGAACGGCTTTGTCCTTCTACATCCCAATTTCGTGATGCAGAGGGAAGCCCACATTTCTGTCAAAAAACAAAAGCTTTACCATGTAAAGTAAAATAATTTAGGGACATTAACATGGGATTTCACAAGAAAGTTTCATTCTAGAGATCTTCCAAAAAGTACTTAATTCCCGATGCTAAATCTCAATGCCACCGTTTGACTCTTTTGTACCAAATTTTAAATATTCACAGACAACAAATCAGATGCGGCTTTAGTGATGGCGATGTCTTTGAAAGGATAGAAAACATTCTGGGAGTAGGAGAAAATGCTGGTTACCAGCATTTTCTCCTTTTCCCATGATGCTTTCAAAAGCTTTTTATCCCCAAAATCGTTAAAACTCTGGATTGTTTGGTAAAGGGTTAAAACTAGCCCGTATAACAATAATTGGTTAACGCGCTATCGGCGAATCTAAGCAAAACAATTTGCCGCAACGCTTGGGATTTGACTCGGGCAAGATGCCATCGATCAAACCGCGGTGAAAGGTTGATTAGAATAAGAAATCTGTCTCTTCTGTCAGTATCAAAGCCATTGGCTTTTGAAAATGTCTATTTTGTTCTAAAAGTACACGTGTTCATACGCGAGACAGTTGTGTATTTGTTTTATGAAATACATGTGACTGAGAGTTTCAACAAAGTTGATTTTCTGATTGGTTTTGAAAATATGTATTTCCTCTAGAAGAACATGTTTTCATACGCCAGACAGTTAGGTTTTTGTCTCATAATACAACGTGCAGCAGAATAACAGCAAAGATAATTATTTCGTCATCAAGTGTACCTGTAGTCGAATGAGCGAAGGAAGTGTTGACTAATTCACCCCCTCCCCCCAAGAAAAGTATCATTCTTTTCGATTGCTGAAATTCATAGCTCTGTGCATTTTGATTTTGGTCTACGCTGGTCGCTTAAGCTATTTCTCTTGCTTACGGTGATTATGGATAAACTGTTGAGAATTGAATTCTAACAAGAAGATTAAGAGGGGGTAATACTAGCCCTCACCAATTGAAAAAAAAAAAATCCCTTTGTCTCCATGCTGACCCCTACTGCCCCAGATCCTCGTCTTTTTCATTGAAACAAAAACAACTACAAAATCAATTTTTGAAAATGTTTAATTTTCTCATTTTTTTTTTTATCTTTCCACATATACTTTGAGAAGTCTAAATTTTTGTCGTTTGGTTAAAAGTTTAAGCCGTAACAAAAACTTTATGATGCCGCTCAAGTTTTTCTCTTTTTTAAACAATTGCAATGAATTCGCTGAATTTTGTCTCAATTCTGAGAGCTCCTGTTTTCCAACAATGTTCTCTAGTTTGGACAGGTTTCACGAGGTCATACCAAATTAAGATCAACATATCTCCTACTCTAAGCATGCTGATGTACCGCCATTGATAGCGGCCTCTCTTTTCACACGCCGGCTCAATTTCTAAAGAATGATATGCAAGATAGGTAGTCTCTAGCTAAAGGGAATGCGGTTAGAAGGCACTTGCTGTGATAAATGATTTGCATATATATTTCCAAGACACACTGTAATTACAGTTGCAATTTAAAGGGCACTTTTCTCGTAAATCACGGTTTAATTGTCTTGCACTGCATCTTTTTCCTGTTGTAAATGAGACAAAGTCCGTGAGTCTTTCACTGCAATTACAGATGGAATACCTTTTGTAGACGGCGTAGATGCACAATCAGACTGCAGAGAACGTGCAGTCTGATCTTTAATCTATACAACGTCCGCGACCTAATGCAAAATCATGACCAAAACTATCTTTAATTGCAGAGGAAAAATACTTTTAAACAACGAAAAAGTCGAATGGTATAGAGAAAGAGTTAAAGGGAGGACACGCTGTTTGAATTGTCTTTGCATGCACAGTAACTGTATCCATTGACGCAATATGCAGCGTTACCAGACGATAAAATTTTAAATTTGTCGGTACTGAAAGCTTTAACCGACGACAAATTAGATATGGCTCAAAGGAAAACAGTTGTATGTGACAAGCTGGAACACATTATCAGAAAAGGAGAAAATATTCTTTCCTTGCATTTTCTGCTTTTTCTACTATGTTTTCAAACGTCTTTTCTACAGTTCAGTAAAAGAACACGGTCCAACTGTTTCGAGAAAGTTTGATCGCTTTGCATTGCATGTTCCTTTCTCTATGGTAAGTAGGACAAAATCGTTTCAGAAAACTCGCTACTTTATGTATCTTCATTCTTACGCAAATGTCCATAGCATTTTATGACATTTAAAGATACTGATGTATATCTTCACTTTTTTCAAAACTTGGATTACATAAATTATGTACAAGTACATACACGTCCCTGTCAATTCAACCGTTAAGATCGAGTGTTGTCGCACACCTTGGCATTAGTTTATTTTGACATTATAAACGAAAGTTCATATCGTAGACTATATGGCCTACAAAACGCGAAAAGAGGCATTCAGACGTTTGCGTACAATGTCGTCCCGGATCATCCTGCGCATTCCGCGCAGACTAATCCGAGACGACACTTTCCGTTCTTATGTAATTTTCTGTTTTGTCAAAGTCTACTGTAGGACAAAATCTAATAAAGTTGTAAAGTGCCGGCTCGGATTAGCCTGCGCGGACTGCGCAGGCTGATCCGAGACGACACTTTACGCAAATGTCCAAATGTCCCTTTTCACGTGTTGAAGGTTGAAGGCCATATAACATCTAGGACAGACACAAAGGATCCGTATTCACCAACCATTCTTAATTTCATTCTTAAAGTTAGAATTAAATGAAGCTTCTGATCTGTTAAAACATCTGGTTTAGCCAATCAGAACTTCTGTTACATTCAGATTTTAGAAAATTCTTAAAGATAAGACGAAGAATGTTCTTGAGAATGGTTGATGAATAAAGACCCTGGACAGCCAAAGTAGTCGACGAGGGTCATCATAGATTTTTTTACGCATGCATAGGCTTGAAGATTTTCTGCATGAAATGACCTTATGTTTTTTTCAGATAAATTATGTACACCTGACCTTTAACAAGAATTTGAAATTTGTCCATTTTGTGATAAAATCCCTATCAAACTTACCGTGAAGTGCTCTCTTGACTAACATTGTTTACTAAGATTTTCTATCTAGAGCAGGATACAATTAGATTGCCAATGAATTACTTGTTTAGTGATTCCATCTTTATTCGTCAACAACATGATATTGTGAAACTAATTAAAATCAGTAATGCCAGAAATAGAATTCCTGTTTTGGTGAAAAACAAAGCACTTTTCATCCAGCAGTCGAAGCTGATTTTGTTTCAGAAATAGAGCCGGCCTCTCTTGCCTACCATTTGTCACACGATCAAAAATGCTTCATTGGCTTTTGTCACGAGCTCCGTTCTATTCAAAACCTCGGGTCGCAGAATACTTCAGCTATTAGTGGTGTCAGCTGGAAAAAGGACGCAAGTACAATACGACGTCAAAGGATGCTATTATGTGTCGCACAACTTCGAAGTGGTCGGACTGGTCAAAAGTACGTGTAGTCCCATTCGAAAATTTAACACAAAGCATTTTTGCTGCACTGTTAAACCAAAGAGAAATTTATTTCCTGGGAATTATTTTGTACTCATGACCAGATAAAGAAAATTGGTCTACAATCAGCAAGGGCCTTTTCTCACTTTACTCTTTTGCAAGGGTGAGTGTGTTGAGATATGCGCAATGCTCTGGCAAATGGGGTATTTAACACTTTACCAGACGACAAAATTTTAGACTGTTCCAAATTGAAAGCATTAGCAGACGACAAAATTAAAACGACTCAAAAATTGAAATTTGTTTTGGAAAGGGTAGAAAACATTGTGGGAAAAAGAGAAAATGCTGGTTACCAGCATTTTCTCCTTTTCCCACAATGTTTTCAAAAGGCTTCTTTCACAGAGTCGTGAAATCCAGGGATTGTTTAGTAAAGAGTTAATGCATCTCCGTAATGCATCTCCATGATGTACTACACCAAGGTAGTCATCACATAGTTAGGGATTCATAAAATTAACTTTGTCTAATGGTTGTCTGAATCTTAAGAGAGAGTGGTCATTGGACATGCAGAAGATTTACAAAGGCCAAAATGTTTCGACCCATGTCAGCCTGCGCGGACTGCGCAGGCTGACATGGGTCGAGACTTTTTAAAAAAAGATGCATTAAGCCTCCTTTTCACAGAGTATGACTCTTATGTATTTTCAAAAAACCAAGTCATTTGAGGTGCTTTTTTTTATTATTTTGTGTGGGTATCTCACGTAGTATTATTTGATAAAAACAAGCAGTAGAGCTCTAGGATTGCCACAAATATGTCAGCAGGGGGTCAAATATGATTTTCTTTTAAAATACATCTCTACTAAGTCTTGTTTTCAGCCAGTTTTCATCCAGTTTTTAACTCATTCCATCCCTAATTCATTAAACTATAATTATAATCATTCTTGTGTCGTCATGCCAAATGTTTCCCCAGACAGCTGCAAGGTTACACAGATTGCGACGGATAGAAAATGTATATCATGTTTTGGAGGCCTTCGAAGCTACCGCTGTCGTCGTTTCCGGTTTTAAATGAGGACAAATCCCTTGAGTTTCTTTATCGATTATTTACCTTTGTTTACACAGCTAACCAATATCTGAATCATTATAAACACTATAAAGTATAAACTGGGTTTTTTTTCCTTCTTGGCGGCAGAGATATATCTTTAATCTTTTGTCAACATAGGAAACAGCAGTTGTCTGACATCATTATGTCGGTTCTATTCTATATGAATATTTTGAAATGTATTTTTTTCTAATATATCGTTTATAGGATTTACTTTGGCACTCCTAATACTTTTCAGCCAGCTATAACCCATTCTGTGCTGAATTTATTAAACTATAGTCATCCTTGTGGCTTCGTGCCAAATGATACCTCTAACGGTTGCAAGGTTGCTTAGCTTACGACCAATAGAAAGTTCAATTCTGGATTGCTGCATGCTACCCTACAGCCAGCTTATTTATTGCACCGTTTATATTCTTAATAAAGGGGCTAATTTAGTCAAAGGGTATCACATTAAATCTGTTAATTGTCGATGTAAGGTCTTCGATCAAACCACCCAATCATTCAAAATTAAAACCGGATTCTAAGATTTCAGACTAGCTATCCGAATAGCTGAGGCGAAATATCTGTAAAGAATCCATATCATTTACATTCTTGTGGCTTTTTTACCCCGTAAGAAGCTTGTTGCAAGCTTAGGGGCCCTATTCATCGACCATTCTAGATTGAAATCTTGGCCTAATTATAGACTAAGAAAGTAACGCATTTCTGATTGGCTAAACCATTTGGTTCAGTCAATCAGAAATTTCGTTACTTTCAAATTTAGAAAGTTCTTGGGAGTTAGACAAATTTTAGAATGGTTCGGGTAAACATGGACCCCGGTGTCCTTTGCGAAGAGTATAGATCAAGATCAGCATGCACAGTCTTATCTCGTTCTAGTCACATAGACAGACTTCTATTGCTCTTCTAGTATTACTCATTTACAATTTGATGCATGAAGCCTCTTTGGAATCGACACCAACTATTGCATCCAAAAGGGTAGTCGGTTTCTCTCTCTCTCTCTTTTTCACCAAGATGAAGGTCAAGGTTAGAGGAATAAGAGCAAATGACCTTATCTTGCGTCGATCAATAGAACTAATGAGGTTTTTTCGACCTAGAAAATCAGCGACCAACCCTGAAGTTTATTGAATAACAAAACTTGATAATGTCTTCACGTTTTAATGAACTGTATTTATCTGAGACGTGTTTTACGTCCCCGCTAACAGTATCTCAACTCTTTACCAAACGACAAAATTCGTTACTGTTCCAAAGTGAAAGGATTTGTAAACGATAAATGCAGCCTAGTTGATGTTTTCTATCTTTGAAAGGGTAGAAAACACTTCTGCGAAATGGAGAAAATGATGGTAACCAGCATTTTCTCCTTTTCACACAATGTTGTTAAAAGACTTCTTTCGGTGTGGTTCAAACAGGAGATTGTTTAGTACAAGGTTAACCCGAGATCCCTTAAAACAAATTTGTGACAGACAGGCCGAACACGACGGCTCATCCTGTAATGTACAGGGCTTGAAAACACGGGGTCGATGGCTCGAATCACAGGCTCGGCTAATAACTTTCCGAGGATTGATAAGAGTCATTACGACTGGATTTCATTACTTTTTCACAGCTACATATTGTTCGAGAATGACTATGAGGGAAAGCAGCCAGTTTAGAATATTGTTCTAAGTACTGGTAACAGAAGCTCCAGGAAAGCATGGATAGCGGGACTGGCCTTCGTGATAAAACTGAGATAATTTTGCAAACGGTATTTAACACCATCCAAACAAAAACAAATCTATACCAGAGAACGTTGGAATCATTCTAGTAATACGAGCTATATGGATTAGAAACATCAACCACCGTTTAATGCTCGAGTGCATATGACAATACTTTGGTATACAAGGAGAATCGATCGTGGCAGGAATTCTCACCTCTTGCCACAAGGTCTTTCAAAAATGGTCTACTACAAGTCAAAACGAGTCGTTTGCCCATTGAAATGTGTTAAATTGTCTGTCTCTCTGTAGACAGTTATCTAAATGGAATGTATTTTCCATCATTGAAATCTCCAATTTTTTAGGGTGAAACAAAAAACAGCAGTGTCTCGTTTGAATATTTTGATACATATATATTTCGGACAGTTCAGCCACAAGATCAAGCTACACTCGCCGAGCTGTCCGATCTCAATATTCACTTTCAGCAAAAGTCTCGAAATTTGCCCTGGGTTATACAATTTTACCAGACGATAAATTTTAGATCTGTCCAAACTCAAAGAATTAGCAGAAAACAAATTAAATGTGGCCCAAATGACAGGTTATGTTTTTGAAAGGATAGAAAACTTTGTAGGAAAAGGAGAAAATGCTGGTTACCAGCATTTTCTCCTTTTCCCACAAAGTTTTTAACAGTCTCCTTTCTTGGGATAGTTTTAAACACAGGATTCTTAGGTGAAGAGTTCATATTGCTAAGATAGTATCAATTGATGAACAGCTATTAAAAGAACCATAAAGACTGATTTATTATTCACTGAATGAACTCATGTTGTACCTGATAAGAGGCTTTTAAAAAACAGTGTGGAGAAAGCAGCAATTTCTCCTTTTCCAACTAGAACTATCGCAAAGCGGGCAAATACCCCCACCAGCACCTTTTCACTGAAGCAGCACTATCAGAGAACGGAAGTGATTTTCAAAACAAAGATCACCTGTGACCTTGACCTTTGACCCATGTGAAAACAATATGACACCTCCTTGGATCATGGGCAACACTTGTATAAATTTTCAGGATCCTTGGTCAAATGGTTTTTGAGTTAGATCACAGAAACGGTTTTTAAACCAAGTTATTCAGCGACCTTGACCTTTGATCTATGTGACCCAAAATTGATAGGTCACCTCTTTGGATCATGGGCAACATTTGCACAAAGTTTCATGGCAATAGGTCAAACAGCTACTGAGTTAGAGAACGGAAAAGATTATCAAACAAAGTTCACCAGTAACCTTGACCTTTGACCCATGTGATCCCAAAACAATAGGTCATCTTTTTGGGGTCATGAGCAACACTTGTATAAAGTTTCAAGGTCCTAGTCAAACAGCTATTGAGTAAGAGCAGGGAATGAATTTTTAAATATAGTTAACCTGTAACCTTGACCTTTGACCTATGTGACCCAAACACAATAGGGCACCTCCTCGGGTCATGAGCAACACTTGTATAAAATTTCAGGGTCCTGGGTCAAACAGCTACTGTGTACAGAAACGAAAAATCTACAGCCGGACAGATTGACGGACGGGCTGATGGACGGAAGGAAATACAGACAGACATGGTGAAACCAGTATATCCCCCTCTACTTCGTAGGTGGGGGTATAACAGTGTTTTCAATTGTCTTCTTTCACACGTTTGTCAAAACAGGGAATGGTGGGCAAAGTGTTCATCCAGCCAAGATAGGAATATCAATTAATGAACAGCTGTTAAACGAACCATAAACACTGATTAACAATATAAACATTTAACGAATAACTATTGCCGACTGACCCGTGTTTTCGCGGCCCCAATGCAGTGGGCTTTAGAAAACATTATGGGGAAAAGGTAGGAATGCTGGTGTTGTGACCAGCTTATTTAGCTCCTTCTCAGACAAAAATTTATACCGTTACACGGATAAATTCTTTGAGCAACACTTGATTCATCCTCTGCAAACACTATCCATATAAAAAAAGATCCTAAATTTTGTCTTCTGGTAAAGAGTTACGTGGAGAGATGGCCCGTAGTTTATTGCGTTTCTTTTGTCTGGGAACTGCGAGATAAGAATTGAAGAAGTGAAATAAAAGTACGATGTGATTTCTTTTATAGTACAAAATTATAGCAAACATATTGAATACTTATGTCGCCATCAAGACCACTATTCGTCAAACTTTCTATGTGGCATTTTCAGTCTAATTCTCGATAATGTTTCTAAATTTCAAAGTACTGAAATTTCTGATGACCTAAACAAATAATCTAGCCATTTAGAAATTGCACTTCTCCCCTATATTTATATTTGGCCTGCAACATGCGAAAAGAGGCATTCGGACATTTGCGTAAAGTGTCATCCCGCATCAGCCTGCGTAGTCCGCATTATTCTTGAATACAGACTTAGATCAGAATCAAACCTGCATGACAATTTTTTTGCACATAACTACCGTTAATTTCAGTGTGATACGGTCATTACGAATTTTCTAATGTTATACACGTTTGAGATAAGCAAGTGGTGTCGTCTTTGGTCAAAGCTCTCTGATAATAAGCCTCATTACTAAACATTTGCTGAAACAGATTCTCTTTGTGAAACTCACTGTCAAAATTGCTAATCGCGACAAAGAGGCTAATTTTATCATCATAAGATCCAAAACAAAGGTACATGTATTGTATGCTGGTTTCTTTTGAACTATTTTTCATTCGTGATGTACACACCTGTACAGAGAATAGATTTCATGTAAATTTTAGTACACATACATGTACTTGTAGGCCAATGATTTAACACATCGTGAACTATAATTCTTGAAATACAATTATATAATGAAAGAAATCTGACATTCTTTGGCTTCTGAGATAAAATTTCATCAAACTCGTCTACAAAAAAAAAAAAATGTTATTCGCCAATGGCGATAAAAATAGTTGGCCGTTTTGGCGATAAAAATGGTGGGCCATTTCGGCGCTTGGACACTATGGTACCGGGCCGTGCTGGAAGTGAGCCCTTTGGGCCCCCATTCCATCATATATGTATATGAGTCTTGTTCTGGCAAAAGGGGCTTAATGCATCTCCATGAAGCATTACACCAAGCAAGTAATCACATAAGTATAAAATCTAACAAGTTAACAACAGGCTTAAATCTGAGGCAGAGGGGTCCTTGGACAGGCAGACAACTTACCGAAAGCAAAAAGGTTTCGACCCATGTCAGCCTGCGCGTCCTGAACAGGCTGACATGTGTCGATACTTTTTACATAAACGTTAAGCCCCCTTTTCAGAGAGCATGACTGGTATATTAAGTTAGAAGTTGGAAAGAGCACAAAAACTATGTACTTTATTGCCATTCTCTGTATGGCCTGCAACACGCGAAAAGGGGCATTCGGACATGTGCGTAAATTGTCGTCCCAGATCAGCCTGCTCAGACTGATCCAAGACGACACTTTCCGATCGTGTGTGATTTTCTATTTCCTGCAAGGCTACAGTAGGACAAAATCAAATGTTGACGTAAAGTGCCGTCTCGGATCAGCCTGCGCGGACTGCGCAGGCTGATCCGAAACGAGACTTTACGCAAATGTCCGAAAGTCCCTTTTCGCATGTCGCAGGCCAATATAGAATTTGATGCCATCATGCTCGACATACTTTACCCTAACCCTCCCCCCCCCCCATCAATCAAGGCTTTCGTGGACAGTGTGTAAAGATCAGACAGCACGAAACGTGAAGTTTGATCGAGCTCCCTTCTTTAAGCGGATATTAAAGTAACAATAAAGGCGAAAAGTAAACAAAGCGGGTGTTTGAATGCATCTGAATTTATATCTTACCATTTAAAAGTATGGAAATTATTTTGAAGATGATAATCTGCCATTGTGCGGTCGGTCCAAGTGTTAGTCGCTGACAGAGAAATTAATTTCAAAACTAGGTTAAAACCTGCCAGGTAGCAGTGTCTTTTGTTTACTTTTTACCTGATTTTCAAATTCTTTTTTTCTGCTAGCAATTAACATATGGCCTGACCACACGATAATAGACTGTCATCTCCGCAATATTTTTCATACTTTTAAATGGTATGATTTAAATTTAAATGTATAATGACACCTGCTTTGATAATTTGGCCTTTACTGTGCCTTTAAAAAGAATGCTTGAGACCGTGGTATTTGGATTTTACAACATCATGCAAAAGCAGAACTACTTTAGAGAAAGGATATCTTCAGTTCTACAAGTTTTTGTATTTCTTCCTAGATTCAAACCTACTGGGAATACATCAATAAAATGCGAGATTAGCCATTTCTCAACATTCGTTATCATTTCAATTTCTGAGGAAATTCTATCCTTCGGTGCTGTGTATCGCTTATCGCTGAGAATAGAAATCGACTTCCAGTCGGGCGCTTAAGTCTATTTTGAGTTGGTTGTTTAGACAGTGTGGAGAAAGATCAGACTGTAAAGAACCACCAACATCGTCCGATATCGTTCGATCTTCTGTGACGGTTATTTGTACTTGGATGAAAATGAAAGACTTGATATGTAAATGTTTTATTTGCAAAGGTTGAAGCTAGTTTTCCATTTGCAAGTCTGTTTGGTTAGAATATCTCATACGTAGAGTATTAAAAAGAGTAGATCACACATCAGACTTTGAAAGTTTGATCATGATCTACTCCGCCCTTCAACAGATACTTTTTGTTTGTTCTTGGTATTTAAAGGCTGTACGAAAAGCACTCGTAAAACTTACAGTAAACATTCTTTGATGAAATATTATGAGAAATAAGGCGAAAAAGGTGTTGTGCGTTGAATACGTAAGCTTTAGCTATTACTGCTATGTTTTAAAGCATTTGCAGGAGAGAAATTAATTGTGGCTCAAATAATGAAAGATGTATTTGAAACCATAGAAAACACTGTGCGAAAAGGAGAAAATGCTGGTTTACCGGCATTTTCTCCTTTTCGCACAATGTTTTCAAAAGCTTTTTAATAAGGGTCGCAAAAACTCGGGATTGTTTGCAATAGGGTTAAATAAGTTACCAGGAACCTAAAATTTGATGATATAGGTTGTATGGCGAATGCAAATTGCTTTCTTGCATGTACTGTGATTTTCAGAACGTTCATTAGTTATCTTCTATCCAACAATAGTTTAAAAAAACGTTCTTCTTCTTGCTAGTTAAGTCACTTGGTACAGAGCTTATTCAATACTGTTTGAACATCGTAGTAGTTGGAGCTAATTTTTACAGAATTTCACTTTATCACGTTGTTTAAATGTCAAGTCAAAGTCAAGTTAAACCCTTTATTTGGTGAAAAACATTTTTGTAATGTTTTATTACCTTGGAAAAGGCAGAACATGAATAAAGATGGTAAACTATCAGTTACGAGAAAATTGTAATGAACAAGTCAAAAAGAGAAAATACTTGTACTGATCAGCTCATTCATATGTGTAAAATGTGTAATTTTCGATATAAGCTTGGGCGGATGTCAAAAGCAATAAAAAAAAGTATCAGTGTGTTGAGGAGTACGAGTACAGTCGATGTACTGGACAAGTGAATAAATTTGTACTTTGTAGGTCATCTACAGAAATAATTGGAAATTTTGCTGACGTTTACAGCATGTTTCCGGTAGCCAAGGCAGCCCCTTTTGTCCGAAACGTGGTGTGCCGTGAGATTTGTTCGTTTTTTCTCCATTTACCAAGCTTAGTTAAGTCTCTGTACGGTACCTCACGGTATCCGTAACAAGCCGTGGAGGGAAGCCTACGCTTACACCATGTTCCCGACAGCCACGTTTCTGACAATCGTAGGCAAAACGGGATTGACGTAATAGAACGCAGAGGAACGGTATAAAACTTATCAGACCGTGATCGCCAGTTTTGCAGTACCAGATTTTTTGACTGTCAAAAAATTTGCCACGGCAGTCCCGGTGCTGATGAGGAACCTAACAGACCGTAGCGGAACAGGTTGATCGTAGCGTTCTACTAAGACCTAATCGATACCGGTAAAAAAAGGGCTTCACGTCCAAATACGGATCGTCTCCGAGTCGTGTTACAGCTTGTTACGTGCTAGCAAGTTCTAAAGCGATCAAGTTTGCTTATCCCGTTCCTCTGCGTTGTATTACGTCAATCCCGTTTTGTCTACGTTTGTCAGAAACGGGGCTGCCGTGGCCGACGGGAACATGGTGTAAACGTAAGGTTAGTTGGTGATAATAACGGCTGGCATTTTAGGAACATCAAATATTACATAATGTAATGATACTTGGACACATGGGAACATTTCAAGGCAATGAAAGACATGCATTGACAAGTTAGATCGTTGAAACAAAACCGCCGCTAATGGAGTCCTTCTTTTTATGAAAACATGTCAGAGGAGCTTAGCAGCAGCAGGTGTTGAAAGAAACTAAATAACTTTTGAACCACAGTTGTGGCAGGGAATAATAAGGAGCTCAATTTTTCCATTCAGCAATTCGTTTATAGCAAAAGTTTCGGCCATTATCTACCAGTCACTGTTAGGACCAGTTTTAGCCTAAATGGTCTGCAACATGCGAAAAGGGGCTTTCGAACATTTGCCTAAAGTGTCGTCTCGGATCAGCCTGCGCGGTGCGCGCAGGCTAATCCTAGACGGCACTTTACGCCAAGATTAGATTTTGTTCTACAGTAGACTTGCGTGAAATAGAAAATCACATACGATCGGAAAGTGTCGTCTCGGATAAGCCTGCGCGATCTGCGTCAATCAGAAGTTATGTTACGTTCAAATTTAGAAAACATCAAAGAATAATACTAAGAATGTTCTTAAGAATGGTTAGTGAATACGAACCCTTAACAGGCTGTAAAGGACTCAGTATCCTGAGGCTTAACCATAGATCATTAAGTTATCTTCGTAATCATTCTCCAATACAAAGATCAAAAGAGCGTAATGAAGATTTACGTACGCGTTTTATTCCTCCATCTTTTTTTTTCACAGCCATGTGCGAAAATAAGGCTTTTTGCGGGCTGCATGTATCCAAGATCACATTGCACAGAACGTGCAATCTGATGTTGGGTCTATACCGTCCGCTTGTTGTTTGTATATATGCAGGCCCATAAAATATAAAAAAAAAAACATCTCTAGTTGTCAGTGGATTGCATTTTCAGCCGTAGAAAGAGAGGCCAACTTTATATATTTTTCTCTCAAAAGGTTAAAGAGACTCCTTTTATCTTTGACATAACGTTAACGCATCGCAATTTGCAAACGATTTTTTGCGCCAAGCAGCAGATCAATTTGAAAAAAATAAAAAAAACATTGTGATAAAAGGAGGAATTTGTTCGAAGGAGATATCTCTTGTCTTGCCAATGATTTAACTGGTACTTTTTTAACGAAACCTAAATTCAACCCGTTCTTTTTTACTTTACAAGGAGGTTTTCAAAGCCGTATGCCTCATAGCAATTTTTGTTTTAATAAGTAAGGGGATCATTTCACCAGTAGTTTCAGGCACGATCATACATTATTTGATCAATAAGTATCCTTCATTAACTCTTAGGCTGCTAAGCGCGACTCACTGATCTTTTGCGGACAGTGTAGATCAAGATCAGACTGCACAGAACGTGCAGTCTGATCTTGGATCTACCCTGTCCGTTAAGGAGATATTTTTCCCCAAAAAATAACATTGAAATAGCAACATTTGGGTATTTACTATCGACTTGAAAGCTTCAGGTTAGTTATTCAGTAGGATAAAAGTTAACTCTTTATCACAAGACACAATTTCAGACTAGACTGAATTGAAAGCATTCGCAAACGACACAATAGATGTGAAAAACATAAGAAAATTTGTCTGAGGAAGGTGAGAATGTATTGTGGAAAAAGGAGAAAATGCTGGTTAGCAGCATTTTTTCCCTTTCCTACAATGTTTTCAAAAGCTATCATTCTCTTGGTTGTTAAACCTCGGAATCGTGCACTAAATGTTTAATGCCTTTATTTTCTTCCTTACTTGACAGATTGATTATCTGTTTATTTATCGTTGCTACCGGTCTCCCACATGGGCGACGCCCCTATAAGGCTGTTAGTTACGTTAAAGCGAATAGTGTAAGATACAGGACGAAACCCACACTAAGTTACGTCTGGTTCTTTAACGTGCTCGGTTTATAATACTGCCACAAGGGACTTCGGTTTAACGTATGTTACTTAAAGATGCCCGTCTACAGCCGGTGAGCAAAAACAATTTAGAATGGTACAGAAATCAGTCCTTTGTGTAAACACGGATAAATTACTGACATATATGGTGTACTTGAAAAAAAGAAACACAGAGATATGTATTGGAAACCGAACATTGGTCAGAAGAAAACTGGCGGACGATCGGAGCTGTAAACAATGGCGGTGCGTCACGGAAATTTATCGTTGGTTTCCGCCTAGAGTCGGATACGGTGTAATTTGCATATATAGGCCGAGACCTCCGTCTGAAAATCGAGGCTGCAACAGAGAAGCCTCCATTTTCCTTCGTTTACCTCATTAGACACAGGGCGAAGGTCAAATATAGTCACGTGACAGAATGCATGATCATCATACGAATCTACCCGAGTGTATAACGGACATATCGAAATCTTCGATTCAAAAACCGGAAACGACGAGTGTGTTTACATGGAAGACCGCAACGCAGCCAAATGCATTTTCTATCGACCGTAATCTAAGCAACCTTGCAACCGTGAGGCGCAATGTTTGGCATGAAGATATGAGAATGACTATAGTTTGATAAAATAAAGACAAAATGAGTTAAAACTGGCTGAAAATGAGTATCAGGGCCTCTGTAAAAGTTTTAGAATTCTTTTTAGTTGGCCAGACGTGGGGCTAACAAGTCTTGCGGCCTACCGCTTGAGCTGTTCGGGCTGACTTATTTACATGACAACGACATTTGTTTAAGCCGTCCTCTTGTTAAAAGGGATTATGCATCTCTGTGGTGCATTATACAATGCCAGTCATCTCATAATTATGGATCCACAAATTCCACTTTGTCTAACAATCTGGGGGTAAAATGGTATTTTGATAAGCAGAAAATTTACAAATTGCAAAAAAGTTTCCACCCATGTCAGCCTGCGCGGACTGCGCAGGCTGGCATGGGTCGATACTTTTTGTAAATGCATTAAGCCACCTTTTCACAGAATATGGCTCTTATATACCATGTCTAAAGGCGCAGGTGTGAATAACGTTTATTGCATTCCACAAGTGATACAAAATCTCATGAATATTCAAAGGAAAAAAGTCCAATTTACAGCCAATTTCGAAATGAATAGCCCCGTTTCGTGAAGAAAGCGAAATTTCTTGGCAATTTTTTAATTTTTCTGAAGATTTACAGATGCTAAAATTGGACAACAATTTCTTATTTTGGAATCAGTCATTTCATGTAAAATGCCGCTTTCCACACTTGTCCATTTTCTTCAAGGGAAAAAAATGTCGACATGAACCCATTTTGGACTAAATATGCAATTTAGTTGGATATTGTATGAATAGAATAATACATCCGTGTTCATTTACTGTTGTAATTATATCATATTAATCTAACTCGTCGTTTAAAAAAGACAAAAACTTGACAAAGATTAAGTAAAAAAAAAACTTTCATGCTATACGCTGTATTTATCACATAACTACCCTGATTTTCAGATTTTCTTACCTTTGAGATGAGTAAGTTGTACCGTATTTGGTCAAAAGTGTGTAATCGTATGCCTCTTTTCAAAATCATTGCTCACGGAGACTTCTCTGTGAAATTAAATGTCAAAATTGATGATTATGACAAGTCTGCAAATTCCATCATCTTAAGATTCCAAACAAAATCATTATATGCAAGTTTCTTTGGAACTATTGTTCGTCCGTGATGCACGCCTTTCAGAGAAGCGTTCATGTAAATTTGAGTATTCCGATACACATTCTCATGTAGGGCCATGTTTTAACAAATCATGATTTATAATACTAGAGATACAGTCATATGATAAAAAGAATCTAACATTCGTTGGCATTTGAGGTAAAATTTTATTTTTAAACTCGTCGACAAAAACTGCTCGCCAAAGGCTTGCTTAATACATTTTTGTCTGGACGCGTTTGATAAAGTTTTATGCTTATAAACTATTTACCGGACCACATTAAGTTAGAATTGTCCAAATTCAAAGCATTTGCAGACAAGAAATTAAACTTGGCGAAAAAAAATGGAGTTGTGTTTGAAACGGTTGAGAAAACATGGAGGAAAAAAAGAAAGCAGGTTACAAAGACTGCAAAGATGCGTGCACTGGCCGCAGCAACATACCTGAAATGGCATTAACTCTTTTCACACCACAAATGACATCAGAGGCTTGTGTGGACAGTGTAGATCAAGATCAGACTGCAGAGAACCTACAGTCTGATCTCTAATCTACACTGTCCACTACTTTATTGTGGATTATGACGAAACTGTATCTTCATCTTACAAAAGAAATTTAGCCCTTGAAAAAGTAAAAGTGTAATTCATTTGTAGTGAAAGAGTTTAACACCGCTGACTATCACGTAAGGGGAGTTAAAAAACCAATTTGGCAAAAATCGCCACGAGTACTTTCTCTAGTTCTCATAATGTATTCAAAATCAATCCAGATACATCAGGGTTCACATGCGTAAAGACTGTTAGAAGATCTTGTCTTATATTTTCGTAGCAATTCTTTAGCCTTTTTGTATAAATTTTCTTGCAATCGTATTTCAATGCATCTACCATTTTGATCCAGACAGGACTAGAAAAATGAAGCCATATATGTCTGGAAGTCCATTAGGTAAAACTGGTAGATAAGTAGCTGCTTTATCTAACAGACATGACAGGTTTCAATCTGGGGGAGAGAAAAAAAAAAACATAATTTACGACTGCATTTAGGTCATTCATATCTAAATGTATTTTTTCACGAACCCCGGTAGGTCGATGGATATCCTCAATCTCCGAGCAGAGTTGTCGTTCGTTACTCTCACCATACATCTCTGCAACTGGCTAAATGACAAGAATCTTGTCAAACCGAGGAAAACATGTTTTGTTACTGTTTAATTGTTTCATGTGTAACATAATAAAGTAGACAAAGGAAATATGATTCCGGATACATTATAGGTGCATTCAAACTGATGAATTTACCTGTATACAATGGAACTATTTTTTCAAGCTTCTTTACTGATCAGAATCTTACGCCAATTGTAAAAAAAAAAAATGGCTGCGCCCATGAATGATGACAACAGTTTCGACAAACCGATGGATCTAAGTTTGTAAGATTAAAAAACAAGTTATCGTCCTTTAAAAGACATTTAAGCTTTTCAGAAAATCCCTCTTTCACATTTCCTACCACTAAGTCTGATTGGCCGTATGCTGTTTGGACAGCACACAAAACAATCGATTGGTCTTTCTTTCACCGGCGTTTGTGTCGCCATTTTGAATTATGGTCATGTGACGAAAATATCACGTGATGACGGACTACTTTCTGAGCCAACTACAGAGGTGAATGGGAATGATCCGTAGTGCAAGAGAGTGGGATATCCTAAGGGCAAGTAGCCCGAGGTTTGTGGCTTCGGATCTCGAATTGGTCAAAATTTTTGGGGAGGACGCTGGTTAACCTTTGCAGTGCCAAATATAGAAAATATGGTGGGGGGGGGGGGCATTGCATTTGCCACTTGGGAGACGAATAATCTGGTCCCTGTGAAGAGTTAAGAATAATGTAATCCGAGTCATTTTATTGCCTTTGGATGTCCATTTGATTGGATTGACACTCTTTTACATTTTACGTCCAGTAGACGAAAGCAATGGCTTTTGCGGACGGCATAGATTAAGATCAGACTGCATAGAAAGTGCAGTCTGATTTTGGATCTATTTTGTCCGCTAGTTTAGTTTAGCTGATAAAATGACAATCTTTCTCAGTTTCAGTGGCTTGTACATATTTTCAACTTTCGAAAGAGGTCAATTTTATATACTTGGCGCTAAAAGAGTGAGGTTAATTTGATATTTGTGAACGTGAAACTTGAGTCGTGTTTTTCACGGAGTAGTTCCTATAATTAGCATGCCAAGTCCAATTTATGGCCGGGGATCTGCATGTCAAAATGCGATTCCGACATGGAAAAATGTGTTTGTATGCAAATGACGTGCAGTGTTTTGCAACAGCAACCGATGTATAAAATGCATGTATCACGTTCGTTTCTTTTTCGCGGAATAAAAATTCAATTATTGTCATACTTCATTAACTTTTTCTGCAATAAACCAGAAAGTCCTTTGCTCAAGCTACTTCCTGGTTTAGTGATAAACACTGTCTCGGCTTACGACGATGATGGACGGAGTGCACTAATGCACTATGCTCTGGCAAAAGGGGGCTTAATGCATCTCCGTGATGCATTATACCACGCAAGTCATCATAAGTCATCCAGAAAGTCCATTTTGTATAACAATAGACTGAAGCCTGATGTAGAATGGTCCTTTGACATACAGAAAAAATACCAAAAGCAAAAAGTTTCGACCAAGGTCAGGCTGCACATACTGCGCGGGCTGACCTATGCCGATGCTTTTTGCAGATCTGTTAAGCTTCCTCCTCACAGAGCATGGCTCACTTATTTTATGACTCCTGTTTGTCCACCTCAGTGTCTGAATCCCTGTGCCAGAATGATCTGGTTTTAAGTAACATTTTTGTTAAACAGATTTTGTGGTAGCCGAGTTTTTCTTGCCTTTTTCAACAACTTTTCCTCAGAAAATAGTTCTAAAGAGGGTATATGTTTATACAGGCTGGATCATGTTGGTTTGTTCATCTAAATGTCCTTGGACAGTGTGATTTCCACTCTCTGTATCAAAAAAAAAAAAACTTTTTTCATTAACAAAAGTTTGTGATAAACTCAGACAATTTAACGAAAACGTCCGGGCTCTTAACCTTCTTAGCCTTAAAGCGCCCATAAGAATTATGGTTGCAATAGCGTCCAGTGTAGGTCAAGATCAGACTGCACAAAACGTGCAGTCTGATCTTTGATCTACACTGTACGCTTTGCTGAGGCATTCTGGACTAGAACAGCCTTGAAATTGCAATTATTTGGGTCATATTTCTAGACTGAAAATGTAGGTTGGGTTTATCCGGCGCTCAATACGTTAAAAGTGGACTCGCGGCAATGTCACCTCTACCGTTACAACTAGAAAACATAAATGGTAGCAGATAATTTGATTACACGTTTCTTTTTTTTGCTGGCACCTATACTCCCTGAAATTATCTGAAATTATATAAAGATCTTGAAGAAAGGTCTGTCTAGACATTGAATTAACAAAATGCCAAGATAATTGTTTTTCCCCTACTATCTTTTATAATTTGTACCTTAGCTGTAGCGAATGTGGCATATCGTTCACCTCGCCTGTTTCTTTGGTTGTTCTGGAATCCTCCATGGCTCGGCGATTAAAGCCGCGTACTAACTTTGATTAAAAAATGGGTGAAGAAATTAAAGTTAGCCGTTCAATAGGTAGACAATACTTTCAGATAAGATATTAGAATTTTTTACTTTAGAGAAGTTTTAATATATAGGATAATTACGGAAACGCCCTTTACGCATACTTTGAGGTAAGACCGGAAATTGGTGACGAGATGTGAGGCATATTGCAGGGATTTCTTAAGATAATAAAAACAACGCAGAACGTATACTTACTCTGAAGTATTTCCATTGCTCAGTTCGATGCTGTTTGTTAACCCTGTCCTTGATAACGCTTCGTTTACTTTGTATGATGCGCACGAATCTCTCCGCCTTCTCTCCTTTTTTAAGCATTGGGCTATTTCTACGACGGAATCTTCATAAACAATAAAAATGCGCCTTTTCAGTTTGATTTTACCGATTTCTTCGTTTTTATTACTTAGTCTTGAAGATTATTTACCTTATGTAAATCTAGGGGATAATAGCGCTACTCAAGGACCTTTTGCGAACAGTGCAGATCAAAATCAGACTGCATAGAATGTGATCTTGGTCCGATTAGGAGATATCCCCCCTCCCTCCCAAAAAAAAACACAAAAAAAATAACATTTTGGTTTTTACCATCAGCGTAAAAGTTTCCTTTAACTTATTTAGCAAAAGGGTGAAGGAACTGGCAAAAAAAGACAGAAACAAAAAGGAAACGGGGCTGAAAAATGTCAGGTACATTAAGAAAAATATGTAAAGCTCAACCACGACCCCACCAATATGAAATTAAAAAATCAATCAGTTGCTATTATGTTATCGTATTCTTTCAATGAAAAAGTTGTGTTGTGAGGACCTTAGCTCTACGACCATACAACTTCCTTAAGTTTCGTTATCTGAGAACGACCATGCAGCAAACGCGACTTTGTCTCTACGTGGCATCCTACTTTCACTGCGATCATAATTCGACACAAATACAACATATTACTACTCCCCTTCCGCGCTCTAACTTCTTTGTTGGTTTTAGGAATAGTACAGAATGAGTGTGCATTTCTGTACAATTAGACGCTCCGAAGAACAACACTGCTCTCATATTACGACCATGAAGTCCGCACCTCGAGCATAGAGCCATGATGACCTAACTGCCATCTCGTTGCGACCTTACTACAACTCAATACCACTGCGGCCTCACTTCGACAAGTTGGATTATTTTCAAAGTTTCACCATGACGTGTACGATGTAGACGACCTTGGTGCTTCGAAGAAGACTTTACCGCGACCCTGCTGTGATCCTTCAACGACGCTACTTCATTTTTCACGACATCCAATTTCTATACGCCGGAAAAGCGTATAACGTTATTGATATGTTGTGTCATTTTGAAAACATTTTAGACATGTGTAACCCTTAATAATACGACGTGCAGTGCAGAGGTTTCAGACGTAGGACTCCAAGGTGATCTAGTCGTGATCTAGTGTGCATACGGGAACGAGGCTTTTGGTTTGTCATCCAGACTTTCATGGTTAGTTCTCCGTCGGTGACAGCATAGTCACGTGTAGGTCTTCTCATGGGAGGCTACCGTTGACAGAGAGTAGCGCTGATGAAAATCAAGGACACAAAGAATGGGTCAGATGCAGCCGTTTTATAAATGCAGCACTGTTTTATCTGCCTAAATCAATCACATTACCAAAAATTTCCTTGTTTTAACGACCTTTGAGAAAGAGAGAAATCCTTTGAAAACTTTGTGAGAAAAGGGGAAAAAATGCTTATTACCAGAGTTTTCTTCATTTTCCACAGTTTTCAAACCTTTCAAAAGCTAACTCCCATTATCTAAGCTACGTGTGATTTTTGTCTGCAAATGCTTTCAATTTGGACATCCCTAAAATTCTGTCATGTGATAAAGAGTTAAGAAATCCATTCAAACACCCAAAAGGACCATAGCAGGCAGTAAGCTATTGATCAATTTCAAAAAGAGACTATATTCGCAAACATGAGCGATGGTTTCCTCAAACACCCCTCTTGGCAATGTCTGTGTAGATTGGCGCCTTTTGGTGACTTTGATTAACCTGCTTATATGTGTGGTGGCACAAAGCAATTTATTATCAAGTTCGTCTTCTGCCTTATCAGTAGAATACTTTGTGTACATTTCTTTAAGAGACGATGGGTGAAAAATGGGCCAGGGCTAAACCCTTTGTAACATGAGTACCAGTTTTTACGTCCTTTCGATCAAAAAGCCGTGGAAAAGGAGCTGCGATTGCTTGTAATTGGTTGTAAATGTGAGTATAAGACGGTGTAAACTGTTAATTTCCAGATCAGCGTTACACTCAGTGAGGATAAGTAGACAATGGGTTAAAAATGGGCTAGGACTAAAGCTTTCACGGGATAAATGCAGGCTTTTACATTTCTAAAGTAAAACAATCTAGCTAAGGAAGAAGCAATGTTTGTATGCTGCTGAGTAGATTTGAGTTTATGATGGCACAAACCTTTTCTTCCATGTCGGCGTTTTCCCCTGTACATTTCTTTTAGAGGCGATGGATGAAAAATTGGTCAGGGCTTACTTAACCTTGACAGTGTAAGTTCCGACTTAAATTACGTCCCTTAACCCTTTCCCAAACGACAAAATTTTAGACCTGTCCAAATGGAAAGCATTTGTAGATGACAGTTTTAACATGGCTCATATGAAATGATTTTTCTTTGATAGGGTAGAAAACATTGTGGGAAAAGGAGAAAATGCTGGTAACCAGCATTTTCTCCTTTTCCCACAATGTTTTCAAAAGCCTTCTCTTTCAGGGGCGTTAAAAGTCGTCATTGTGTGGTAAAGGGTTAAGTAAAACAGTTATGGTAAAGAATCAGCAATTTTTTGTCTGTTACTGCGACTTGAGTGATTTTTTTGTGATGGTGCGATCTTCAGTTTCTTCCATATCAGCATTATGCTTCGTGTACGTTTCTTTTAGAGACGATGGGTGAAAAATATGCTAAGGGCAAAACCCTCTACAATGTACATGTAAGTACCAGCTTTTACGACGCAAAAGAAAAATATTAATGGTTAAAAAGCAGCTATTACTTGTACATGTATTTTGTTGTAGATTTTTAGCTTATGGTGTTGCAGACCTTGTCTTGTTCCAAAGCGGTCGTATATATTTTGTACACTTTTTTCGAGACGATAGGTGACAAATGATCTAGAGCTAAACTCTTCACAAATTATTATGTAAGTATCGGCTTTTACGTCACTAATTTGAACAGTTGTAGGGAAAAAAGCAGCAATTATTTTTTAAATAGTTGGTAGATTTGAGTTTATGATGGTACAAGTTTATCCATATTCCATGCCAGCGTTACACTTTGGTTACATTTCTGTTAGAGACGATGTGTGAAAAATGTGCCATGGGCAAACCTCTTTACAATAAAAATACAAGCTTTTACGCCCCTTAACTCTTTTAGAGCCAAAAAATAAACTCGACCTCTTTCAACGGCTGTAAATGCAATCCATTAAAGCTTACAAAGATTTTGATTGTATAGGCTTGACTATGGCGCCGATAGGGTTAAGTAGAATAGATACGGTACAGAAGCAGCCGGCATTGCCTGTATGTTTCTAGATCTAGTAGATTTGAGTTTTTGATGGTGCAGACTCAATATTTCCCATGTCAACGTTACAGTTTGTGTAAATTTTACATAAAGACAATGAGTTAATTATTTTCGAAACGACAAAATTTAGGAGTTTACTAAATTGACAGCATTTGTAGACAACATAAGTATGGCTAATGTGATGGGATTTGTCTTTGAAAGGGTAGAAAACATTGTGGGAAAAGGATAAAATGCTGGTTACCCTCATTTTCTCCCTTTCCCACAATGTTTTCAAAAGCTTTCCTGCTCAGGAGCTTTAACACAGTTGTGTGGTCAAGGGTCAATATAATGCCAGGGAGAGGAATCTAGCAATTTCTACACAGCAACAGGTTTTTAACTTTTTAACGGTTTTCGAATAGTTTCTTTTTTAAATACCATTCAAAATTACAATAAAAATTGCAGTTGCTCATCTTTTTTTCTGGTTCGTATGGGCTGAGCCCCGGTAGCTCAGTCGTTAGCGCACAGGACTCAAGAACAGGGGGTCGCGGGTTTTACTTTCGGCTCGGCCAATTTCTTGCCGTGGATTGATGATAGTCATTGCGATAGGATTCATTCCTCTCTCACCGCTTATCATTGTTTTCGATGATGATTATGTGGGAAAACAGCCAGTGGCTTGGAAAGAATATTGTGCGGAGTACTGGTAAAAGAACTCCAGGAAGTAGGTGCACTGGCCACCGCGATATAACTGAAATAATTTTGAAGACGGCGTTAAACACCACGCAATCAATCAATCAATCAATCAAACAATCAATCATTGTTCGTATGGTTCACGAAGGATATCTTTACTTCACATAAGACATTTCTACTTCCAGCGATGCACAAGTAATACGTACACGTGTGTCAACATCCATAGGTTTAAAGTACAGTACATAATTATATTCTCCTGGCATTGGCTATTTAACAGAAGCCATACATGGAGTAAATTATCTTAGGTATAAGATAATAAGGTAATTAGGTTAGCGTCGTTTTCGATGCTCTCACTGGGGCAGAAGAAACGTGCTTTTAAACTACTGAAACTTTAAAAAAAAAAAAACGCGAAAAACCGTTTCGAGCAAAATTTGACTTATTTATTGTAGATCTACATACCGTATGTCGAAGTTTAATATCATATGAGATTATCATAGGATTATACGGGCGAAAGACCGCGCCAAAGTTGCGGTCTGATGACCGCCTATAGGTTACACGTATTTAGTCATATCTCAACCCTGACGAACACTTTTTCGGCCATTTTGAATTTCTCCATATGGACAAAAATTTGGACTGTATCCGTACTTCAACATCCTTGACAACCAGAAGGTTGGTTTATTACAAGAAGAATTCAACACAGTCAGACTAAATTTATCCACAAGATTAAATTTAATTAATCTTTGCTAAAATTTCTTAAAATGTAATCTATCTACAACATTTCCTTTTGTTCGCGTTATCATAACGAAAATATTGGAAAAAAAATATCAATATTGTTAGTTTCAATGACGTATGAACTACGCAGTGCGACATTCTTGCTTTGACGTCATTTTCTGATGTCGGCCTCAGTATCTCCCGCCAGATTTCATTCTACAAATACACGTCGAAGAATATGACATGCACAGACAGCGATGTCGGCCTTGATACCGTTCGTCCTCTTGCATTTCGCCTTAGTTATTTCGTGTTCGCTTTGGTTTCTTCAACACCCTTACCTACATCTTGTGTTTTTTAACACTTTGTTCACAAGGCTAATGAAAAAAATTACTTCTCCAATTGTTATTTAATGAAGAAAAAGAGCATTGCAAATATTGTTGATTTTGAGAAAGCTGAGAAGAGGACTACTGTAGGGATAGAAAGTTGGGTACTACACACATGTAGAGGATTGGATTAAGATATTTTTGGGAGATTTGGGACAAAGAGACAGAAAGAGTGCTTATCGCATTGTTTTGGGTTGGTTGGGTCGTTTGTTTTAATATGTCTTAGTAAAAAAGTCTCTTTCGCCCGTTTCTAGACTTTGCCTATTTTCATATTATTGGAATATACGAAAGTTATTAGAAAAATCTCATTATTTTATTGACACTTCACTGCTGACCATTTTCTCGTCGATGGGTATGCAGCCAGTGGCTAGGAAATAATATTGTGTGGAGTACTGGTATAAGGTACTGCAGGAATGCATGGATATGTACACTGGCCGCCACGATATAATGGAAGCAATATTGAAACGGCGTTAAACACCATACAATCATTCAGTCAACATATAGACACCCGAAATGGTCTCCATCTTTGATACTACAAAAGATCTTAACGTTGAAACTACATTTTTTGTGGCCATATCGTTACAAATTTATCGAAAGGATGTGATCTTTTCAACCAACTGGATTAGCATTGCGTCGGGTAGACAGTATTAGTTGTACGGTCAGGTGGCAGGGGACTTGGAAACTTGTTCACGGCTGTGGTGAATCATGTCGCCCCGAGCCGAAGGCGAGGTGGCGACATGATTCACCACAGCCGTGAACAAGTTTCCAAGTCCCCTGCCACCTGACCGTACAACGATTTTATTATACTGCAAAGTTTTACCATTCCAACGTTTGTTAAGCGAATTTTACCTATTTTTTGGTTTAAAATATTGAGTACGCTGACGAAGTAGAATTTCCCTTCTGAGTGCCCCAATTCAATGAAAACTGACATCACTGGGACTTGACGTCACTGAAACCTTGGTAAAACGTGCTAAAACGTGCAGCTTGGCGCATAATCTTGATGTTAATCTTGATCGATGCCGCCATTTTGGATGTTGTGTTGATAGTGTAGTCATATATACGGGGCTCCCGAAAGGGAAACTGCTTTTAGGTTGGTTTTGCCAGTGGACATGATCTATATGTTCGGGGCATATTATCCAATCAGATCACGAGAAATTTCTTTGCAGTATAATAAAACCGTTTGTCAAAGTAGACATTGTCTCATCGACAAAATCATTAATTTTCACGTAAGCTAGATCTATATATTTTTTGTGATAATGAACAAAATGTGTTTGTATGACGTCTACTGATCTTGTGTACATTTTTTCCGCTGGGCTGGTTTAACCCTCATCCTGCTAAATAAATGAAATGAAACTTCTAAATCGATAGCAAAAACCCAAATATTGCTATTCCAAAGGTATTTTTTGAAAGAAATATCTCCTTATTCGGACAGTGTAGATCCAAGATCAAACTGCACGTTCTGTGCAGTCTGATCTTGATTTACACTTTCCGCAAAAGGTCATTGAGTCGCTCTTAGCAACCTAAGAGTTAAACTTCTAAAGCATCTTTGTCTTTCACATAGAAAAATAAATGAATAAATAGTTTGTATATATAGCGTTGAAGACAACCATTTTTACTTTATCCATACGCACTACATAATAATAATCTGAGATTGACAATGAAAGAGTACACGAAATGACACAAATGTTTGTCTTTGCAATCGATTTAAATCGAGATAATTAACTGTAAACAGGTGTTATACATATGTAGTCATCTTAAGTACAAATATTCGGAGATTTGTATGAACTAATCTGTCCCTAAAACACAACACCGACTGATAGAAATTATTTGTTTTCTCGAAATGTTAAGTCGCAATTATCGAATAAGACTACATCTATATCAAATATTTCATTCAACGTGATCCCAAGCATTTCGGTATCTCGTCATCTCGTCTTGTCTACTCTGTTTGCGAAAAGATTTGCTCGAAACGGAAGGCCCTGTCAATCTTCCGTAGTTAAGATATAGTTTTTAAATGAACTTTATCCGAAAGATAGGGGAATGCCTGCATATTAACCATTTCAGCAACATATTCGATAATAGTTTTTTTTTTTTTTTTAATTTCAATATTGACTATTATCAAAACCCCGCCTGATGCTTGTCTGTATCTTTCATATGACATAACAAGCCAATTTATGACGCAATCTCTTTTAATCTTGTTATTTCCGGTTATGAAATAAGTAGGTCCGACAAAGGGGTGCGAACTAGAGAAGTAAACGAGGTTTTTATCATAAATTTGAAAACATAAATGTAGGTCTTCTGACGGGCTGAGATTTTCTGAACTTGTTTTTCAACCGTCTGACAATTCTTGTCGTCACATATTTTGATATCGCACGAGTTGCAAGTTAATTATCCTGTATATATCTTTGGTTAAAGTTATTATTCGGAGCCAAGCCACAATAGCTCTCATTTTCTGTAAAAACATTTCTCTTCTCCAAATTTTATCAAAAATATTAGTCGAGGTAAAAAGACACTGATTTTATAAAGCGCAGCAAAATACTTCCAATAAACTTTGTTAAACTTTATAGGAATTATATATATATTATATATAGTATTATAGGAATTTCTAATTGGATTGTGTTGCATTGTATAAAATACTCTTATTCTGCTTGATAAAGGCAGAGAAAGTATCTCTGTCTCCGAAGTTATTTTGAAACAGCGCGTAAGATTTAGGCATACCTGTAACATCTTCTACCACTCTGTATGAATCTTGCAAAAATTGTATACCAACCAAGATCAGTCTGGTCATATGTGCACTCAGATCTAGATCTGCAGTATCAGCTTCATTTGTAATCATGTCAGTCATATGATTATGGATACATGACATAAAAAGAATTTATGACGATAACTTTTGTGAATGAAAAAAAGGTCTCTAATTCTTTCACTTTAAATGGCTTCTTAGAAAGTTCTTACCATTGGCATAGATCAAGGTCAAGCTGTATGGAACGTGCAGTCTGATCTCGAATCGACACTGTTCGGTATCTAACTTAAAGTATGACCAAATGCATCTTCAGTATCACCGGAAGTCTACTTAGAGAACCTTGAAAAAAATCGAATCTATTTTAGTTGGAAGCAAACAAATCAACCCTTACCCCTTTCCCAAAATGTTTTCTGTCCTTACCTTGACAAATTTAAACGTTTTAGCCACATTTATTTTGCTGTCTGCAAATGCTTTCAATTTCGACATGTCTAAACTTTATTCGTTTGGTATAGAGTTTACCAGGATCCGTATTTACCAATCAGTCTTAAGAACGTTCTAAGTCTTGTTCTCCAGAACTTCAAAAGTCTAAATTTGAAAGTAATACAATTTCTGGTTGGCTAAACCATTTATCTTATCCAATCAGAAGTTGTGTTACTTTCAAATTTAGAAATCTGGGGAGAATAAGAGTAAGAATAGTTTTAACATTTTACCACACAATGCCAACTTTTAACGACCCTGAAAGAGAACTCTTTTTAAAAACATTGTTGTAAAAGGAGCAAATGCTGGTAACCAGCATTTTCTCATTTTCACACAATATTTTCTACCCTGTCAAGGACAAATTCCTTTATTTAAGCCGCCTTTAATTTGTTGTCTAAAAATGCTTTCAATTTGGACAAGTCTTCAATTTTATCATGTGGTAAAGAGTTAAGAATGGATGGTGACTTCAGACCGAGAAGACAAAATTTAGGCTAATCCAAAATGAATGTATAAATTTACAGACGGCAAATCTAATACAGCTAAAATGAAGGAATGTATCTTTGAAACGGTAGTAAAAGTTGTGGAAAAATGAAAAAAACGCAGAGTCATTAAACTAGAGGATTATTTTGTAAAACTGATAAACCTTTTCCCGCTAAATAAGTTAAATGAAACTTTCCAGTCGATAGTATAAAACCCGAATGATATTATTTCAAATTTATTTTTTTGGAAAGAAATATATCTTTATCAGACAGTGCAGATCCAAGATCAGACTGCACGTTCTGTGCAGTCTGATCTTGATTTACACTGTCCGCAAAAGGCCAGTGAGAGGCGCTTAGCAGCCTAAGGGTTGATATCATAACAGAAAGAGAAGCCCACGCTCCCATTAATACCTGTTGTATGTTTTCTGTGGGCTTATATAAATGATCGTGTGGGGCTTCAATTCAATCTAAAAATAAATCTTTCGCAGCCAATACCATAAATTAGAATTTTTCCAGCTCTTAAACCCTTTACGAAATAATCCTGAGTCTTAACGATCCCCAGGAGAGCATTTGAAAACATTGTGAGAAAAGGAGAAAATGCTGGTAACCAGCATTTTCTCCTTTTCCCACAATGTTTTCCACCTGATTAAAGACTGAAATCATCATTTGAGCTAAATGTAATTGGTCATCTGCAAATACTTTTGATTTGGACTTTTGCAAAATTTTGTCATTTGGTAAAGGGTTAACCCTTCACAAAAATGACAAACTTGTTTTTAGACTTGTCTGAATTGAAAGCACTGGCAGATGACACAATAAATGTGACTGAGATTATTAGATCTGTATGTGTAAAGGTTGAGAACAGCGTGGGAAAAGGAGAAACTGCTATTAACCCATATCTTGCATCATATTCATGTTTTCTAAAGCGACAGTCTTCCGAAAACTCGCTATCCTATGGTAATTTCTAAGATAGATTTACTCTTCAATGTAAAGCGAATTTGGTCATACTTTAGATTTAAGAAGCAGACGGTATCTACTATATAGATCAAAGATCAGATTGCTCGTTTTATGTAGTCCGATTTTGACCTACAAAGTCCATTGAAACTAAGAAGTACTCGCCAATGGTGGTGAAAGATTTAAATTGTGAACATCTTTGTAAAATTCGTTGGGCAAAGTAATTCCACGTAGCATCGATATTGGAAGACGCCCTGTGAAAAGAGAGAAACTCTAGAAGAGACTATTAAAAAAGGCCTAGATTTATGTAATAGAGGAGAGCAGAAAATGTCTAGTATAAATTAAAACTACATTAAAATCGGAATCACTTTTGCAATTTAAATAACCAACGGGTTTATATATTGCTGCAAGCTAGTATTGATTCTGTAACTGAATCCCAAGTTGTAGTATTGCTGTGTTTATGGTACTCGTGCTGTCATACAACTCTTATCCTACTAAATAAAAGAAATGAAACTTTCAAGCTGATAGCAAAACCCCAAATTTTCATATTTCAAAAGTTTTTTTTGCAGCAAAGATATCTCCTTATCGGACAGTGTAGATCCGAGATCAGACTGCACGTTCTGTGCAGTCTGATCTTGATCTACACTGTCCGCAAAAGGTCAGTGAGCCGTGCATAGCAGCCCAAGGGTTGAATGCATCAGTGTCTTTAAAAAAGGTCAAGCCATGGCGTGCGGGAGCGGATATTTTCAGCACGGAAATCTAATTTCAAAATGTAAAAATGTTGTTAATGAATCGAGGAGGGGGAAAATGTCGCAAAAAGGGTGATTTACGAGGGTTGTTCGATATGTAATGTGTATTGTACGATATCTCAAAAGCATTCGACTCAAATAGTGAAATGAACATTACATCCCTTCAAAGTATTCTCCGCGGTTTGAAATACATAATTTCAATCTCTGAATCCATTTCTGAAATGCGTCACGGTACGCTGATTTAGGTAGACCTCTGAGGCACTGACTGATGGCTGAGCCAAGGGCTTGTCGGGACTTGTAACGACGACCAGATAAGAACTTTTTAAGTTTTGGAAAAAGGAAAAAGTCGCATGGGGCTAGATCTGGAGAGTATGGTGGGTGTGGCAAGACGGTAACCTTCTCCGACTTCAAAAATTGCTTCACAAGCTCAGATGTATGTGATGGAGCATTATCATGAAGTAGACGAACATGCCTAAATCCTGACACAGGGCGTCGTTTAAAATAATATTTCTTGACCTTTTTCAGTATAACATCTCGGTAATACCGACCAGTAACACTTTTGCCCTTCGGCACCGGAATTTGTACGGCTATTCCATCACATGAGAAGAATATGCAATAAAGAACCTTCTTTGTGCTTGTGCTTCTTTTGGCAACTACAGGCCTTCTACCGTGTTTAGTTAGCCATATTTTGTTTCCAATTTTTCTTACTGGTTCGAAATAGTGAACCCATGTTTTGTCACCAGTAACAATGTTTGCAAATTGTCTTTGATTGAATTTGGGAAACATTTTGAGCAATTGCTTAGCGGTTTGTACTCGTACCCGTTTTTGGTCATCTGTCAATATATGCGGTATCCATCCGGCAGAAATCTTTCGTACTTTCAAAATACGCTTCAAAATGAAATGCACACGCGATAGCGATATGCCAACAGCGTTGGCAATATCACGAATCGTGTATCTGCCATCACTTACAATTATTTCCCTGACTTTTGAGACATTTGCCTTGCCTCTTACAGTCACAGGTCGGCCAGATTTTGCTACATCTTTGACGGACTCTGTGCCAGTCAGAAATTTCTTTCTCCAACTACGAACTGTCTCATAAGATACCTTATCAGACCCATAAACTTCCCCAAATTCAGTAAAAATCTGCATTACCGAATGACCGAGTTTTGTGCGAACTTTTATATAAGCCCTAATTTCTTCAATATTCTTAATCCGTTTCCCAACTATTTTTACAACAGTGGTCAACGACTAGCTCTATTGAAATGACTATAAGTTTAAAACTATGTGGAGATGAAGGCTCGTGTTTATACCGTTGGAAAGGTATTGAATAGAGCTATTCAAGCGTATCATCATCCACGAAATCGTGCAAAGCATTATCGCGCTGTGGTACAATACGCATTACATATTGAACAGCCCTCGTAAATGAAAGATGACAGAAAATCATCGTTCTTTATTGAAAAACGAGGGAAGGCCTTACATATTCATGGTCATGGTGAAAATACCTTAACTTCTACTTCAACATCGTTTCAAGAATTTTCTTTGATATATATGGATATCGATCAGCTTTGCCGTGAAAAAAAAATGATCAAATTTATGACATGCATCGAGCTTCACCGTTGAGAAGTTCATAAGAGTGGCATTGCAAAAAACAAAAGCACCACATGCGGATGCGAACGCTCGGCTGCGGTTGCTTAATTTTCAAAAAAGTGACGTAACTGTGTAAAAATGCCTTGGTTTCCCTTTTGATAGTGAACAACTTATCAAAGTTTGAAGTAAATATCTTCAGTAATGACAGAGATATTACAAAATGTTCAAGTTTTTGAAAATATCAAAGATTTTCAACAACGACGCAGACTGCAACACCAGGGCTACGACAGTACCTCGACTTTTTTCCTCGAAAACATCCTACTTAAAAATGTCAGGTGGACTTTCAGAGGGGTTACCTTTTTAGAAATAGGCTTTGTGTCTAAGGATGATTATGCACCAAATCCTTCCTTATTTTAGACTCATGCTCTAAGATCTATTGTTGTAAGCAAAAAAGCTGGTGACAAGCATTTTCTCTTTTGCCCACAAGTTTTGATTACCTTTAGTGAGACAAATCTCATCATCTTAGCGATCGTTAAATTATAGCATGTAAATGCATACAAATGGCCCACGAACAAGTCTAGAATTTTAATGTATGGTAAAGAGTTTTTCACGCATACTCCTTTATTTTCTACTTATCTTACACGCGTTTGAGAAAAGATTTTATGACGTCATACGAAAAGTATGTGACGTCATTTGTTACAACATTGTATTCTTGCCCGTTATTTCCGAAAGCAAAAACTTCGTTCGATACAAACTTCTCATTCAATTTATCCGTGAAATCAATCGTGGTAAAGGTAAGGGTTGTGTCATTTTTAAATTGAAGAACAAGTAATTGTAAGTCAGCTTCTCGTACTATTTAATTCCGAACGTAAGCCTACAACAAAAAATTTAGTCGGTCTCATTCATAAATATGAGTTATGCTCTGTCTAAGGAGTTTAATGCATTTGCAAAATGTATCGACCCATGTCAGCCTGCGCAGTCCGCGCAGGCTAACCTGGGTCGAAAGTTTTTGCCATTGGCCTTTTTTTTTGCATGGCAAACGACTATTCTACCGCCAGATCCTGTCGACTGTGATCCTAAACGGATTATATAAATCCATGATTATTCGTTGACACGCTTGGTATAATACATTACAGAGATGCATTAAATCCCCTTTTGCCAGAGCATGGCTCATATGTAAGTTTGTAATAGAGGTCTAATGATTTTTCAAGTACTGAGATACAGTTACCGGTATGTGATAAAAACTATCTGACATTCTTTTGCCTTTGAGATATATCTTTATTGAACAAATCTAGATAAAATGATATTAAGCCAGCCTTTGATAGCTTGAGATTCAGTTACCGGTTACCGTTGGCGTTTGAGATAAAAGTTTATTAATTTCATCGAGACGATAATAAATGTTTCCAGGCTAGCAAATTAGATTCTAACATTTTTCTAGTCTCATTCAATAAGCTTTCATCTCAAACGCCAACTCATATCAGATTCTAAAATCATTCATGAGCCATGCTCCGTGAAAAGAGGGTTTAACGCATCTGCAAAAAGTACCGACCAAGGTCAGCTTGCACATTCCGCCAAAGGACCGTTTTATTTCAAGATATAGATAGTCGCCGAACAAAATAGACTTTATAGATCCATGATTGTGTGATGACTTACTTAGTACAATGGATCACAGCGATCCCTATAGCCAAAGCGCCGATCAGTTATGTTGTGGTTTAAATTGATGTCTCATTGTCAAGTCAATCTTGCATTGTGCACGATTTATTCATCTTCCTAATATTTTCTATGACGACTGGAGTTATACAACAGCTGATTCAAAAATATAGACAAACAAATTAAGGATAGGGCACCATAATGCGGAGTACTGTAACATCGCCTCTCACCGCCGAAAAACGTACGGATTCGGCTAAGACTCGGGTAATCCGTAATCGATAGATGCTGGTTCCCCGCATTGATTACGGATTACCCGAGTCTTAACCGAATCCGTACGATGAAAGGCGATGTTACACGAATTTCATTAGCGTGCCCTATCCTTAAACAAAGGAGTAGTCCTCACACATTTTTTTTTTCCAACAAGGAATAACATCTATTAACTTACTATCGAACAATCCCGTGTTATTAAGACCTCAAGGATGAAGACATGCATCTCACTGTTGGAAAAGGATAAATGCTGTGGGTCAACCACGATGATTTACTCCTTTTCCAACAATGTTTTCCACCCATTAAAAGATAAATACCATCATTTTAGCCACATTACATTGGTCGTCTACAAAAGCTTGGAATACCGACAATCCTAAGAAAATTGTCATCTGGTATAGAGTTAAGACAGTGAAACAAATTATATATTATACGCCATGCTCTATGAAAATGTGGTTTAATGGATCTGCAAAAAGTATCGACCTATGTCAGCCTGCGCTGTCCGCGCAGGCTGACCTGAGTCGATACTTTTTGCTTTTGATAAATTTTATGCATGTCCAAGGACTATTCAACCACCATGATTCACCTCATGAGTCGGTCCTTTGTTAGACAAAACGGATTTCATGGATCCGTAATATGCTGACTTGCTTGGTATAATGATTTACGAAAACGCATTAAACCCGATGTTCCCAGACCGCCGCTCACATGAAAAATTGTGATATCATTCTATCTCTTCGTTTTCAGTCGAACTACAGTTATACCGGAAAATATCGCTCACTGTTGACCTAAGATCAGACGGCATGTCCTCTGCAGACCTTTGCTCAACTCTGTCCACAAAAAAAAAAAAAAAAACGTGTCCTTGAATCCAGGAAGAGTTACATGCTGAGATGAGACAGTATCTATTCAGAATAATAAATCCTTTTTTTAACATCCAAATAGTGACTGTGAAATGGACCTAGACGTGGCCTTGAGGTATACTTCAGTTCTATGGACGTTACGTTTTCCATCTGATCTTGATCTATGCTGTCCGCAGACTGGACTAAACTTGTCATTTTTACCACAAAAACCGCTTTTCAACTACCATCGTGAAAAGAAATTTTCAAAACATTGTGGGTAAAGGAGAAAACACTGGTAACCAGCATTTTCTCCATTTCCCACAACGTTTTCAAACCTTTCAAAGGCATATATGACTATTTGAGCTACATTACATTTGTCGTCTGCAAACTCTTTCAATTTTGACGAGGCTGAATTTTGTCGTGTGTTAAAGAGTCAACGCTAGAGATAAGACAGTATAATGTTTCAAAGCTAAACTTTATTTTGACGTCCAAACGGTTAACTAGTCCTACACAATGGCTGAAATCACAATCCATAGTCATTACGTCCTGCGTCTGATTTTGACCTACGCTGTTCTCGAAAGCGAATTAATTCGTCTTTCTAGACAAAAAGTTTACGGTTGAGAGAAGACGGAGATATTTCAAATCAAATGTTTATTCTGACGTCCGAACGATGAATTAGAATCATTTGCTGACGTGTAACTTCGGTTCCAATATAACGTTTTCCTTTTGATCTTGATCTACGCTGTCCTCAAAAGCAACTAAACTTGTCATTGGTTTACGGTTGAGAGAAGACGGAGATATTTCAAATCAAATGTTCATTCTGACGTCTGAAAGATGAATTAGAATCATTTGCTGACGTGTAACTTCGGTTCCAGTATAACGTTTTCCGTTTGATCCTGATCTACGCTGTCCTCAAAAGCAACTAAACTTGTCATTGGTGTCGAAAATGGTGAATGGTTGAGCTGTGACAGTGTTTGTTTCAAATTAACCCTTAACCTGCTAAATAAGCTAAATAAAACTTTCCAGCAAATCATAAAGATATCCAAATATTGCAATTTCAAAAGTTCTATTTGGAGAAATAATATCTCCCTATCGGACAGCGTAGATCCAAGATCAGACTGCACGTTCTGTGCAGTCTGATCTTTGATCTACACTGGCTGCAAAAGTGTCTTAGATCGTTAATTATTAGAAAATTATTTTGACGTCCGCACGGTGAACTGGAGCTGAACGTTTCCAGATGTCATGCTTCTCCTCTTCATGATCATTACGTTCTCCGTCTGAACCTCGCTGTAGATCGGTGTATGCATGTCGGATTTCGCCTTCCCTGGAAATAATAATAATAGTAATAATAATAATAATAATGGAGGAGGGGGAGGGGGAGGATAACGACGATGATGATGATGATGATGATGGTGGTGGTGGTTGTGATTACAACGATAAACCATACGACAAAAACAAAAGAAATATATTGGAAAAAGAATAACTCTGTCTGGGCCAAATAATCAACACCGACCATTTTTCAAGGGGTTTAATACGATTCGCTGACATACAGAACGAGTAATGTGGACGGTATAGAACTAGAATCATTTATTCCAATTTTGATATTTCTTAATCTCTAGTCTGCTAAGCGCGACTCATTGACCTTTTGGGGACAATGTAGATCCAGATCAAGCGTGCAGAATGATCTTTGATCTACACTGTCTGATACGTTCTTCTATTTCTTCTTTCAACTGAAATCAACTTTGAAATCGCGATATTTGGATTTTTACTGTTGATTCGAAATGTTCATTTCATTTATACTCCCGTCACACCAAACTCGTTCTCACTCCGTTCCGAAAATTTTTGCCAAACGGACTCAGACTCTGTTCGGACGAAGTGGACGTATTAGCAACCTTTTACGATCTGTTTACGAACTGAATGGACGGGTTAGGACGGGAAGGGTGCTCCAGAACTTTGAGCCTGCTCAAAACTTTTTGCCGTCCATCTGGTCATGTAATTAGACGGAGTAAAAACGTACTTAAAACGAAATGGACGTACTACAAACGGAACTGCCGTACTTCGATCCTATTAGAGACTCGGTGCAGTCGGGCATCAACTGGCAGTGCGTTTGCATTTTACCGACCCAAATTACACGTCCTATCCCTACCGCAGCCCGTTTTTCGATTTTGTTGACTGAGGGGCTCAGGCATAATCAGGCCAAAATTACACGTTCAACCCCGACCGTACCCGTTTTCCGATTATTTAAGGACGAGGTAAGACGTTCCAAGAACTAGTTTAATGTGACGGGGGCTTTATTTAGCATTTTAAAGGTTGAAATGGCGTTCTGTTATTAACGGGATATAAATAATCTAACATTATTATTTCACAATCGATTAATCCTTTGAGGAAGCTCTTTTTGGCCCAATGGGATGATAACATGGCTTAACTAACACCTGTCATTGTTTAATTAAAATTGATTGGTGCTCCGTAAGGAGAACGGAAATTAAGAAATCACAAAAAACTAAAATTTCTCAAGACGGGCTCAGTGCTTAATCTGCATTCTATTGAATTACAATAATCAAAAGGACCAACTATGCTTTAATCCTTTTGTTTCTTGCTTTGTTTGTTTAGTGTTCCATTCCATTTCAAAGGTCTTTCAGTTATATCTTGACGGCCAATGCACTTCTACATGCTTTCCTGGAAGTTCTTTTACCAATACTTCGAACAGTATTCTTCACGAGCCACTCAACGATTGCTTTACAACATAATCACCGTCGAAAAGATGGTATTAAACTGTGATGAATGGATGAATTCTAGGAAAGAAATTTGCCGAACTGGGGATTCGAGCTTTGTACGTTACCGACGGACCTACCGGGTTCGGATTGAATCCCAGTAAACGTATTCACAACTTAAGATGCCAGTGTAGAACAATATCAGATTGAAAAAAAAAAAAAAAAAAATTGCAGCCTGATCTTTGACCTACAGTATCAGCTTTTGTGAGGCATTTTGGACGAGACCTAACTGGAAAACGCTATTGAATGGGGTTTAGTTCTTGAATGAAACTGCTTATTTTGTTTCTTTGACGCAGAAAGTAGAAAATCCTGGTTCATCCGCTATATAAACGAAAAAGAAAATGATCCATGCAAAGTGAAAAGAGGGTTTAAAGCATCTGCAAAACGTCTAGACCCAGGTCAGTCTGCGCAGTCCGCGCAGGCTGACCTGGGTCTAAACTTTTTGCTATTATATAGTCAATTTTCTGCATGTCAGATGACAATTTTAAGCAATGATTCAACAGATTGTTATATAATTTCTATTTTATGGATCCTTAATTATGTAATGACTTGCCAAGTACAATGCATCACGGCAATGCATTTAACCCCTTTATCCCAAAGCGCTGCTCGAAAAATAATTAAAGCCATGTGAAGAGGGAAAACACTTTACAGTCTTCATTTCAAAGTCTGTTATCCTCTGCATATCTTTCAAAGTATACAAGAGAGTTGTTTTAAAATAATACTACATGTTTTTTGCAACGTAACCTTAATGTGCACCACTCGCAAAAGAAGGTTAAGCTATAAGAATCAGGCCGCAGGGGCTGATAATGCAACAAAGACGAAGAAGAAAAGAAAAGAAAAAATGGGCAGCTATTTCATCTAATAGACGGGTACAAGAAAAGACGGTAATTATTCTTGTATTAACAGAAAATTTGATACCGCTATCTTCTCCGTTGAGAATAGGAATTTTCATCAATTTAGACCCCATGAGTATTGCATTTCACAATTAATAAGTTTCACAGAAAATCCCCATAAACCAGAGCATTGCAGTGTTACCCAACACTTCTAGATTAATATATAGAAACATACAGACACGGTTTACGACCTTTCTTTCACAGATGACCATTCTTTTTGCCGAGCTCCAGTATCACAACGTGTTTGTTTGTTTGTATGGTGCTAACGCTTCATCATTACAATCCCTAGTTTTGACGACCCTGAAAAGAATCTTTTAAAAACATTATTTGGGAAGGAGAAGATGCTGGTAACTCAGCAATATGACTGGAATAATGTTGAAAATGGCGTTAAACACCATACAATCAATCAATTACATTGCAGCGGCTAGTGATTATCCATACTTTCCTAGACTTTTTTTAACTAGAACTTCGCATATTATTCTTTCCAAGACACTTGCTGCTCTCCCATATGCATATTATTCTTTCCAAGACACTTGCTGCTCTCCCATATGGACATAGTCGAAACAATGATCAACGGTGAGAGAGGAATAAGTTCTGTCCCAATGACTATCATCAGTCCTCGGAAAGAAATTTGCCGAACAGAGAATCAAACCTGCAACCTCTGAGTTGAAACCCGGCGGTGCTACCGGGCTCAACTCTAGCAGGACGGTACAGTAATAAGTAAGCCGTGATATGTGAAAAGGGGGTTTAATGCGTCTGCAAAATGTTTCGACTCAGGTCAGCCTTCGCAGTCCGTGCAGGCTAACCTGGGTCGAAACCTTTTGCTATCGGTCAATTTTCTGCATGTCCAAGGACCATTTCGCCTCAGGATTCAGAAGTTTGTAAGCAAAACTTGATTTTACGGGTCCATAATCATGTGATTACTTGCTCGGTATGATGCATCATGTTGATGCATTTAACTCCCATTAGCCTAAGCATGACTCACATGTATGGTTTTATGAACTTTTCAATAGTTTTTTTTTGTTTCATCCCGAGGAAAGCTCACTAATATCTGTCCGCAGAAGGCCAACTAGGCTTAACGACCTTTCATTGCCTCCCCACAGAACACTGTCCCACCAGTGCCATCGACAGGGAAAATGAACCATTGCCAGGGACTACTTGAATAGAATAACTTAAGGGGGAAATTGAAGCTGTAGAAAATTATCGATCAAGTAAAGGAACATTATGGGGCATACAGTACCCCCTCCGTCTTTTTTAGTTAACTCTTTACCAGAAAAAAGAATTTCGACGTGTCGAAATTGAAAGTATTTGCAGACAACAAATTGAAGGTGGTGCAAATAAAATGGTTTGTCTTTGACAGAGAAGCAAACCTTGTGGAAATGGAGAAAATGCTGGATACTAGCATTTTCTCCTTTTTCCACAATGTTTTCAAACGCTTTCTTAGTCAGGATCGTTAAAAATCGCGATCGTGTGGTAAAGGGTTAAGCGTATTAAGTTGTTTTCAAAATTTACGATTTCTGAGAAACCAACACTAGGCCTATTATTTCGGCTTAGATGAATTAGATATTTAGAACAGTATTTCTAAACCCCATCCCCACACACACACACACATATATGAGCCGTGCTCTATGAAAAGGGGGGCTTAAATGCATCTGCGAAAAGTATCGACCCAGGTCAGCCTGCGCAGTTTGCGCAGGCTGACCGGGGTCGAAACTTTTCGCTATAGTTCAACTTTCTGTATGTCCAAGGATCAGACTACCTCATGATTAGGTATGTTGTTAAAAGAGATGGCTATAATGGTTCCATAAATAAGTGATGAACTGCTTGGTATGATGCATCACGGAGATGCATTAAGCCCCCTTTTGCCAGAACATGGCTCATGTATACCACCGAATTGTTTATGTGGACAAGCAGCCGGTGTCTTGGTAAGAAGACTGTGCGTAATACTGATTACCAGTAGTTCCCAGGAATCAGAATCGAGAGAGATAAGTATAAGTTGTAAGAACTTGTTTCTCAATCGATGTAAAATAAATACGTTTAGGCTTACTAAACTGAATTGATTAAAAAGACTCCAGATAAGCTTTGAAAGGTACCCTGGCGGCCCTGACATAAATGAAATACTTTCAAAACAACGTTGAAAAGCTTAACAATCAAACAAAAACATCAACTGCCATGTGTGAAGGGTGACACCCATTTTACATGTCGCGAATATAAAGAAAAGTCTGAGAATAAAGCAGATTATATTCAATCTGATAATGTATTTGTTCCCGATTTTCCATCTTTATATTCTCAAAATTCCGTATTCCGCATTCGCTTTGCATTTTCCAGACCGTGATTTTTGTCAATATGCGAGCAGTCACGAGATTTCTGCCCGAGATTGCTGTCTATGATGATCCAATATGAAGTATAGTACGGTTTATTGTGATAAACTTATCACTGATTTTAAAACGGTTTACTATAATAATAATTAAATGCATGAAACCACCTTTTGCCCGCTAGTGGCTCGCATCGTTATCCCGTTGTCTGCGCATGTCATATTCTTCGAAGATTCGACCTGTCTGCTATGACACATCACCCACCCCCGTATACCTGAGAAAAGTAGGGCTTATACCGAAGCTATTAGCCTATTACCTACGCATGTAGGGGCTGTTTTAATAAATGGCCGATGCATAGGTTACATGCTAGCCGATCATAGTTGAATGAATCGCATCAGGTAGCGTTTTACTGAGTAAACGTTTATTTCATTTTGAAATTCAAAGTAACGGTTGTTGTTTTGAAAAGTAGTCCGGTTCTGTACCCAGAATGCCCAAATTATATAGATGTGTATTTGCAGAATGCTATCTAGCGGGAGATAATGATCGTTATCCACTGCACTTATCATCCGTTCCTTGAGTTAGTATTACTAGCACGTATCAGAGAATGTTTCCAAGCCACCAGTTAGTTTCCGACACCTGGTCATAAAACAGTGTTCAGCGGTATATAATTATAAGATAGGAACAAATCTTGTCAAAATGACTTTCACCAGTTTTCAGAAATAGAATTTAGCTGAGCAGGATATTCCATCATTTGAGTCATGTGAGTCATTTCAGTTTGGACCACCCTGAAATTTGTTGTTTGGCAGCGACTTCGTTAACTCCAACGCTGACATTAAAATAAGGATAATGATATGTTTTTTCCCCCCGATCGTCCTAATCTAAGTTCTCTTGGGTTCCCAGATTTGCATTCATTTCGCATTTTCAATGCATGATCATTGTCCAAATGGAAGCAATCATGAGATTCCTGTACTAATTGGTTTTCTGCATGATTAAATCTTAATGCTTCCAGCGCCAAATTTATAAACTCGACATTCTTCGACGGTTGAAAATATCATTCACTGAACCTCGGACAGATTTTTTTCTTACCTTATAGTCATAAGCTTTGCTGAACAAGCGGACGGTATAGATATAGGATCAAACTTGACGTTCTGTGCAGTCTGATCTTAATCTATGCCTACCACTACCCCCCTTTAGCTAATGGCTCTTAAAAGTTTAAACGTTCGTAGTTTACGATTGAAACTATTTTCTTCAAATAACTTAAAAGACACTTGTTACTAATATGCTACTTGTCAGTTTAGGGTAATGTGCATGCTTTATTCAATAACATAGGCGTGAAAATGACTTCCATATGGTGGTGCCCTCATATTGAGATACTTCCAAACGGAAAAGGTAAATTTCGAGACATATTTATCTTGGTTATTGATAACTGATTACAAATTGTTTGAATGAGGTTACTAAGACCCGTACATGAAAGGGGTGAAGTGAATTCCCAAGTGACGATTACATCAAGATTTAAAGCGTCCTTTTGAAGATTGGAAAATACGTATAGATTCAAGTTTGGCGGTATTTATGGAATTGTCATACTAAACAAACAGTTAAGACTTTATTCGAACGTGATTTGTAAAACCAGTGGCAGCCGGCGGACAGTTAATAGCTGACAGTTCCCTTAACCAACGTTACTTTTAAGAAAAAAATGAATACTAGTACACAGCTGACGTGCGAAGTTGGCTTTTGGTTGCCAGGTTCCAGTTACCAGTTAATACATATTTTTACATATATATTATCATATTACATATATGATATATTACGTATGTATTATTTTTATGTATATATTATTAAAATGGCTACCGACTGACAGTTGACAGTCGACGATTCGTTTACTTGAACGTTTTACTGTACATAGCTGTGTGTTACTGAATTAAAAACTGAAATGTGAAATTAGTGAGATTTGCTACTGGGCGATCGAGGTGTTTTATGTGTTGCTAAATGCTAACATATCACCGACACTAGAAATACAGGCCTGGATTAAGTGTCGAGAATATAAAGCCAGAATTTCTTTCTGGAGCACGAAAACAATTATCAATATCATTGTATCAGTATTATGTATTTTTTCGTAGGCCAGAATAGACCATAAACAAATCTGAGAATCAATTATCAGCGAGTCAGGATGGCGAGACCCATAAATTATTCATAATTATTCTCTATCAGAAAACAAAATTTTGGGGTCGCCAAAATAGAAAAAGCATTTGCACACGATAACCTATATGTGGCTCAAAAAATTGGATTTGTTTTAAAAGGAAGAAAATATTGTGGGCAAAGGTGAATATGCTGGTTGCCCAGTGTTTCCTCCTTTTCCCACAATGTTTTCGAAAGCCTTCTCTCTCTTATCTGTGCAGTCTGGTCTTCAACTACGTTTTCCGTTAAAGCTTCATGTGTCATGTATAGCGGCGAGACTCTTACCAGGCGGCAAAATTTAGGACATGTGCCTATTGAAAGTATATGTATATGAAGACTACATTGCTATGTATGTCAAATGATTCGATTCATCGCTGAAATAGTACAAAACTATGTAAGAAAAGAAAATCCACTCCTCGAGATCGTAATAGCACAGTATTGTTTGGTAAAGACTTAAGCTACAACATTACTTGTCTGATGGTTAAGACAATATCCAATTTTTCAATGGAAGTCGATGTCTGGACAATATCTGGTCTTGGTTTCATCGTCTATCTTTTGTTACTGATTACTCCAGTAACATATGATGGATGTTCTTGTCAGACCTATGTTCCATAAATATTCTCTTCTTATAAGTACGACAAATTAAGCCTTGCTTACACACTGAATCTTACTGTGCCAAGTATATTAACTCTACGACTGAACTTACAGTTCAGTAAAGTAAGACAGACTGTCATTTTATAGGTTTGAATAAAAAAGCGGATAGTACAGATCCAAGATCAAACCGAATGATTCGTGCACTGTGAGATTGATCTTTGTCGTCCGCAAAAGTGTTGTTAACCCCTTACTTGCTATATAAGTGATATGAAAATTTCAAGACGATATTATAAACCAAACTTTTGCTATTTCAATCTTATTTTTGGGGGGAAAACATCTCCTTATCGGACAATGTAGATCTAAAATCAGACTGCACACTCTGTGCAGTCTAATCTGTATCTACATTGTCCGCACAAAGTCATTGAATCTCTCTCAGCAGGCTATGGGTTAAACTATCTTTGCTTGAACAATCTGCATTGACCTTACAAAGACAAGGAGTGAAATAATACGACGGTATGAGCGGAGGAATACACCTATGATGATTTTGATTGACAACATGTTTTTAAGTCGTCAAAATACTACTTTCTTGCTATGAATTGTTTCACTTACCTTTTATTTATATTTAAGGAATGAAGAGAATTTTATTTTTTTCATGGAGGTACGAAAAAAGAAAACCTAATCACACTGTATGAAACCGCGAGGTTTTTTTTTTTTTTTTCATACCTCCATGAAAAAAATAAAATTCTCTTCATTCTTTATAATTTAATATTACAGACAACATACACTCATGGAAATAATTCAAACTGCATTCATTTTCTTTATTTTTAAATCTAACGTTGGAGTTTCTAAAGCCCCTTTCACTCATATTTGTATGGAGCAAGAATACAATATGGAAGCAGTTTTCAGATCCCCAATACTGAATATTAACCAATAGAACGAAATAAATGAACACAGCAGTGTGTAGGACCCGCAAAAGTAACCTTCAGCAAAAGTAGTTCCGGCACAACGTGATTTTTTTTTTTCATGGAGCTATGAAAAAATTTTTTCAGCCAATCAGAACTCGCCAATGTTCATGAAAACAACTGATATTAAATTATTATTATTTATAAGCTATATGTAAAGAATGCTGAACATAAGGTAAATTCAGAATCTAATTATGTAACACTTTTGGAAAACATAAACAAAAAAATCCGTTTCCCCTTACAGTTTCGTAAACACTCGATCCAACGCTGAAAACATAGTTACTGTCAAAAAAGTCACTTGATAATGGCCTTTGTCTCTCACTACTTAGACAAAATAAGAGAAACAAAGTAAAATATTGCCATTCAAATATTTGGCCGAAATATGCTGATCTCCCGCTTTGTCTTTCGCAACCAATAAATGATTTAATACTTGCTTTCAGTTTATAAAGTAGCGGACAATATGGTTCAACGTTCTATCAGATCTACCAGGCTTCATATTCACCAACTTCCCCAACAAAACTTTTAGTCGTACTCTTAAGAATTGTCCTAAGTTGAAGGTAACACTTCCAGAAATTGCCTTACTTTCTAAATCTAGAATGAGACTAAAAGTGAAAGTAAGTATGATTGGTAAATATAGACCCATACGTCGTCCGCTGAAGTTCCTCGCGTCGGCCATTGTTAGATCATAGTAAGTATCATTTCCCGAATATCCTTCCTAAATACTATTAAGAAGTGGAATTTTTAATCAAGGAATATTGCAGTGAAAAAAAAAAAAAAAAACACTTACACATTTACATATTTTCGTTATCCTCGTCATTAAGGCTATTGTGTAATGAGACATGTAGAATCTCTAACAAGACGTCATTAGAAATGAAATTTTATTCAATAAGTCTAGAAAGAAGTTATTATGTGATCCTTTGGCACTCTTTGTAGCAATTTAAAAGAAGTTTACCTCTAAAGCCAACGAATCAGGTTCTTTTATCACATAGGAACGTATCTCCAGAATCCCAGTTCATACATGTAATATGCCAAAATAAAGGCCTGCAGACATGTGCATGCTTTTTGAAATGTACATGAATAAAAACTATTTGTTTTTTCGACAGGTGTGTGGACGAAAGATAGGGTGACAGAAGCGAACATTAGATATAATAATTATAAAAGAAAGAAAGAAAATGTGGCTTTGGATAAGCAACTTTGACCAGTAAATCATCAGGAAAATCTACGTCATCAACGTTTTAGAAATTAGGCGTATGATTACAGACATTCGACCACTGGACTACTTTTTAAGCCCAAACAAGTGTACGATGAGAACGTTCGTAATAGCTGTATTACACTGAAAACAAGGACAGTCATGTGGGAGACTGTAGCTGTTAAATGTGCAAACGTGCTGTAAAGGACAACTCCCTTACTTTGTTGTGATAATCACCAAGCATTTTTTTGTTATCTATATTCTACCAGAAAAGAAATTATATTCACACGCAATATTCCCATTACGACAATCGACCTAATGATTGCTCCGACATTTTTATAGGTACGTATTACCTTGGTTATTGTCTGTCTTCGATAGATAATGATAAATGGCTTCCCGTGTAGAAGCACGTCTTATCTTTTAACCCTTTACCACACCATTCAGGGTTTTTACAACCTCAAGGGAGATATCTTTTTTAAAACATTGTGGGTGAAAGGGAAAATTGCTGGTAATCTGCATTTTCCCTTTTTTCCAACGATGATTTTTCGTTTTAAAAATAGATCCCATAGTTCGAATCAAATTTCAATTCTGTTTGCAAATGCAGAAAAAAAAGTCCAAAAATTTGATGTTCGGTAAAAAGTTAATCCTTGAACTGCTATATAAATAAAAAATTAAACATCAAACCCCCACTTGTCGCCGGGAAAAAATCTCATCGTAACAGACAGTGAGGATCGAAGATCAGACCGCGCGTTCTGTTCAGTCTGATATTGATCTAAACTGTCTACAAAAATGCACGATTTTGCGTTAAGCAACACAAGAACTGTCATTTATCCTGCTTAGCTATAGCATTCAATTAATGTTTTGAACCTACTTCTGTATCTATATTCAGGTAATGCTAACGAAATATACTTGGGGTCGAACACAGTGCAGACAAAAATCAGACTGCAAGTATATGCGGGTTTATCTTGGTCTTCACTCTTCGCAAACGTTGCCAGAGGTCGCGATTATCTCTTTACCCACAACAAAAGCGTAGGCTAGTCCAAATTGAGACAACTAATTAAATGTGATTCAAATGGTGCAATTGTCTTTAAAAGGGTAGAAAATGCCGGTTGGTTGCCAGCATGTTTCATTTTAGCACAATGTTTTTTTTTTTTTTCAAAGGCATTTTATCAAAGGGTTTTTTAAACTTTGGATTCTCTCACAAAGGGAAAGCAGGGTATGGTTTGAGATAGAAAGAAAAAGCCATCTAGATTATTAATTGTTGTTGCGGAAGAAACGTAAAGAATCGATAACTTTTAATTAGAATCATTAGGGAACAATTTGGTAAACCACGCAAGCTATACGACTTATTCAACTGGGAAGCTGAACGACAATAACAGATTGAGGTGTTTATAAAGTGACTTAAGTGACATTTCGTCGAAAAAAATTCAGAACGAAAATTAAACTACTTATATCAGACCATTTTCCTGCTTAAAGATGCTGTTTGTTATTTTTAGCTCTACTGGTTGAAAGTCAGCAGAGCTCATATCAGGCGAGGTTTCCGTCGTCTGTCCGTCCGTTCGTCTGTCCATCCGGCTTTTTTTCTTTTTTCTTTTTTCTTGTTTACACGATTAAGTCTACAATTTTGGTCAGATTTTCGTGAAAGTTGTACAGTTTTTTTTTATATCATCAATAGTTTAAACTCTATTGATTTTGGGGAAAAAAGGAGAAAAATCTGACAATCATTAAGGAAAAATTAGCCATTTCAAGTTGAAAATTTGCATTTCTTGTTTACTCGATGAAGTCTGCATTTGTGGTCGAATTTTCGTGAAACTTGCACAGTTTGTTTGTATTAGCAATAGTTTGAACCCTATTGATTTTGAAAAAAAAAGGGAAAGAAACTGACATTCAGTAAGGGAAAAGTAGCCATTTCAAGTTGAAAATTTGCATTTCTTGTTTATATAATAAAGTCCACATTTGTGATTAGATTTTCATGAAACATGCACAGTTGCTTTATGTTATTAATAGCTTGAATCCTTTTGTTTTGGAAAAATATCCGACAAATAGTATGGGAAATGTATCCATTTAAAGTTGAAAATTTTACATTTCTTGATTATGTGATTTAGTCCGCATTTTTTATTTGATTTTCATCAAACTTGCACGGCTGCTTTATAGCATCAATAGCTTGAAGCCCATCAATTTAAAAAAAAAAGGAACAATTCGTTAGGGAAAATTAGCCATTTACATATGAAAATATACATTTCTTGTAAATGTGAATAAGTTCGCATTTTTTATTCATTTCTTTGAAACTTTCACATTTGTATTATTAAGGGACTGGACCCCATTAAATATGAAGAAAATCATGCTATCAGTTTAGGAAAAGCAGCCATTCGATGACTTAGTCTTATTTACTGAACACAGTCCATATTATTTGTCACATTTCTTTGAAATTTGAAGGCATTATTTTGTACGATGAGTACTGAAACTCTATCAAATTTGGCTGGATTCCGAACCATTGGTTTTGAGAAATTGCGCTTCAATTCTTTCATTACAAGTTCAATTCACAATGCCTACTTACTATGCTGTTTTAGTGGGTGTTTTTTTTTTTTCCTTTTCCTTTTCTTGCATGGTAAATTAATGATGTATGCAAAAAAATAAGCACAATCTGTGTCATTAGAGCGATTCAGGCCCTCAAGTGCCTCTAGTTTTGAAGTTGTTGTTATTGGGTAAACTCATGTTCGATGCTCAGCCAGTGCACAAAGACATTGTACATCTGTCTCGGCCAATTAGGGAACTCGACGTGGACTATAGGGTTTATATAATTTAAATGTTCAGATTTAGAGTTTAGAACTGATAGGGAGAAACACTTTCCAGTGCAAGAGGACCTAATAATGCTTAGACGTATGTTAGCGATAAGGACTTATTGGCATTACGATCCATTTCAGGTCAAACATGAACAGCAGTCTGGTTCAGAATCTACATTTTCTGTCATTGTGTAAACATTCTGGTTTAACTACAATAGCAACGCAGCAAACACATCTTGGGGTTACATAAAAATTGTTTTATAAGCTAAACAAAGGGACCATCCTCTGTGAAAAAGAGGTTTAATGCATCATGAAACATGAGTTAAAATGAAGTAGAATGGTCCATTAAAGTGAAGAAGATTTACCAATAATAGTCAAACGTTTCGAACCGTGTCAGCCAGCACAAACTGCACAGGCTGACATTGATCGAAACTTTTTTATTAAACCCCCTTTCACTGAATAAGACTCAATATTAATTTAATTCAATAACATACACTAATGACTGTTGACGCCCATACAGCAAACCCCTACTTGAAACATTCGGGGAGAGGCATCAACATTACCTTTTGTATTTATTTACCACAGTTTCTTGAAGGTAAAAAAATTCCTGTGATAAATGAAGATGAAAATGCGTCTCTGGCAGATAATGACGATGTTCATTTCGCAGAAAGCTGTGAAAATATGAATATAGATTAGTTTTTCACAGTATCGCCAATGATCATCCATGAGCCGTGGGGATTCCGACGATATAATTCATTTACACCAAAACAAGTAGCACAGACTTACAACTTAAAGGCTGACATGATACAAAAATATACTAGTAGCACCATGATTGATCGGCGCCCTAGCAACTATGGGGCTTTCATGCATCTGAAAAATGCACTTTATTAACAAGTCGACGTAAAATATGGAGCCATTTCGTGTAAAAGACCGGATGTACCAAGAGGTATAATAGCCCATTTACATAAAAAAAGAAAGAAAATATGGCTTTAGGAAAAGTTTCGACTCAGGACAGCCTGTGTAGACTGAGCAGATGACATAGGTCAATAATATTTTGCAGATGCATTAAACCACCTTTTCAAAGAGCATGACGCATATGGCCTGCAACACGCGAAAAGGGGAATTCGGACATTTGCGTAAAGTGTCGTCTCGGATCAGCCTGCGCACTGCGCGCAGGCTAATCCGAGACGGCATTTTACGACTACATTGGATTTTGTGCTAAAGTAGACTTGCGCAGAACAGAAAATTACATAAAAACGGAAAGTGTCGTTTCGGATTAGCCTGTGCGGACTGCGCAGGCTGATCTGAGACGACACTTTACGCAAATGTCCAAATGCCCCTTTTCGCGTGTTGCAGGCCATATATATTTGTTTAACTTTCAAATGCATTGATAACAATTTTCATTTTGAGTTCTTTATTTGTGTTTATCATCCATGTTTAACAACAATATTATCATTTCAGCAGCTTGCTGCAAATTTGTCTCGGGGGTTAAGCCATCGCAGATCTGGATCCGTATTCACCAACCATTCTTGAGGATATTCTTTAGTCTACTTATGGATTTTGAAAGTAACACAACTTCTGATTGGCTTGACAAAATGGATTAGCCAGTCAGAAATTATGTTTCTTTCAAATTCAGAACGTTCTGGAGAATAAGCCTAGGAACGTTCTTCAGAATTATTGGTGAATATATATGGACCCTGATTGCAAATGCTGAATCAATCATTTCTCGGCCGGCACAAGAATTACATTAAATTTTGGATGGACGGTGCGATTTTGAATTTCCATTTTTATATTAATTAGCACTTGAGGCGCAAGCTAATTATGACATAAATCAGAATTTGTAGAAGAAACAGTAATGTGTAAACCGAACACAACAAGATGAATTATTGCTGGAATTTAGGATTCGATTAGCAGTAAAATGGAACCAAAGAAGGCCAGAATTAAAAATGATATGTAAAAAAAAAGAATCACACCAAAGTGACTCAAATTCAGAAGTTGTCATTTGGAATTTGTCCCAAGAATAAGATGACAGAAAGCCTATCAGAGAGAATGGAAATCTTGAACGTCAAATAATGAAACTTAAGTGAATCAGATTTGACGTAGTTTCGATTTGATTGACAACAGCATGACAATACGAAAGTAAGATGGCAAATGCCAAATCTAAAATTTGTCTTGAATGTAGACAAACAGGCGGAATTGAAAATTCGAGTGACAGCCAATAAGATATTCAAGTGATGCAGAAGGCAATTCTTGAATCTGGTAATCAGACAAGAGGGTACGGTGACAGCAAGGGTAGATGCATCTAGAAGGAAACTGTTTTTAATCACATAATTACCATTGTTTGCAGTGTAATACAGCCTTCATGAATTTTCTTCTCTAGCACACCTTTGCGACAAGCAAATCGTGCCGTATTTGGTCAAAATTAGTAATCATACACATCGTTTCTAAACATTGCAAATCTGGATTTCTCTACGAATTAAATGCCAAAACTGATTATCGTGACAAAGCTGCAAAACTTCACTGTGGACGAATCTAAAATTATGTCATGATAAAGAGCGAAATGATGTGACTTAAACGCCAGAAAAGCATAAAAATGGAATGAAGAATGGCTTATCAAGAAAAGTCCAATACAGATACGTACCGCACAGTAAGACACGTTTGAAGGCACGTCTGAACTTCACCGACATTGCATTATAGAGGATGGGATTGATGGCGCTGTTTATGTACACCATGGTACGGCAGAAGAGGAGGAACCATAAATCCACATATCTACTGCTAGCCACCGAGTTGTACACAACCATCGACCGGTACGGCATCCAGGTGATCATAAATACCAACACGATCACTGCGAGCATGCGCACAACCTGAAATGAGAAATAGAACATGTCCGTGCACATTTTCTTTAACAGTATTTTACCACAGGCTGTTCAGTTATATGATTCGTTAAGTCTGCCAATAAATCAATCAATGAATCACTTATATTCAACATTCATCTCAAAGTTACGGACAAAGAAAAAAGAACGAAGATAAATTCATTTTTTACATGGCCCCTCGGTGCCTCCGTACTTAAACTACACAAGTGTATTTATAATTGCCAAACAGTGTAGTTGATAAGCTCTTAGCCTGCTGGTTAACCCAGAATAAGGTTTTTGAGAGCTCTCAGCAATGAAAGGAAGAAGAAGAAGAAGAAAGAGAAGAAGAAGAAGAAAACGTAAGTAACCAGAGAAACATCTATTTTTATTTTCTTTGCGTAATTAGCGACTTTATGCGTATTGCATATTCCAATTATTGTTTATTTATTATCTCTATACATAAAAAAGTTTGCATTAATTTCTTGGTTCCTTTTGTAGATTTTACTGTATATTTTATATAAAGAAAATCTGTCATTAAATGTCAGGTTTGGTTGTCACTTTCTGACTGATATGTAATTTACCGCTCTAAATAACGTCCGTTTGTCGAGTTAAATTAATCTTTTCGTACCAGAATCTGCGAAAATCTATAGATACTCAGACATGCGTCGTTGAAACATTTTATTACTGTCAATAAACGCATTCGCTTCCCAATATTTGCGGTTTTATGTTTGTTGATTTATGTTTGGAAAATATTACAGTATAACTTATTATTTCATCAGGTTAGTTGTAGAGGACGAGAATTCACGATAAATAATAAATGACATTTAATTTTCTTTTTAACCCTTTACCAAACTATCCCGTGCTTAAACGACTCTGATGGGGAGGACTTTTGAAAACATTGTGAGAAAAGGAGAAAATGCTGGTAACCAGCGTTTTCTTGTTTTCCCACAATGATTTCTACATTTTTTTGAAAAGACAATCTCGTTTTTTGCTACATGTAATTTGTCATTTGATGTTGCTTTCAGGTTAGAGAGGTCAAAGATTTTTTCGCCTGGTAAAGAGTTAAAGTATCTGGGCATACCTAAAATAAAAGTGATACAGGAACATAGTACTGTTTATAGTACTAATTAATGAGAGTTGCACCCCCTTTGCTATATATGGAGGCAGCCATATTCGCCCTTTGCGTAATAACGAGCGAAGCTCGTTTTGCGGTAACACCGTTCTAGATTTTCAAAAATGAAATTCCGACTTCGTTCTGGGTTTTAGTCTAAATCTAAATACGGATGACTTAAGAATTGAGTGTCTTCCGGTTAGTCGCACAGCGTCACACGTATGACAATCTTTCGCACAAGTACCTAATTGGTCAAAAATGACAAAAATTATCTACCGATCGGATGATTACTTAAAAATCATTATCAGTTTAATGAGTACAGATTATGTAATTTCTTACTTTCAGCGTGTTAACCGTCTATTTGTGTATAAACATACGCAATGATCTATGCTAGAAAATAATGACGTCATAAATCATACTATTCTTAAGTCATGCACGAGCCGTTTTTCGCGGAAAACATTGTATCGAAGAAATCATGACTAAACTAGTTTTTTGGCTTTTTCAAAATGCCATTTACAGAGAAAGTCGGATTTATGATCTGTAAAAAGGGGGCTTAATGCATTTGCAAAAAAACTATCGATCCAGGTCGGCCTGTGCAGTCAGCGCAAGCTAACCTGGATCAAAACTCTTTGCTAGATCTATTTTTCAACGTTCTACATATCAAAGGACCAGTTTGCGTGCCTTTTGATTCAGTCAGTTATCATACAATGTGGATGTATAATTATGTGATGACTTGCTTGGTATCATACATCACAGAGATCCATTAAACCCTCTTTTACCGCAACATGGCTCAAATATATTTAGATCTATTTAATGTTACGAAAGCTTGTTAATAGATCGAAAAGTTTGGCGTATTTTGCCGTAAATTGGATATCTGGCAAATTTCTTTCCTAGGACTGATGATAGATCTAGATCTAGTCATTGCGACAGAATTATTCCTGTCTCTGCACTGATCACTGTTTCAACTACGGATGTGTAGGAAAGCAGATGGGATGAAAAAGGAAAGCCACATAGTCTATAATCTGATTTTAGCGATCTAAGCACTCTGATTGTAAAGAAACTCTAGGTAAAACATGGGTACCCTGTGCACTGACGATTCCTTTTGTGTGTATATTCATTGCGGCGGCAAGTGCACCTACCATGCATTCCTGAAGTTCCTTTTACCAGTACTCTGCTCAATACTAGTATTCTTCCCAACCTACTGACGGATTCCTCGTAAAAATCAAAGTGTCTCTAATATAGATCTAGATCTACATGCAGTGAGGAAATGTTCCCATAAGATGGTCTTTACATGTTGACCAATAATCATTCCAAGATATTTTTTCTGGACATAACTTAACGAAATTGTCAAGGAACTGTCTTTATTTTGTTCAGGAAATTAGGGACAGTTCGCCCTATTTCACATGTATAAATCTACGAAAGAAAAATGCTTTCTACTTTTGACAACGCTCAAAATTAGTTTTGGCAAAGACAGAATTCGAACTCAAAACCCTTTGATTTCAAGATCAAGAATCTAGCTCGTCATTCGAATAAATAGATATTTGTTCCACAAATCATTCACGTCGCTCGTATTGAGGCTTTGCCTTTTTCATATTACAGAAAGAGACGCTTTTATTCTCATTAAAATATAAATAAAAAAGTTAGATATGTGCAAAAAGTTGTAGTAATATATCAAAAATCGGAAAGTAACCATGCATACACATAGCTTACTATCTGCTGGAGGCAAGTTATGCAGCAGTACTTCTGACTTCCTGTGCGGACAACAAGAACTGCTGTCACAATTTTTTGTCTTCCTCTACCTATACTTTGATGTACATGTAACTTATGTTCTTAAATTATTGCATGTTTGAATAATCGAGGTTGTCAAAAAATCGATGTCTCATTTAACTCATTCACTACTGAATAAATAAATTGTATTTTCTCAATGGCTATAAATACAGTTCTGGTACAAGATCAAGAAACTGTTTGTTCTTAATCTAGAATAAAGCAGTTGAAAGTATAGATCAGGGATCAGACTGCATGTTCTGTGAAGTCTGATCTTGATCTACACTGTTCACAACAGCTTCTGGTGTCGACTATGGTATGGAAAGAGTTAAAGAGTTGTTGAGATATAATGATAAGTGTTTCAAGCTCATCCCGCTGAATGATGAACTAAATCGAAAGGGACCTACCATTCTTCTGCTCATTTAAAATATTGAAAATAATACAAAACCTTATTAAGATAAAACAGTGCAGACTACAGTCAGACTGCAGGGATACGCAAGCTGATCTTGGTGTTTCAGTCTTGGCGAAAGGTATCTGAATTCGCACTAGTTAGGATACCAGTTATCCTCAAAGTCACTTTCAGGGTTATAGGCGAACAAATCGGCCTTTATGGACGACATAGATCAAGATCAGATCGAGCAGAATGTCAGGTTTGATCTTGGATCTGTTTTGCCTGCTTGTTAGTCAAGCTTATAAGATAAAAGTCTTTCTATGTTTTAGAGGATTGTATTTTTCAGCCGCCGACAGAGGTCCAGGTGGAATATAATGGCGATGAAAGGTTTAGGAGGGAGACTGCAGAATTGATCTAAAGTCGTTCAATTTCTGTGTGTGAAAGACAAAGGGACTTTAAGACGGCTTTCTTTGTAACATCTGAAAGGCTAACTTGATAACGAAGACCACTGGGGATTGGTGGCCTTCTCAAAATTTCAATTGGCCCGTTTTGTACAAATCAGCTTCACTGCAAAACATTTCACTCTGGAAAAAAAAGGCAAATTCTGAGACCGTTTTAACACTAGGGCTGCTAGGCGCAATTCAAGGACCTTTGGGGACAGTGTAGATTAAGATCAGACTGCACAGAACGTGCAGTCTGATCTTGGATCTACACTGTCCAATAAGGAGATATTTTTCCTTCAAAATAAAGCAGGATAAGGATGAAAGGATTTAATGATCCGGGCCATTTGCGACTTGTATGCCATTATGCTTTCAGCATTAAATTTTATACCTGAATTAAAATCTGAAAATAAAGGATGAGGACAAATAAGAAATCAAGCTGTACAGAGATCTTGAACAGCAAAATGGGAATGAATTATAAAATTTTAAATTACTTGCGACTGTTTGAATAATTTCGCAAAACATTTCCGTATGGTTTTAGTACAAAAATGAACAAACGTACGAGCAAATGATGGAATGAATGACAGATAATTTTAAAAAATGAACAAATAAATGTATAACTGCGCATTGTCATGCCGCACTAGCAGTAACTTTTTATTCAGGTGTCATTATTTCTAGGCTGTGGGCATATCTTCATTTACAAGTTTCTGATAGTCTCAAAAATGAGACGCTACGGTGATTTTTTTTCACATTTGGACATTTATTGTGCACCGTACCGTCTCAAGTCCATCGTGAATTTTCTGGTAGCAAAGATGGAGCGGTATACTGACTTTCCGTTTTGTCCGTTTAATCTGTATTGCAGCGAAATGCAACTAACTTTTAGTAACAAACATTATCAAAGACAAATTATTAAACCTTTCATTACATAAAGAGCTTGTAGAAGTCGTTTATAATATGTAAATCTCGGAAAAAACACTGACGAAATTTATCGTGCGTGACGGCCATTTTGAGTGTTTTCGGGAACGTAAACAACTCGAGTAACAGATGAAATGCACGGTTTTCTCTTATGTTCAGCGTTTAAATCGAAAATATTTGTATTTCAAACAAAGGGTTATTAAATATGCAACCAACAGGTATGCTTAAATCCTAGTTTTGTGCTCTATTTGCGAAATTATGAGAGTTCAAACTTGCGCACAAAATCTGTGCGGAGTTTTCAACTGATTTTGTCTTGATCGTCTCTGTACCCAGAGGCCACCAGTCAAAAAGTAACATCGCCTTTGGGTACATTTATCTGTACTAAAGTTTCTGAATGCTTTAAAAGTGTTGATATAATCGTTCACTTTCCACTCAACAACCAGTGGTGGCGCTCGGGGTGCTGCTTCTGACGATCAAAGTGGTGATGATGGTGATGATGATGAGGATGATGATGAGAGAGAGAGAGACAGGAGTGGAGACTTGTTCGAAGTTTATTTTGTGCATGTGACATCATAAAAAAAAAACATGTTCCACAATGAGAAATGGCTTAATTTACGAAGTAGCTGTTCAAGGGTGGCAAAAGTATAGGTAGAATAGCAAAAACGATGGGGCGCCATTTGTTCTTTATTTATTGCGTAGGTCAGGAAATATGAGTCATGCTCGGACAAAAGGGGGCTTAATGCATTACCAAGTAAGACATCACATAAGTAAGGATCTATAAAGTCTACTTTGTCTAACAACCGACTGCAGGTAGACTGTTCCTTTGACATTCAGAAGTTTGACCAATTGCAAAAAGTTACGGCTGACCTGGGTCGACACTTTTTGCAGATGCATTAAGCCCCCTTTTCACAGAAAATTGCTCATATATATATATTTGGTGGCAGCAGACAATAAAAGTCGGCAGTATGTCAAAGACAGTGATTTTCGCGCTATGTTCAATGTATCAAAAAAGGAAAGGTGTGATGCCGTAGAGTGCAAGTGTTTATGATGTCTGGATGTAGATGACAATATTGCGCTTGAAGCATTGTAATGATTGAAGCTTCTGTCTGTTGTCTGCATTTACTACTCAAGCCTGGCCTTCTTGTCGCTTTTGATTGGTTTGTTTCTAGAGCTATGCGTTTGTTGCAGTTGTAGGCCCGTATCCACGATAGAACCAATTTCGAATAATTATTGTGTCTGATAAAAGACTTTGTAGCTGAGGAATGGCTAAAACAGGCTTCGTTTGATGTCAATAAAAAAAAAATTAACAAAGTTTACAAAAAGTCTATATAACGCACAACAAATGATATGAATCTTTTCATCACAGTAATTCTTTTTATGGGAAATAAATGACAAAACAAATTCGAAACAAAACATACTATTCAAAAGATGAAAAGGACTTGAAAATGTTGCAGTCTTCCGTTCATCCTTTCAAACAAAATTGTATGAGAAAGGCACCAACTCTCGCGTGCTTCATTAAACCTACCGTATCCTTGCTCTAGCTATTCATATTTTGTGTTAGGTTTCAATCAAATGGACTGTTAATAATTATAATCAATGAAACCCTTCCAGCCTAGACAGTTGGGCACTCAGAAAATCGACGGATAAATTGGTTATATCACGTATCCAAAATTAGTTGTCACCATTAGCTCAGATTATTCTGTGTTATAAAGACGAATGCCTGAAATTGTAGACGAGGCACAATCTGTTTCATATAGGCACAATGATGAACTCATTACAGGATTTATGAAACATATAAGATTTAGTTCAGTACCTTAACGAGTATCTACCTTACAACCAAATTTGGTCATTTTTCAGAACTGAAAGAATTAACAGACGAAAAATTAAATAAGGTTCAAACGATAAGATTTGTAGACATTCAGGTAAAGTCATAGATCACTCGCCGCCTGGGTCACCTGCGGAATGAGAAATGAAAGCTGTCGAAATGAGTGACAAATACTCAAAAGAGTTGGCCGAGCTGGGAGTAGATCTCAGTACCCGTGGATGACCAGTCCTGTGCATAGTTGACAAGGCACCGGTCTTGCCTCAAGTGCCTTGTCAACTACGAGTAGATGTGACCGCTGATCCATTTCTGTATTTATTTATTTCATGTTTTATTCACTAGTTACATTTAAATAATCATCCTTATATGGCCTGCAACACGCGAAAAGGGGCATTTGGACATTTGCGTAAAGTGCCGTCTCGGATCAGCCTGCGCAGTCCGCGCAGGCTAATCCGAGACGGTACTTTCCGTTTTTATGTAATTTTCTGTTTTGCGCAAGTCTACTGTAGCACAAAATCTAATGTAGTCGTAAAGTGGCGTCTCGGATTAGCCTGCGCGGAGTGCGCAGGCTGATCCGAGATGACACTTTACGCAAATGTCCGAATGCCCTTTTTCGCGTGTTGCAAGCCAATTATCGACTTTTAAAAGAACAATTGCGTGACTCAACCCTTTACCATACGATCATGTTTTTACATCTTTATTAAACAATCAATGTTTTAACAACTTTGAGGAAAAAAGTTACAGTGTCGAAAAGAAGCAAATGCTGGTTACCAGCATTTGCGTCTTTCCCCAGTGTTTTTTACCCTTTCAGTGACACACCTAATCAATTTAGCAACATCTCATTTGCATTTGCAAATGCTTTTTGTTAGAGCGGGATTTTTGTCATTTAGTATATTCTTTTTTCGTCAGCAAAAGCTCTCAAATTGGACAAACACACAATTTTTGTCGTTTGATATGGAGATAACCCATTGATTTTAGATTATGCCGATACAGATGGAAAAGAAATGGTGTTTTTAATGATTTTAACAACTAATTTGCTCTATGACTTAAGTCGGAATTTGCAGCCAGTAGCGCAGAACTGAATGTTGTATTTTCAAAGTTCTCTTCGCTGAATATACAACACTATATCGGACACCATAAATCCAAGATCAGACGCACATCATGTGCAGTCTAATCTTGAATCTACCTTTCCACAACAGCTGCATTGGATCGCGCTTATAGGCCTTAGCGTAAAAAAAAACATAATGAGAAAACGGATAAATTGAACCTTACTTCAAAAGATTTTTAAAGAATTTATCCTTCTTGGCATGGGAAGCCGAGTTCTTGTGGTCATGGGTTAACCTATTCCTTTACAAATAAGAAATTCGCCTCTGTTGTTGACAAATTTGGATAAGCTTGTGGAAAAAATTTCATTGCTTGTTAAATGCAGTTACTGCCATATCGTAAAAAAAACTCACAATCATCATCATCATCATCATCATCATAATAATAATAATAACATTCTGTAGATTAACTCTGTTTTCTATTAATTCAAATGTTTGACCTATATAATGTGTAACTTGTTACAGTTCCTCATAGCTGTATGAATAATCTATACAGTAAGGGGTTGCATAATATCCTCATGTTGAATTTTGAATAAAGAATTGCGTGACTGAAAAAGCGCTGTCTGGAACTATTTATTTACCACAGAACGATATATAACGGTGTTGTATTTTTCTATAATATTGTTCTTGAGATTCCTAAGTGACACAATGGTTGAAACGAAAGAACCCAAATTCGGTTCCCGCAGGCGGAGCTCGCTGTAAAGCCCTAGCAGTCACAAAGATGCGGTTGTTATAAAGTGTACTGACCCACACTTTCAGTACAAAATGTTTTTTTTTTTTTTTATTTTTATTTTTAATAAAATTTCAATTTCGGGTTGTGAACAACAGAAAGAAGCATTATCAAATATTGTGCATGTCCTAACTGTTCATACCAGCTAAATGACAACTTTCACTGAACACTGGTATCTGTGTATAGTGCCCCACTTGTGTTGCAAATGCACAGCTGGCAAATTTTTAACGTTTGATTGCACACAAAGTTTGTCATACGTTAGCCGACTGTACTGGAGTTCAAGATTTCAAAACGTTCTTTCCTAATAATTCCGACATTAACGTCTGAAACCTGATGACTTGCTATTAGATTTGTTTGTTTGTTTGAACGGTGTTTTACGCCGCTTTCAACATTATTTCAGTCATATCACGGCGACAGCTCACATATTCATGTTTTCCTGGGTTTCACCAGTACTAGGCTAGGCTCTGAAGTGTCTTGCCCAAGGACACTCCTGTGAAAAACCCAGTGGAGCCAGTGAGGCTCGAACCAGGAGCCTCCAGGTCACAAGTCCTACACTTTACCATTGAGCCACACAGGACCCTGACTTGCTATTGAAATGACCCAGGCTCGGATGTCATTTACCGCTGTGTTCCGTTTATTTTTTGTGCAGTATTTACTATTCACAGGTTCTGGCAGAAGTTCACCCGAACATGTTATGATTCAAAATGAATGATTTTGATTATGTATTGCATTTCAAAATTGCACGATATGGCTCTTTGCCCCCACCTCCTTGCCCCATCCATCGTTCAGTCTTGAATCGGATATAATGTTCATGTCCGGGTCCAGTTGCTTTTTTGCCAGGCCAAAGTAGAGGCAGAGTCACAGTCCCAGTCCATGATAACAGACAGCTGTCAGCGACGAAAATCATCGCTCTAACAATTTGAAAGCACAACTGTTCCATAAGGATACACTCAGTATTCAGAGCGCCCCGGGACTACGTTGGACGTGTTCGTCGCTACCAAATACAGCCCAATACACTGGTGCAGTTTCAGAAGCTCTAATCCATCATTGGAATAACCTGGCCCTAAATGTCAACCGCCGAAACATAAGGTCCTAGCTTCGGAGATTCACGACTGTCATAACGGTGCAGGAGTACACAACTGGTACTGACACTAGTGTTTTGTTTTTTAAAGACACCCATCTAGCGCTCTTGGGCATAGGCAGAATGGCCTTATCGAGTTTGACGTGTGTATGTAGTGCTGTCTTGTAAATAATTATCACTCTGTCTATTTTTAAAATACTGTGACAGTGGATAAAACAATAAATGAAAAATACAGTCATACCCAATTTTGCGTTGGAAGTGTTGGTCAGTATATTTCAAACCAGCGTTCTGGAAAGCTTCCTGTACAGTCCCAGTTGTTACGAAGATATGGGTATCACAAAGGTTTTTTTTTTTTTCAATCAGCCCTGCTGGCGAGCTCACATAAAGTCCCAGCAGTCACAAAAACATGGTTGTTCTTTTAGGGTATTTCAAATAAACCGTCCTGGTGAGGTCGCAGGAAATCTCTATCTGCCATAAAGACATGGTTGTTTTGGAGTTTTTCAATTAACCTTCTCGGTGAGCTCGCAGCAAATCTCTATCTGCCATAAAGACATGGTTGTTTTGGAGTTTTTCAATTAACCTTCTCGGTGAGCTCGCAGCAAATCTCTATCTGCCATAAAGACACGGTTGTTTTGGAGTTTTTCAATTAACCTTCTCGGTGAGCTCGCAGCAAATCTCTATCTGCCATAAAGACACGGTTGTTATGGAGTTTTTCAATTAACCTTCTCGGTGAGCTCGCAGCAAATCTCTATCTGCCATAAAGACACGGTTGTTTTGGAGTTTTTCAATTAAACTTCTCGGTGAGCTCGCAGCAAATCTCTATCTGCCATAAAGACACGGTTGTTTTGGAGTTTTTCAATTAACCTTCTCGGTGAGCTCGCAGCAAATCTCTATCTGCCATAAAGACACCGTTGTTTTGGAGTTTTTCAATTAACCTTCTCGGTGAGCTCGCAGCAAATCTCTATCTGCCATAAAGACACGGTTGTTTTGGAGTTTTTCAATTAACCTTCTCGGTGAGCTCGCAGCAAATCTCTATCTGCCATAAAGACACGGTTGTTTTGGAGTTTTTCAATTAACCTTCTCGGTGAGTTCGCAGCAAATCTCTATCTGCCATAAAGACACGGTTGTTTTGGAGTTTTTCAATTAACCTTCTCGGTGAGTTCGCAGCAAATCTCTATCTGCCATAAAGACACGGTTGTTTTGGAGTTTTTCAATTAACCTTCTCGGTGAGTTCGCAGCAAATCTCTATCTGCCATAAAGACACGGTTGTTTTGGAGTTTTTCAATTAACCTTCTCGGTGAGTTCGCAGCAAATCTCTATCTGCCATAAAGACACGGTTGTTTTGGAGTTTTTCAATTAACCTTCTCGGTGAGTTCGCAGCAAATCTCTATCTGCCATAAAGACACGGTTGTTTTAGAGTATTTCAATTAAGCTTCATTGTGAACTCGCAGCAAATCTCTATCTGTCATAAAGACACAGTTGTTTTAGAGTATTTTAATTAATCTTCTTGGTGAGTTCGCAGCAAATCTCTATCTGCCATAAAGACACGGTTGTTTTAGAGTATTTCAATTAAGCTTCATTGTGAACTCGCAGGAAATCTCTATCTGTCATAAAGACACAGTTGTTTTAGAGTATTTTAATTAATCCTCTTGGTGAACTCGCAGGAAATCTCCATCTTTTATAAAGACACAGATTTCATAACGTATTTAAGGTCTACGGCCCCTAACTCTCACATTAAAAGACGGAAGCTGCCGAGATTGGCCGATTAGCCTGTACGAAAATGTCGATGTTACACGATATTTACCGATGAGTTAGTGAGTCTACGGCCCCTAACTCTCATATTAAAAGACGGAAGCTGCCGAGATTGGCAGAATAGCCTTTACGAAAACGTTCGTGTTTACCGATGAGTTAGGGGCCGTAGACCTTTAAAAATGCATTTCTTGGCGTGCTAGCCGGTGAGATTACTGTGAAACCTCAGCGGTAACAAAGACACGGTGTCATAAGGCAATTCAATACGTGTTCACGGTAAAGCAACAGCTGTTAAGAAAGCACTGTTGTCATTAAGTATTTTATTAAGCCTTCTTCGCAAAGTCATTGCAGTGCCCCATTCGTGACGAAGACACGGTGTGCACTCATTTCAAACAAGCCATCGTGGCGACCTCCTTGTAAATCTAAAGCAGTCACGAAAACATGTTTGCCATTTTGTTTTTCAAAGAAACCTTCTTGTTCACTGTTCAGACCAAGCTGTCACGAATATTGTGTTTTTAATATGCTTCAAAAATATCCTTCTTGGCGAGCTTGAGGTAAAACCCCAGCTGTTGCGGCCAAACCAGCTTTCTTGGCGAGCTCGCTGTTAAGCGCCAACAGTGAAGAAAACAACGTTGCCATAAAGTATTTAAACCAGTTTTCTTGACGAGTTTGCTGTAAAGCCCCAACTGTCACGAAGTCATGGTTATCATAAAATCTTTCAAACAAGCCTCCCTGGTGGGCTTGCTTTTAATCAGCCAAGCAATTTCGTGTTTTCTTTATATGAAACAATGTTTCTAGTGGTTAGTGATTTGACTCGTTTCCTTCTGCATTTTATGTTACATTCTTTTTGGTAGTGTTGGGATTAAGGACAACAGCTTAATATAATTTTCAATCTGTAATTTTTCTCAGATTCAGTTGAATTAAGTGTTGAACTCTAGACTTTCAGTACGACTTGATTACGGCAATTCGTACAACTGAGAATTTAGGGAAAGGTGATATCTATTCATTCATTCATTCATTTTTTAATTAAAATAATTGATTTAATTAGTTAAATAAACATAAAAGACAGTGAGACTGAGAAGTTGGGGTATATGATTCATCGCTAGAGGTCATTTATTTCTGACTTTGTATGGCTGCACTGTCTTACACATAAGAAACCTTAATCGGCATGGGCAGAGACAATAATCTGAGAAAAGTCTACATTATATTGGAACAAAAACAATATTTTCTAGTGAAAATAAGCCAAGATATGCAAACGCAATTTTTTTCCACATATGCATATGCCATCAAAGTATATAAAAGCGGCCAACTCTAGAATCATTCATGCCAAATATCGATGATATCTGACAGTTTATTGACGAGAAAATTTCAAGAGCTTTTGCGGCTAAAAGAACAGTTTTCCTTGCCATGAACGATAAAGTTTTAGGACCAAAAATACACTTTTTGTGTAGTCATTACGAAATTCTATCAAGAAATCTGATGAATCGCTTATTTCATACAGCATGGAAATCCTACCTGTAGATTTGGAGAAGAAAGTTTTCGAATATTTCAAACTTTTGATGCTTTGGTTTTTGATTCGATCAACTTTTTTTCAGGAATTCTTAACAGGACCTTGGTAGGGACGTTTCTGTGAAGTTTGGTAAAATATGCACTCGAACAACAGACACAGGGCTATGACATAAACTACTACCTTTCGGTGAATGGAGCGAAAAACTTTATTTCTTCACGAAATGTATTTTTACTTATTGATGTTTTCTTGTTGATACATATCTGATGGTTACCTACGACATAGGTTCCAGTGAAGAACTTAAGTGATTTTACCATCGGAACCCACACCATTTTACTTAGCTGTAGCACTGAAGAAGAATATTATCCGACCATCCTTGAAATATTTATATTCACCAACTATACTAATCATCCTAACTTGATTGCAATTTTTACTCTCCTTCTCAAGAATTTTAGGATTTTCAAAGTAACGCAAATTCTGATTGTGTTACTTTGAAATTTTGAATTAGACTAAGTATGGGATTTGAAATGGTCAGGCCCATATATACTGTTGTTTTCGTCACGATGTGAAACATAGACGTGCGTGTGGTACATGTACGTACGTAGAGAAAGAATATGCTATCTTGACCTTTATTGACCAAATGACATTAACAATTAGATTCCTTGACCCAGTTCTACTTTACATGCAAAAATCAAATTTGTCATAATCTCACGTCATAACGAGAATATAATAGAAAATTTCGAGACCTATCTGTGTGTATGTTTGTGCTTGGCCAGGCTTTCACAAGCCATTTCTATTGAAAACCTTGACCGCATCACCGCCAACAAACTATACCACCGCTATAAAGAGTAAATGTAGTTACGGAAGGCGTAGATTTATTTATTATTTTTGTTAATGATTTTTTACTGAATCAATATCTTACCAACTGCATAAACTGATCTAGAAGTTTCCTCTCATATTCGCGAAATAAAATTTGTGCGAAAACTATTAAGATCGTTGCAATTTAAAAGTTTTATCGAAATTTTAATGCTTTTTGCCAGACATTAGATTGGTTAACCCTTTCAGCGCTATAGGCAAAATGGGACCTTTGGAAGACGGCACAGACAAAGATCATACTACGCAGAGCAATCTGATCTTGGATCTGTATCGTCCACATGTTTTGTCAAGCTTTTAAGACAAAAAATCTTTAATGGTTTTCAGTGGGTTGTAGTTTTAGCCTTTGACGGAAATCAACTGTATATGTACAGCACTGAAAGAGTAGAGGCACAATAAAATCCTGACTTACGTTTTTTCAGCACGTAAATCCATTACTATACCAAAACTACTTTATACTTCCTTTCACTTGACGTGCTTATGAAAATACTGTCAGAAATGGAGCAGGTACTTGATACAGCAACTGCTTTTTTTCCTTCGTGATTTTAATTGTGTTAAAAAAGCTTTCTCCCGTTCTTTCATTTTCTAGTTTTATTTTTTTTTTTTTTTTTTCTCTGTACAATTCTTTTTTTTTTTTTTTTTTTTTAATTTTTTTCAGTAGCCTGTATAGTAAAGGGTTAACCAAACAATCCCATGTATTAACTGCCCTTTGGAAATGGGCCTTATTACCAGCATTTTCTCCTTTTCCCACAATGTTTACTACTCTTTTACAGAGAAATCCAATAATTTCAGCCATATACATGTACATATATAATTTGTCTTCTGCAAATACAGTGGACGAGTCTAAAATTTTCTCATCTGGGAAAGAGTTAATTATTTCAAATCTTCCTCCTGCAAGATAAAGATGTCCTGGTTTATGGTGCTAATGGATTATCGCCATGATGAATGTAAATGAATGGCCGAGGGTCATTATGATTCAAACAGATGGACGTTTTTCGTTGGTTTGATGCTCGACAGTAACAAGTGCCTTCTTTTCTGTCAATTATTTGGCTTCTTCCTGCATCAGCACAGTGAATATTCTTTTCTTTATACAGCAAGACCTCAAACTTTTTTTTTCCCGAATACACGGCACCTGAAAACGGTTCGAATTGCCAGAGTATACTGAACAAACCAGACCAAAACAGAATAGAAATTTCGATAGATTGATAAGCAATAAGCTCAGAGGTCGAAACATACTGATTGTGGAAAACGTCAATTTGCGTAACTCTTCACCAAACGACAAGTTAAAATACAACATCTAAAAAGCTGTTACAAACAACAAACTAAATGTGGCTCAAATGACACAATCTGACTCTAAAAGGGTAGGAAACATGGTGAAAACATGTGAAATGCTGGTTACAGCATTTTCTCCTTTATCAAAATGTTTTCAAAAGGATTTTTACCCAGAGTCGTTAAAGTTGGGATTATTTAGTAAAGGGTGAAGAAAACACGATTTTAAGATTGCCTTAGTATGCGAGTTTAAGTTCAGGTGTTCACTTAGCAGATCTAGTCAATATTTTGAATAAATTTGCATTTGCGTAGTTTTACATTCGAATTCGTATAATTTAGATTTTACGGTACGTGGCTTAGAGATCGTTATACATCTAACTATAGGAGCAATTTGCATTTTAAAGTAGGCAGTGTTTCAAATTTCATGACTTCTCTTTTCCCAGGCGATAATGGATGTATACCATCTGACTTGAGTTGGCGTTTGAAATAAGATGCTTTTAAACGAGACTAAAAAATTGAAAGGCTTGCTCGATAACATTTTTCTAGACGAGTTTAATTAAATTGTAACGCAAAGGGAACGAGAGTTAGATATTTGTTATCATTAAAAAAAATTATCACTGTATCTTAAGATGTACATCAATAAGGATCAGATACATGCAAAGCCTACACATTTACGAGGGCTGTTCGATATGTAATGTGTATTGTACCACAGCGCGATAACGCTTTGCACGATTTCGTGGATGATGATACGCTTGAATAGCCCTATTCAATACCTTTCCAACGGTGTAAACACGAGCCTTCAGCTCCACATAGTTTTAAACTTATAGTCATTTCAATAGAGCTAGTCGTTGACCACTGTTGTAAAAATGGTTGGGAAGCGGATTAAGAATATTAAAGAAATTAGAGCTATAAAAGTTCGCACAAAACTCGGTCATTCGGTAATGCAGATTTTTACTGAATTGGGGGAAGTTTATGGGTCTGATAAGGTATCTTATGAGACAGTTCGTAGATGGAGAAAGAAATTTCTGACTGGCACAGAGTCCGTCAAAGATGCAGCAAAATCTGGCCGACCTGTGACTGTAAGAGGCAAGGCAAATGTCTCAAAAGTCAGGGAAATAATTGAAAGTGATGGCAGATACACGGTTCTTGATATTGCCAACGCTGTTGGCATATCGCTATCGCGGGTGCATTTCATTTTGAAGCGTATTTTGAAAGTACGAAAGATTTTTCTGTCAGATGGATACCGCATATATTGGCAGATGGCCAAAAACGGGTACGAGTACAAACCGCTAAGCAATTGCTCAAAATGTTTCCCAAATTCAATCAAAGACAATTTGCAAACATTGTTACTGGTGACGAAACATGGGTTCACTATTTCGAACCAGTAAGAAAAATTGGAAACAAAATATGGCTAACTAAACACGGTAGAAGGCCTGTATTTGCCAAAAGAAGCATAAGCACAAAGAAGGTTCTTTATTGCATATTCTTCTCATGTGATGGTATAGCCTTACAAATTCCGGTGCCGAAGGGCAAAAGTGTTACAGGTCGGTATTACCGAAATGTTATACTAAAAAAGGTCAAGAAATATTATCTTAAACGACGCCCTGTGTCAGGATTTAGGCATGTTCGTCTACTTCATGATAATGGTCCATCACATACATCTGAGCTTGTGAAGCAATTTTTGAAGTCGGAGAAGGTTACCGTCTTGCCACACCCACCATACTCTCCAGATCTAGCCCCATGCGACTTTTTCCTTTTTCCAAAACTTAAAAAGTTCTTATCTGGTCGTCGTTACAAGTCCCGACAAGCGCTTGGCTCAGCCATCAGTCAGTGCCTCAGAGGTCTACCTAAATCAGCGTACCGTGACGCATTTCAGAAATGGATTCAGAGATTGAAATTATGTATTTCAAACCGCGGAGAATACTTTGAAGGGATGTAATGTTCATTTCACTATTTGAGTCGAATGCTTTTGATATATCGTACAATACACATTACATATCGAACAATCCTCGTATGCATGAGATATAGTCAAAGGACAAGACTATTTACAAAGAAGTTCAAATATAACATACTGAGTTTAAATAAAACATTAAACATACTGTAGCTTCACACGATCATCAGTCTAGTCTGTTGAAATAACCGGAAAACGTTTTTTTTTTTAAGAAATTTCGAGTAGAAATACATTTGCTTTTAATCAAATTACGTCAAGTTATGCTCATATGAAGTCAACACTCTTATCGTTGACAAGTGTTAGATCATTTGGCAAACCTCAGTTGGTATGTTACCTATTCTTAAAATTGTAAGGCACTTCTCAAGAAATAAAACAATCACATATTTCTGTCGAAATCTTTCTAAATATATTTCCGTTGACAAACAGTTTGTTCATTCACTTTTTAAAAAAAGGTCTATCAGTTCCGTTGGAAGTTTTCACCGACTGATTGATAGATCGAGTTAGCTCAGATCAGAGTAGGAGTCATTACCAGAGCTTTGCTACCGGACTCGATAGAAACCGTGTTAACACCAATTTCCAGTGTTGTAATATTGCGCTTAGTTTTTTATCTTTCAGACAATATATAATAAAGTATGGTTTTGTGAAATATTGTCCTCACAATAATATGATGTTCCAAAAATTGCGAATTTTTGAGAGTTTTTCACGTTGCACATTTCTCAGTGCTTTTCGATAAGTAATAAATCCCATTTTGAAATATATGATTGGCAGGTATATTTAAAGCGCAAAGATGAAGAATGAGAATTAAACTGGCAAACGCCCAACAGTGTGCAGAGACTGAAAGTGGACCAGAAACAAGTAGAATGGATCGTGCTGTAAGGAATACAGAAACTGCTGAAAATAGACCAGAAACTGTAGAGATGAAAGACAGTACAGACGATATTTCTGATGAAAATGATAAAGTTCTATTTCTCCAAAGAGGTTAACAGAGAGGTACTTTACAAGAAGTATGCAAATAAAGAAGGCATGTAAAAAGAGTATGTGCAGAAAAAAAATCATGATTTGCAACCTTCAAACAGTACTGATGCATAGTCATCAATCTATACTGATCGTCCCTGAAAAGGAAGTTACCACTGTTACATGCAGAATGTTCTAAGAAATATGCAGAGAGGATGGCATGATAGTTTCTCTGTCAATTACTAATCATGTGAACACACCAACTGCCTTTCTGAAAATAAAGTATATATACGAGAAACTAACCTAGTGGCGTCCACATCTGCATGCAGATCTTCTCTAGAACTAGTGGAAAGTGTGAGCCTTACCTTAGAAGTGTTTAGTGTTAATGTACAGATGTAAGAAAAAATAGACTGAATTCACAAAAAAGATAAACACTTATACACATGCTTTTCCATGTATTCATGTAATGCTTACATGGAAAAGTACTTCAAACACACCAAGACCTCTATATAGTTTAGATAAATGCTAGTTAGTAATCCTTAGCTGATCAGATTAGTGATTGTCAGTTTAAAATGTAAATCTCCTTTACACGGACGAAGTTAAGTGTAGTTAGTCAAGTACAGAGAGGGACTTGAAGAATGTTCACATGAATGACCCTTCTTGCGGAACTATCTAGCTATATCAGGGAAACGAATGGAAGTAACTATGAGCTTTCATCTTTAGAGTGATTGAAGAACAGTATTGAAATGTGTTTGAGAGAGAAAAAGTACCAGTAGTCTCTAAAACACACAGCAGAGTGTTTAAAAATGTATGAGTGCCTTGAAGGTGAAAGAAAACCAACAAGGCTTTGGGAGAAAACCAAACGAGTCCTCCCATATAACACCAAAGGAAGAAAAGAAAATGTATACATGTGGTGCCCAAGGAGAAAAAACATCCTAAAAGTTTGATAATAAGTCTACTCTTCATGTTTGGAAAGATGATTGGATTTTGGCAAGAAATGAAGCCAGACAGCTGAAACTTGGTGATAGTTTATTGAAGCAACAAAATGGGGACAAGTGATTTTCGTGAGAAATCAACCTCATCAAGGGAGGGTTACAACATTAAAAATGTCAGAGAAACTATTCCCAAGATATTTTTTACAGCATACTGAAACAGGAAGGTGAGTAGATTTTCTATCAAATTGATCACAAATTTTAAGATAATCTGTACATACATGTACTATGCATGCATGGCATAAACAAGATTTCCTTTATTAGTTCACAATATATTTTAGTACAAGTGTTTGATATTTCTGTAATTCAAATTCAAGAATTACTAAGAAACGACAAAAGTTGGCAGTTACCGCCCTATTTCGATACTCGACATCATTTCTAAAAATTTTGAGCGTATAGTTTATAATCAAGTAGAAGAATACTTGATGAGAGGAAAATTATTATATAAATTTCAATCTGGTTTCGGGATAGATCCATCTTTCAGATTACACAAGATTCGAAATGGATAAAGGCTGTGCTATTGGTATGATCCTGCTAGATCTTCAAAAGGGTGTCGATCTTGATCATTCAATTTCACTAATGAAATTGGAGGCAATTGGATTTAGTGAAGATATAGTTACATGGTTTAGGTCTTACTTAACAGATAGGCATTTACCAGTTGACATCTCGGGTATAAGGTAAGAGCTCCGTAACATTACGTGTGGTGTCCCTCAAGGATCATTCCAAGGCTCATTACTACTCTTAATTTACGTTAACGACATGTGTCACGTCGTAAAAAAATAAGATACTAATTTGTGCAGATGAATCCGTTATTACTGTGTCCGGTCGAGACAGAGTTTAGTAATAATTTCAAAAAAGATCTCGAAACTGTTAGTCATTGGTTCATAGACTATAAGTTATCTTTACACCTAGGTAAAACAAAACCCACTATCTTTGGATCTAAGCAAAAACAAAATCTAGCTCTGATTTGAACATAGAATGTAATGGGCACAAAATCCAGCCAAAGTCATGAGTAAAAATACCAAGGGGCAACGTTAGATCGGGGCCTTATAGGTGAATCCATGGCTCAGTCTGTTGTCAAAAAAGCAAACAGTAGGTTAAAGCTATTGTGTAGAAATAAAGATTATCTTACGGAGAAAACAAAAAGACTGTTGGTATCAGCTATAATTCAATTTCGCTTTGATTAGTTTGTTCGTTTTAGTATATTGGTCTTAGTAAATTAGGTAAAAATAGACTTCAAGTCACCCCTCCCCCCCCAAAAAAAAAAAAAAAAAATTAATACCATTTATACTAAATTTAGATTTTTGACAATCAGCCTTTTAAGTTAGTCAACTGGTTACCTGTACATAGAAGAATTGAGCAGATTGTTCTATACCGTGTTTTTAAAATCAAAAATGGATTAGCCCCAGAGTACAAGTCTCAAAATTTTACTACGACAGCTAATTTACATAGCTATAAAACACGATCTAATTAGACTGGTGCTTTTGTACTAGAAAAGACGGAGAGTTTTGGCACGAAGTCCTTTTCATATGCAGGCTCCAGCTACTGGAACTAATTATCTCCTGAAGTTAGAGCTATCCGTAATCTTCATGCATTCGAGAGAGCAGTAAAAGAACATTTTTGTCGTAGTAAATGTAGAAATCATGTCAGACAGTGAAACTCAAGGTCAGTATGCACAGTATGTGCAACCTGTTTTTGAATCTTAACTGTCTGCTCTATTTCAAACATTAATAATTTGCGGTTATTAAGTCCTAGAATGTGATACTCTGATACTCAAGTCTTAACTGTGATATGTACAGGCATCTCTGTGACTTGTCATTTTCCTAAAATAGTATTCAGTCTTCCAGTGATATACATGTACTTAGGCATTTGGCATATATCAAAATGTTTGTCTTTTGAAATATTTCATTCTCATGTCTCTCCATGCCGGACCGTCAACAGTTAAGGACCACAATGGAAATAAGGAATTCTTTCCCTTTTTTTGTGATTTCGTTGGTGCTGATGTGCCTGATATGGTATCATATTTGACTTTTTGTTTGAATATGTTGTGTGCTACTGTTAAAACCATATTATGTACATACAGTGCTAAATAAAACTAAATAAATAAATAATAAATAAATGAAAAATTATGAGAAAGACATGCTGATCTGCACAGCTATATATGACGTTTCACTATTATTATTTTCTGTTTAGGCTGGCATGTCAAATCATTTTGACTCTTAGAAATAACCTGAAGCATGTCTTTCACATCAACACATTGTTTCAAAATGTGTCCTGACGATGCTATAAAGGTGCCTTTGTGTAAAATATCGTATGCATGTGTTTAACTGTAAAAGCTGTAGGAAAAATCAAATAGTACACAATACTATTTTCAGGAACCTAATTCATCTGTATGACGTTTACATGCAAAGGAAACCACTGAACATGGTGAACGCAGACAATCGTTTTTTCCCAACTCCAATTCCAACAAAAAGAGACAAAAAGAAGATCCATAGTAAACTGTTTTCGACATAAATTTTGAAAAAAAACTTTCTTTTAAAATGTAAAATGAGTAATTGATACCCATTTGGATTTGTAATCAAATTTATTACAGCTAAATAAGGCATTTTCTTTCATTGAACTGAATTAAGAAGTGTTATTTATTAATACTTATTAAATTATATTAAATTATCTGTTCGATATAAATAATATAAGATGTTTCTCATGGATATGTTTGCAACTTTTACAGAAACAATTATAAAAGATTTATAAATGAGTAACAAATTATAGGGCTATTCTCCCCAAGGTAAAATTCTGGAGTACATGAATTAAATACATGTATTTTTCTCCAAGGCTAATGTATAAAAAACAACTTGTAGAACAAGTTTTGTAATTTATAAAATAGGCTTCATCCAAAACAAAATAAAAATGATGTTCGGGGTATGTATATATATATTCTATCAGATACTATCCAAGGCTTATGGAAGAAAATACTTTTGGGAATCTCATAAAGGAGACTGCTACTATGGCTAATATTGAGAAGATTACAAATCATAGTGTAAGGAAAACTACTATCACTTTCCTGTCCAGACTTGGAGTCGCCTTGAATGTTCAGTCAGTTACCCATTTTGATGATGAATTGACTGAGAATAAACATAATAATACGTACAATAAAAATTTTGCAGGGAGAAGCTGTCAAAATTCGCCATTATCACAGACAGAGCCTTTTAGTGAGAATAATGTGGATGACAGACAGCGTCTTGCAAGTAGATATCCCTAAGCTGTGTGTTTTAATAACAGTACATTTAATTTTTAATCCTAGTGATACTTCAGAGTTGGCTATATTATTTTCTAGAAGCAGGGTGTTCAGTTCAGTTCAGTATTTCTTACTGAAATGAACATTTTTTCTAAAAAAATCCACTTTTGACATATCTGCAACCTATTAGATCGACCATGAGCAACTTACGCTTTTTCCACAATGGTTTTTGTTACTCTTTCTCAAAGATCATACTTCAAATTTTGCAAAATCCAATTTTTCATCCTATGAAGTTTCCAAAAAAAAAATCTAATATACTATGTGTCATTGAATGGGTTAGCATGTAGGGATGTACAATTTAGACGAAAACACATTTTTTAAATATTTTTTTCGTCCAGTGGGAAAACAAAACTATATTCTTCAAAGTTTATTAAGGTTTTGTTTGAAATATCTCTCTTCCAAATGCCTCTCTCTCTCTTTCTCCTCCACGCTTAACGACGTCTCTCCTGCACCGAAGATATCAGATAGGAAAGCAGTTCAGCTAGAAGAATGATACAGACAACAACTGAATGGTGTTTTACGCCGCATTCATCATTGTTTTAGTAATATCACGAACACCATTATCTCCCGCTAGATGGCATTCTACAAATACACATCTGTCTAATATGGGTATTCTGGGTACAGAACCGGACTACTTTTAAAAACAACAACCGTTACTTTGAATTTCAAAATGAAATAAACGTTTACTCAATAAAACGCTACCTGGTGCGATTCATTCAGCTATGATCGGCTAGCATGTAACCTATGCATCGGCCATTTAGAGCGTAAGACTCGTGAACATGAGAGTGTGGGTACGATTCCCACGGCTGGCCATCTAAAATTACTAATAGTCTTTCGGATGAGACGTTAAACCGAGGTCCCGTGTGACGGTGCTATACACCGAGCACGTTAAAGAACCAGGCGAAACTTAGGATGGGTTTGGTCCTGTATCTGCACTATCCCCCGTAACAGTACTAACAGCCTTCAGGGGGCGTCGCCCATATGGGCAACCGGTGGCGACGATAAATAAACGCAAATTCGATCAATCGGCCATTTATCAAAACAGCCCCTACATGCTTGGGTAATAGGCTATTAGCTTTGGTATAATACCTACTTTTCCCAGGTATTGGGGGGGATTGGTGATGCGTCATAGCAGACAGGTCGAATCTTCGAAGAATATGACATGCGCAGACAACGTCACGAGCACAGTCTGCATATATTCATATATTTCCTGGGTGATGCAGACAACAAGACCAAGTGATTTTAGTTTCATATCTATTTTCTAAAACTTCGGTGGAGCTGAATTCCATTGATTTACAGAAAATTTCGATTTCTATCGAGGAAATATTGGTGACCCGTCGGCCATTTTGAATGTTTAGGTGTACTTAAAAACAAAGGTATTTATTCGCGCGGATAGAACTAACGAAAATAAAAAAAAAGGATGGACGAAACCGACTCTTTGACTGTTAATCTGTTACGATCTTTTTCCCCTTCATGCTGTTAAGAAAGCAGTTAGTTCATAGATTTTTTTATTAGGCGTTCTCTCAATATCAAAATACAATAAAAAGGTTATTGCACTTGTATTTCTGGCGAAGTTACCCGCGAAAGCTCCGGCAATTCTACCAAACGAACTCGTTCAACACGATACATTACCATACAACTACAATAACTTATATTATTAAACGAAACTGAAAATACGAAAAGCTCGCTTAAAAACATTTTTCTACACTATCTCAATAGAATTTTACCTAAAACGAAACGGATGTTAGATTCTTTTTATCACATAACTGTGTGTGTGTGTGGGGGGGGGGGGGTGTTTGTGTGTGTTTTTCTTTTTTTTTTTTCTAAAATTACAAGTAAAGTGATTTGGTGTAGATTTACCTACATATATTATGCGGAATTTGGATCTACATATTCATCAATGAGACTCCTATGACAGTGTACGTTGAGTATGAACATAATTCCAAAGAAGATGGCTTATAACTACTTTATTTTCAATCTCAAATTAAAACGATTCTCGTCCTTCCTCAGTTTTGACAGTTAAATTTACAGGTAACTGATATGTTTTGAAAATGGTACACTTTTTTAATAATTGACATCATAACGATCTCGTGAGGTCACACAATCTTTCCTCCAACGTGTGTCAGATAACAAAATTCGTATTCTTACACTGACAACAAGGGGGAGTTTATGTGATAAAAAAATGTTTCATACTTACATGTATGTTGTATTTTCTATCATATGCCAGGAAATATTGACAAAAATAAATGTATATGCAAAACGTATGATAGTTTTCAGTTAATAAGGATATTAGATCAAGAATATGACCCATTTTTTCCCGTTAGAGGATAAGTTGATAATTTCGTGAAAATAATGTCGGACCTCCCATTATCTTTAACTACCATGGTTTTTTTTCTTATTGATCAAAAATTAATTAGAAATCAGAAGAAAAAAAATCGTAATACCGTATAAGTACTTTTTTCTGCGGGGTCCAAATTCTACGGATTTTCAAAGAAACAGGGGTTTTAAAATTCTGCGTACCTTTTTTCTGCGCCAGTGAGTCTGATACGGATTTTCAAAAAAACAGGGGGTTTAAAATTCTGCGTACCTTTTTTCTGCGCCAGTGAGTCTGATAAAAAAAATGGATTTCATTATTGTGCTTTATTTTGATGACGTACCGGTAACAGCTTCCGTTTTTGGACAGGTATACTCTATACATGTATTTCGGTTGTTATCGTCTTCAATTAAAAGGACGATATTCATGTAGTTAAAAAAAAAACATACACACACACACACATTTTTTGAATGTAAACTAATAACTTATTTATTCATTGCAATGCCATATTTATTTCTGTATCAAACCCAGAGGAAATTATATTAGGGGGAAAGGGTTTAAATGGTTCGACGTGTGAAATTAACAATAGTATAACCTTTGTTTTCTACCCTTAGGCGATGTCATAACGGCATGCAAATATCGTAAAGCGCGAATAATAGGTCGCACCTACCAAACTGTAAATTAATTGTACAGTTAACATTAAAACTCGTTTTAAAATGTATGCAGGAGAGCTCTAGTATTTTGAAAACAATGTGGGAGGGGAGAAAATTTTTTCAGCAGTATTTCTTTTGAAAACATTGAAGAAAATGGTTAACGTTTGGGAGAAGGAGTAAAAGAACAACAACAACGACGACGATAGAAAAATTCTTTTTATTTGGACTAAATTTTCGCGTCTTTTAAATCTGCGCTCCTGCATGTCCCCGCAGATAAAGCAGAAATAAAGTCACCGCAGAAAAAAGTGCTTATACGGTACAAACTTTCAAAAAATAGAATGAAAAATAAAATTGTGCTGAATAGCTCAAGAGTGATTTTGATAAGGTACAGTTTGTACCTCAGAGAAGAAAAGGCCCGCACAAAAATATTCTAATGTATATTGCAACTTTTTTACAATTTGTTATCCATTCGGAACAACTCATTGAATACTTTGCTAACGGGTGGAGGAGGCGGTGCGAATAATTATAACGAAATATAGTAATTGGTTGCAGTCTTGAGCAGTAAATCGAAAACAGTCATCTGAAGTGATCATCCGGTATGATGAAAAAAAAAAGGGGGGGGGAGGTGGATAGTGTCTGTGCAACTCTTTCAAAAGAATGTTAAATCCGCCATTGTTCTGATTTATATAAAACTTTAAGTTGGACCTTAAATGAACTGAGCATGAAAATAGAGTTCTATACGCTCATATGACACAAGAAAGTCAAGAATTTTCCCCGAATACAAGGAAGCCATTATGATGCTGCCAACATTTTTTGTAACCAATTTCTTTTCTCGGGCTTAAGTGTTATCGACAGATTAGAAAATTGAAAATTATGATAAGAATGGGTAAAGTTATTGTGTCTTATTACCGTAGCTTATTTATATAATGCACCCCATCGATCATATGCTAAAGAACGATACACTTGCTCTCTGAAATGTCAAAAATGATTTCTAAAGGCATTGTTTGCGTGAAAATGTTTTCTCCTCCGTTTTTTCTTTCTGTATCCTTTTAGATACTGCAAAAAGCATTTTTTTCCCAGAACTGTGCAGATCACTATCTGACTACACCGAACTTGTACTGTATGTTATCTTGTGAGGTATTTTGACCTGAAAATGCTGAAATAGTAAAATTTGATCTTCAAGTTGACAATATGATTCAATTTTGATTTATCTATAACCTTTTTTATTAATTTTGTTAAAATGTAAAGTACAATTTAATACAATTTGTAGTTTGAATAAACAAACAAATTTGTAGGACCAGTTGCATTTATTTCCTCATCTGCCAGTGCATTCAATACGAATAAGTCTGAAATTCGTATTATGGAAAATGGTAAATATTTGTTCTTAAAAAAATCATTCGGATTCATCAGAATGTAACCCTCCATATACATGCATTTCGTAAATACTAACGGGTTTTTGTCCGATGTACATGAAAGACTATTGATATATTGTTTGGAAAGGCGAAATTGTTCGGAACGAGCCTATTTCTCCTTCGCTGATAATGTTTTCTACTGCTACAGAGATAAAGTCCATCATTTAGCCACGCTTATTTCGATGCCTGCAAATGTTTTTAGTTTGGACAAAATAAAAAAAAATTGTCGTCTGGTAAACAATCAAACTCGCGTTTCATTCAGAACGCTGCAACTGATTTGTTTTACCACTGAGTATGCTGCAAGGGGACATTGTTAAAAAGAGGCCGATCTGTATATCTGTGCTGTCTGATCTTTGTCAAGGTTTTTTCGTTCTCCCGACTCTTCTATGATGATTAACATTTATTTGAATTGAAAAAAATAAATAAATAAATAAGTAAAAAGCACACACACACACACACCAGAAAAGCACGTAGAAACACTTCTTGATGAACACTGGCAGCAGATCGTGCTGGATGACGGCGCATTTTAGTCAGTGAATCACTAATGTGAAAAAGTCGTCTGAATCTATGCAGACTGATATTTTTGGTCAGTGAAGTGAAACTTAATCGAACCATAAGATACTGTATCCATTGCACCTCCGAAAAATATACCATGGGCTAAAAGTTTCGAGTCAGCATGTATTCATTGCATAGAATGACCCAAATCGATATTTTTCACAGATGTCATAAGGCCTATTTTCTTTTGACGCGACTTTTGTATTTATTCATTCATTGTCACTGAAAGCTTACAGGCCCAGTAGGGGCAAAAAGTATTCATGATTCAGGGGTCAAATATGAGCAAATTTATTTCACACTACATAAAAGTATGGATTTTATTTTGAGTCTGACGATGTGTTTTATTTCATTTTTTTTTATTTCGTTCGATATCCCTTATATACGAAGACTTACAACAATTAATGATGATGATACACCTTGTCTTTGGACTCTTGCTCTTTATCATCTGCACCTATTTCCTATCAAACAATTCCGCTTTCGCGTTTTCATTTTGATGTTTCAACTCAATCAGTTTTGCCTTTTTCTTTTCATGCAAATACTGCATTCGAAATGTATGTTGTTCTTCAGCATAAATTTTCATAACTTCTTCCAGAAAACTTCCAGAGGACTTCCTTTTCCTGTGGGATTTATTGCCACTTGTGACCGGAAAGCAGGTAGGGGCTTCTCCCGAACTGCCTGTCTCTATACGGCTTGCTAAGGTACGCGCGATTTTCTTTGAAGCTGTTTTTGGGACACACTAGCCCTTTCTCTTTCAATGACTGGGTTTGCGACAGCTTTTCGACATATAGAAAGATTGTGCGCAGTCACTTATTACAGGGAGAATGACATATTAGTGTTTGTGTCAAAATAAAAACTAGATGTATTTCTGTGATGAGGTGTAAGACAGAGAAATTCAGGAAAAAAAAACGATGAATAACTGCTCTTGTGCTTGTGACAGGTTTGATTTGCAGGAAGGGTACTTTGTCACTCAGTAGTTCAAGCATTAAAATTCTTTGCTTGCACCGGTTATCATATGAAGGTATCCTTAGGTAAGTTACAAAAGTATCATTGAAAAAACGTATCATCGATGTTCTCCCGTACCTTTCCTCTAGCTTGGATAGTTTTGGTATAATTCTTTTTATTATTAATTTATAAAACGTATTTGTCTTTCTATCAAATCAAGTGAGTATGTCTTTTTATACTTAGTGACATTTTCCATCCTTTTCGTGACTTTTAGTTTATGAATGAATGTAAAATACATAGCCATATATGGTCACCTGCAGGTGTGTGATGTTGCCTGGACAACATCGGTGTGCAGTCCTACAACGAGGGTAATTATACTAGGGTTAATCAAGCTGTAATAGTTAATCCTAGTTTGGATAGACTCTTGCTAATCTAGTTTCATGGAAGCAGCTTTAAACCCTTGTCTACCCAGCCTGTGTTAGGTTTTGTTGCAGTCCTAAAGTTCCCTATTTACTCATTTTAAAGCAAATGTAGACATGTTTTTAAATCAATGAATTACCTATTTCTATGGCCCAAAGAATGAAATGAAGTTTCAGATAATTGTCATTGGAAATGAATCTTGGTCTGTAGAAAATAACGTCAAGTCAAAATTGTAAACAATGGGGGAGTGTGTCGCTAGCCTCGTTTGCATACAACCCTTCCCATCCAAAAATGGAGAGCTAGACTACTTGTTGTTTCAACACGGGAAAATGGTGCACTCGTCTATTGGTAGAGTCATGTTTTTCCCCCTTCTTCCAGCAATCCAAAACCGCTAAATATTAATGTACACATACGAGATTTACATTTCTACTGTCTTTGAAATCATTTCACTGTACTCTCGATATAAAATTCCGACATCCTCAAGTATGTCAATCGCCGTTGCTTTCTTGTGATACAGATTGTTGCGACGGTATACCTGCCACTATGTCACTATGTAGGGAATCTTGACTCCACTTTCTTGCAAGACGCCAGGCTGTTGTTGCACGATTTTTTTTTTGTGTGTGTGTTAAACTCCCCGCAGAGGTCGGGTAGATCTAAAAGCACGTGCCTTTTTTCATTTGACCAAGCTATTCGATAAAACAATACATAATGCTACATGTTTTTGAATTCATATTTGCAAGGAGAAAGCTATGTATATTTAGTGATTTTAAATTAAACTTGCCGAGAAAAACAACCTTTAGATTCATAATAATCATAAGAACACCATACTTTCTCAAATGAAGCGATCGATACAAAGATAATTACATGACACGTGTAGACAGGAAACTATGGCTATTGAGAGACATTTATGATATCATTTCTTACATTGATAGTTGCATTATTATTTGCAGACAGTAAGTGTTGTATATTTAGTGATAATTACATAATACTTGCCTATCCTTGCAGAAAGGAAGCAAGGGATATTAGTGATAATTAGATGTACATCATACATGTAGAATGGAAGAAAAGTTTTAGAGTGATACATACCTATACATAATTCCTGCAGTGCAGAAAAAGTTGATTTTTACTGATATTTACAATTAACAAACTTGTCGAAATAAAGCAAAGACTATATAGTGAAAATTACATCACACTTTCAGGAAGGAAATTAGAGATGAACAGTGATAATAATATCTGACTTGTCGAAAGAAAGCAGTGGATAATTAATGATAATTCTGCCGTACTTGTAGAACGGAAGCGATTAATATTAAGGGGAACCAATGGATATACGGTGATAATTATACAATGCTTAAACAAAGGAAGCTTTGGATTTGTAATGATAATTATATCATGCTTGGAGAAAGGAAGCAATGGATCTTCGGTGATAATTCCAATATACTTTCATTGGATGTTAGGATTAAGAAATTATGTTGGAGTCTACTGTTCAAAAGAGGTCCTAGTGTGTATGCAGTCTTATTAGATAGGAAGACCGAATGATAGAGGAACGCCTTACATGGAATACAGGTATGTTCTATTGTTTCGTCCGTTGCAGTGCCAATGTCGAAAATTGAGACTTTTACAGACGACATACATCAAAATCAGACTGTACAGAATGTGTTAGTTGATACTTGATCTGCTAGTAACCAGCATGTTCCCCTTTTCCAAATTGTTTTCAACTCTTTCAAAGACAAAATTATTACATCATTATACTGAAGTTGTCGTCTGCAAATGCTCTCATTATCAGCAAGTGTACACTTCTGCAAATTCAAAAAAGTAAACAAGTAGAGGAAATGTTAAGTTTAACAATAGCTGCCAAAAGTAAACAACGCAGGTGTTAAAATGCACTTAAATTCAAATCATATCATTTAAAAGTATAAAAGTTATTGTGAAGATGACAATCTGTTATCGTAGGGTCGGCCAGGTGTTAGTTGCTGGCAGAGAAATTAATTTAAAAACTACATGTAGGTCAAAAGTTGTCAGGTCCGTCCTCTATCTTTTGTTTGCTTTCTGCTCCATTTTAAAATTCATTTTTCCGCCAGCAACTAACACTTGGACCGACCACACAATAACAGGTCATTTTCACATTATTTTCCATACTTTAAATGGTATGAATTTAATTTGAATGCGTTTTATTAAAGCCTGCATTGTTCTTTTTTTTTTTTTCTTCAGCCATTGGGCCATTAACTCTGCGCCAAACAATCCCGGCTTTCAACGAAACTGAGGATTAAAGCTTTTGAAAATATAGTGTAAATAGGAGAAAATGTAGGTAACAAATATTTTCTCTTTTTTCCACCATGTTCTCTACCATTTCAAAGACAAATTCTACTTTATGAGCAATATTCAAATCATCATTTTCTGCAATGCTTTCAAAATTGTGTTGTTTGGTAAGGGTATACAATAGAAGAAATACACACTACTCGAAGGGTGAAACAGAAAAATTCTGAGGAGAGAATTAAATATCGGAAGGATTTAGATTTTAGAAGCGATACATACTACTGGATTCGTGAAGCATTTAGATCTACAAAGTCTCTTCGGGGATAATTATGTATTACTTGCTTCATTTAATCTGACCCAGGTCAACATCATTTACATAAATGAAAATTCTATTTCTACCCTCGGCATCACACGGAGCTGCCTTCGGTTTTGTCACGGTCACGGAAATATTCCGCTCGATATGCACGAACTGAATTGCTTTCCTGTACCGTCCCGTGTATATATCACTTCCCGAACAATAGTCGGAGTTCTGTTTATATACCTAGTTATTATTACCTACTGTTATATTCAGCGTAAAGGTAAGGATCAGGCTAAATGAAGTAGGCAATACCGGAACGGTTTAGAAACAATATATACATGTACTTCACGGGGGGGGGGGGGGGCGGGGGGGAGGGGGTTGAACATATTGATAATTATACTCCAGAACATTTTAAATAGCTTATAGGAGAAAAGTATACTAGATCTACTGGGAAGATGAATAATTATAGAAAGTATATTTTACGAGAAATAGGGTTAGCTTAAAGAAGCTATAAATACTACAGAAAACATTTGATAAGTTTTGGAAAATTATGTACTGGGAGGGTTAAGCTTATAAAGATAAGACATATTACGTGGAGGGTGAAGAATTTAGAACCTATCTTTGGGCGGCGTATGTCCAAGAAGAGTTTACTGTAAGAGTGAAGCATATAGAGGGTGTTAGTGGAGAGAAGTCAGAGAACTATGTAGACTACGTACCGAAAAGAGTTTACCTTATAGAAGATATACTGGTGGTATGATGAAACATACAGAGAGTATCTTTGAAGGGAATTATGTATCGAACCGGTTTATTTAATAGAAGCAACACATAGCCTACTGGGTGGATGAAACATACAAAAATTGTCTTTGAAAATATTTTACATTGTATTTATTATATTGAAACTATATTATGCCCTACGGGGTTTAGCAACATGCAATAGAAAACCATACGTATTACTGAGAAGGTGATACATTACAGAAGTAACGTTATCTTTGACGAGAATTTTATTATACTAAAAAAATATCTCGCGATCTGATTTTATAATATGCTCCGAATATACATGTATATTGCTGCCAGGGGCGGATCCAGGATTTCTTCCCGGAAGGGAGGGGGTCCGGAAAATCGAATATATCATAAAGTAAATATTCAAATTTGCTACTGCATAAAATTTTTCATCTGTTATAAATTAAAAAGAAGATTCAACTGAAGTACATCGACTGTGAGAAATACATACAGAAAATATAGTAAATTCAACTGAATCGAATGTAAGAGAAACGTAAATTATTTTCTTATCAATTAGATCCTAGACTATTGAGGTTAAGATTTAAGATGAAAATTGAACTCTGTAGTAGATCTATAGCCAGTGTCAACTATTGATATCACGTAGACTCATGTAGCTGTAAACGTCATGATGACGTGTGACTTGTTTTGAATAATTTAATAATTAGGTAGATATATGACATGTAGGAGCATTTTATAATCTGCTGTTTTACAAGGGGTGCTCCCAAAGTACGGTTGCAGAGTATGCTGTGCTACCATACCCCAGAGAATTGTTACATGTCGACACAACTTGTTTGATACTTTAAACGTTATTTTTCAAGTTCTTAGAGCTATTTCTAAGCGGATTTGAATTATATTTTGGCGCAGATCTATAATCTACTGCTACATGGTCAAAATTTCAAGCAGACAGCGGTTACTTTGACAATTCTCGTGCGGGGGAGAGGGTTCAGACCCCCATTACCCCCCCCCCTCTTCCCCCGCTGCATCTACCGATGGCTGCCCGCTGCCAGCAACCAGGAAATAGCAAAGTTTCCTGTCGGGAGCCCCGTAGACACTCGACTTATAAATATCAATGCAAAATGCAAGATGGCGGCACGAATCGAAGGAAGTCGCATACAAGACAATTTACACATCTTATTATTACTGGTTTCTGCTTAAGTAACACCTGATTAGGTGCACTGACCGCCTAGTTATTACCAAAGCTGTTTAAAGAAAACGGCGTTAAACTCATAGAGAATTAATCAATTACCTGCTTCACTTCATGATTGTCATTATAGCGGAATATGGATTATTTCTTTCTTAAATAAATGAAATGACTTAATACATAATCTTTCGTTTATTATAAAAATGTCTGAATATATTATTTATTATATTTGAAAGTGTCATAGGTTTATATGCAAATCCGAAGCAACTAACGGTCGTTTACTTTTGCCCATCAAATCATAAAATGAATAGATCTAGTTAACTTCCCTTGAAGTAGTTTTAATATTCGTTTAAACGAAAGTGTCGTATCGCAGTGACTTCAAGCACTATATACAGCATATTTTACACAGTTTTCAGTGACGTCACCATCTTTGTTTGGGCACTCAGAAGGGATTTCGATTTCGTAAACATACTCGATTCGTGAGACCATAAAACAGGGAAATACCACAAAATACACGTTGCAATGGTAAAACTTTGCAGTATAATAAATTATAAATAGGTTGTTACGGTCAGGCGATAGGCACTTGGAAACTTGTTCACGGCTTCGGTTCATTACTCGCCGCAGCCGTGAACAAGTTTCCAAGTACCCTGCCACCAAAATGAACAACTAACAATGTATCGGACATATTCCTGAAATAGTGAAACAGCTAGAGCTCATAGAAGCAATACACACTTAGTGTTCTACCAGGGGGAGATTAGTAGACAGTGTTGTATTGAATCTGAAAACTGTTCCATCATAATGAACACAAGTGTCCTTTCGAAATTCATTTTTGAAGTAGTTTTAAGCATCTTTGTCTCACTGATGTTAAACTATTCTCTATTCTGCAGTCTCTGTATCTTGGTCGAACCCTGCATATGACTGGAAGGGTAAAGAAGATAGAGAGTATCTGTGGAGAGAATTATGGGAACCAATATTGTCACTCCAAATTAGAAGTTCACAAAGAATATTTGTAAACCCTCTCTGGTTTCATCTCAAGAGACCCCCTATGACAATAGAGGGACAGCCGTTAGAAGATAAAATACATTTAGGAAGACGGACGACGTTGATATAAGTGCACTGATTACATTTTCCCATTAATGTTATTAGAGGTATTATCAGACCGTTTGTATCAATAGATTTTCCGACGGCTCCCAATTTTCCGTTGGCGACGCAGACGCATTTATTCTTGTCCAATTTGATCTCGAGGTGTCTCGTTAGTATTTCATGAGTTCCGGTGGCTTACCAGATCACGCGCAGAACCTTTAGTCAAGTGGTTGTGAGATTAAACAATTCTAACTTGTAACAGCAATAAAGGTTATGGTGATTAATTAAGGAGATTTATCAGTCTTAATTAACCTTAAAAGAAATTCAATACTACGAAAATCTGACCCTTCGAAAATTATATTAAAGTGAGGCATGCGTCTCTTTGAGCCCATTTATAATGGATTAAGGGAGGACATTACAGTGTAATTTTGTCTTTGGCACCTTGAACAGAGTTTATTGCGCTATGATATCCGGAAATATGATTACAGGAAATAGCGTTATGGCACTGTCGAATAATGTGCAGATGAAACAGTTTCAGTTAGTAGAACAGGCTATGACATTGCATTTTCGAGGTTGATTTTGTCAGAACATCTGATAAAACATTGGACAGTGTAGAACCTGGATCAGACTGTACCGATCATTCAGTCTGATCTTAGATTTGTACTGTCAGCAGTAATAATAAAAGCCATGATTAAAGATTGTCTCAGTACCAGGGGCAACATAAATGAATCGATCTCTCTTAGAAGTCATAGGATGTCGAGAATCATAACGGTATGGAAAGTGAGATGAAAGTGTTTTAAAGCAACTCTGTTCCTCTTTAAATGTAGCATTCAGTTTGTATTGAAAAAAGTATTTTTAAATCAAGGTTTGCCGGAGACGGATGATTGTCTCTAGGCCGCTGAAAACTAGGAAAGACCCTAATATTTTTTTTTTTAGTTGCCGTGATTTGTTTGAATGACAAAAGACAAAAAAACACAGACAAAAATGAAAGGAGATTAGTTTCTGCTATTCCACAAGTACGTAAAAAGTAAAATTAGATCATACCTACAATCGGATATTCAGTTCATTCGAACAAAACTTTACTTAGGTCATACATGCAGGATATATCAACATCAGACTGTGCATACCGATATTGGATCAATATTGGCTGATATTTTTTTCTGGCGCAGATAAGGTAGTACACTTATTTCAATCATATCACTGCCACAGTAAACTTTTTCATACTTCTTTCATGGTAGATCTACCACCGGTACCTAGGTGAAGCATCTGCATTGCCTTGCAAAACGACACTCCCATGTAAGAAAACACAAAGAACTAAACGTATCTATAACCTTTTTCTCAAAGTGAACATTCTTACGTAGATTACAGAAGCATGCTCTATTTATTATGGTCAATAACAGATTGTAATTGAAACTCTAACCGATTACGTCATGGCAGTTTGAGGTTTGGGGAAATAATGCGGTAAAAAGAGCGATGTGTTTTTACTAAAGGGGACAATTCGTCGGTTTACTTCAAAAACCTCGTAACTACAGCTTGTTTCAAGCTGTAGTTCCGAGGTTTTTGAAGTAAACGGACGAATTGCTTATAACAAGCTAACGCTCCTTTTACCGACACCGTTCTCGACACTTTTTAAAAAGCTGTATTTTCCGTCTCTTGAGATATTAATCCTCGCTGTAGTGCGTACACTTTTTGTTAGGTCTACAGCTGGGCTGTTTGAGTAATGAAATAAGACAATGTAAATATCCGATGGAGTCAAAGAGACAAATGGCATCTAAGATTATTTATCTCCCTATTTCAGGGGCGACCGTATGGTCACTTAATGAAATAAACTCTTTGCAAATTTCACGTGTCTAAACTACGGTAGCACAAAAGTGACATGGAAGATATATTTTATACTACGTGCGCACGCAGTAGCTAATACGTGCGCACGTATTAGTTATTACGTGCGCACGTATTAGCTACTGCGTGCGCACGTAATACTACTGCGTGCGCACGTATTAGTTATTACGTGCGCACGTATTAGCTACTGCGTGCGCACGTAGTATAAAATATATCTTCCATGTCACTTTT